>VXBW01005306.1:920984-938967 GCA_013400375.1 Thinocorus orbignyianus
TATAAGACAGAAATAAGAATAGCCTCTGAAGACTTAGTTATCTGTATCAATTAATTACTGCACTCCAGATGAACCTCTCATTTTTGTCAACGGACTTTTGGGCCAGGTTGACCTTTTTACAGCCAAAAGAGTCCTCATTGAGATATCTAATCTCTTACTTAAAGTAGATTTTGTCAGGGAGAGCTCTAGCAAACTATAAGCACGTTAAACAGAAATATAACTGTTGTTGGCACCATTTCCTCTATTAGTACCTTTAAATGTCAATCTCTCCACAGAGAGAATAAAGCATNTTGTATATATACACATAAGAAAAATATAGGGGAGTAGGAATGTCTAGACTCCTGTAACCTAGGTCTGACAACAGGACTGGGTTATTCATACTGCCTCATTAATGCACCTAACAAATGTATATAATTTAGGAGGCTAGTTTTCCTAGGTGATAGATGGAGACAGATCTTTCCAGTGGTAATCTGAGGACACTTGCCTTACACCAATTGTGAAGAGGCCAGTGTAATTCCACTGCTGACAGATGGAGCTAGGAGGAATAACTCCGTACGTTAGTTACCTCATATCAGGCAGAGAGAATTTCTCCTGAACACCACCAGCTGCAACGTTTATGTATACGAGTAAACGAGTGGATACAATTTTTATTCTTAGTGTGGTCAACAGATTCAATAGTTGCATTTGGTGGGACAGAAGGGGAAAAAAAAGAAAGAAAGAAAAAAAAAAGAAAGAGTAGCCTTGTCTTTGGAAGCTGCTGTTTCACGGAGTGTCAAGCTTCAAACAACCAACTGGAAATTGCCAAGTAACTTTTTTCATTGATTTTAGCCAAGGAAACACATGGACAGTGAATAAGGCAGCTGTTTTAGTCTCTTAACTACCTCTACACTCAGTAAGTGCTGGAATGCACAAAATCTCTTGAACTCAGTTTGTCTGTAACCATACTAGAAATTCCAGATCAGGTAATGTTCTTCTACTAAAGGCAGTGCTAAAGACATCTGAGTCCCTGTGTTATACTTTGAGTGGAAAGAGAAGAGTAAAAACCAAAACCACTAGACAGTTAACAAAAATTCTAAGAAACAGATGTGGTGTTTTGAACTCAGAAAATACTTCCTACATTTGCCAGTCACAAATTCAGTCTAATCTGAAAAGCCTGAAAGTAGGACTAACGACCTGGAAGAATTAAAAAGTAGGCTGGCAAAAGAAAAAAGATAATTAATGGAATTCTAATTTCGGTTAATTTCGGCAAGAGGAGAGTTACTGGCTATTTTCAATACTGCCTTTCATTAAGAAAGACTCCCGTGAGGCTACACCTGCATAGGTTTTACATTCACTGGTTACTCATGCTGCTACCAGTAACTCCCAAGCCACAGCAACCAACTGAAGCAATGGATATCTTTCATGAACACAAAGGGGAAGGTTATCAAGGACACTAAACTTGCAACATTGTCTGGGGCCATAACTCTCCCACTGCTTTTGAAAAATGTCCCAAACTGTTGCCAACAGAGATTCTTAAACCTCCTTTTAATCTCATACTGCTTCAATATTACGCCATGTATCAGTGGATTGGCCTAGGGTGCTTACTTGACTGGAGATTGAATGAGTTTCAGTACTCTGCAGTGCAAATCTGGTAAATCAAAGTTAACTGAAGGTAGCGCAAGTATTCTAGACTCCACTGAGCTTTAAGATCTGTCAGATGATACAGAGACAAAGGCACTCCTGCCTCGATGCCACATGGTCTTACAAATACCATTTCTTGTCCTCTGGAACTGACAGCCTATCACTCAGATGTGGCTCAATCATAAGTTACCTCACAATATACAATTTAAGGTATAGCACAGTAAATAGAAAAGGAGTCAGAAGCCGATTAACTGAAAAAAAAAGAAGGAATGAGAAAATATCTCTTACCTGGTCAAGATTGTTGTAAAAATCTATATTGGCTGCACACAGGTATCTCCCAAGCAGAGTCGCATGGGTAGTAAAAATTGTGGCAACAGGAAGTTTCTGAGATCGAGACAGTATTAAACCCACTCCTGCCTGCCACTCATGGAAGTGGGCAATTATGTTGGGCTTGTCCTCAAACTGACAGGAAAGCTGAAAATAATTACAAAGAACATACATTATGACGCTCACCATCCCAGCTACAGAAACCTTTTTTTTTTTTTCCATGCCTTCTTCTGTGTGTTTGCTTTCTCTCATATGACAAAGCAGTACAGAGTTTTAAGTGGTCATGCATCTTGATTCCCATCAGTCCTAATCCTTAGCCCAAGAAGCATACGTGCCTTACTAGTGCCTCAGAACAGTATCCTTCCTAGAGTGTTGGGGAGCTCTGGCAAGCATAGTCACTCGTTTCATTTAACTTGATCTTCTGCTGCTGAAACTCTTGTTTGCATAAGAAAATCATGAGCACCTATGACAGACAGACAATTCTGCAGATTAATGAAGTTTCCTTTCTTCAAGTGGCCTGTGGCAGTGACATGCGAAGTCATAGGGCTATCACTAATTCTTTCTGTCTGTCTCTATTCCCTGTGGAAGGTAGTACCTAATCACTGAGAGATGGCTTGACCAGCTTCAAGAACAGTTTGTGAGTCTGACAACTTGACTACCATTGGAGAGAAAAAGAGAGTTTGAGATCCTACTTTTAAGGACATCCAGTGAAAAACAAGGGAGTTGAAAAGAAACAAAGAGGGAAGTGACAGTAAAGACACATCCCAAAATCTCACATAGGTCAGCATCCCATGCACCCCCTCCACCCTCCTGCATTCTCCCAGAAAATATAGTTAAATGACCACTTAAGATTTAAATTTTAAATACAAATTTGATCTACATGAGGTATCAACTTCCTTAAAATAATAGTTTTCAAACTGGAGAATATGAACCATATTCCAAAGTTGTTTTTTTCTCTGCTAACAAAGCTGAGGTTTGAAAATCTCTGTAACAACTGTACCTCTTTTAAAAACCAGGCTGTTAACGATCCAAAAATCACAGCATCGTTGGCTTCTCGGTCATGAAAAGGGATCCCTATGTTGGTGACATCCCAAAATTCACCTTTCCACTTGTCCAGATTCCAAGCTGCTGATCCTATATCAAACAGTAAGACATATGGGCTTCCCTCTATCAGCCATCTTCCAAAAAAGACCTATGGGAAAGAGGCAAGGATATAAGCAGAAAACGTGAAAGTAAACGTAAAGGCCAGTTAACATAATTACTTCTATCCATCACATCTTAAGTACTTTACATAAGGAACATATGATCATAGTCCTACACACCCAGAATTTGTGGTTTTCCTTGCAAAATACACGGAGTGATACTGGAAAAAACACAGCATAAAAGGAAGCAACAATCTTTAAGAACATTCTGCTTTTAAGACTTTCATCTTAGATTTTGATTACAACATTAACTTTTTCCTAAGCAAGCTTAGGAAGACCATACTTGGTTGAATAATGAGTTCTTATGTTCTTCTAGAAGTATCTGTGCCAGTTTTGTTCTTATTTCAAAAATAATTGTTTTATTTCAGTCAGATTTGTCATCAATCTTTCACCATTTATGCTGGATTACTGGTGATAGATTTTGTAGGACAGGTGCTCTGAACTGTCTCTACCATGACATTTCCTTACTCTCTCCAGGCAGTACAGTTGATGCCCTTTGGCAGAGTAGAACAATCAATCAGAAGGTGTAATAATAGCTAAAACCACATCAGCCCGAAAATACAGCTTTCCTACTTTATCTATCTGCAGCAGTATAGTAAAACATCTCTAACAGTATCTAGAACTCCACTGACATAACTTACTTGCCCCACCAGGAGAACAGCCTGAAACATCATTAGGCAACACAATACAGATTGTACCAGACTGCACTGTCAAATAATTCTACATTAATTCTGCCATCAAAAACACCTCAAAGGAAGGCCACCTGGAGAGCAGCACAAAGGAACTGCAGCCACTCCAACCAGGGACCCAGCCTAAATGCCTCTATGAAAATGCAAGTAGCATTGGGAACACACAAGAGGAGTGAAGAGATGTGCATACACCTGCAGGGCTATGATCTCATTGGCATAACAGAGATGTGGTGGGATGGCTCCTGTGACTGGAGTGCTCGAACGGAGGTATCCACACTCTTCAGGAAGGACAGGCTGGGGAGACAAGGAGTGGATGTTGCCCTCTGTCAACGAACAGCTGGAATGCATGGAGTTCCACCCAGGAATGGATGAAGACCCAATAGAGAGCTTATGGGTCAACATTAAAGGGAACACAGGGCAGGTGATGTTATAGTAGGCGTGCAGACCACCTGACCAGAATGATGGAGTAGACAAGGACCTCTATAGACAGACAGGAGCAGCATCACATTCACTTCAACCACCCCAATATCCACTGGAGGGACAACACAGCAAGGCACAAGCAATCCACAAAATTCTTGGAATGCATCAAGGACAACTTCCTTCTCCAAGTGGTAGAGGAGCTATGCTGGACCTTGTTCTGCATATGCTGGAACAACAGGGAGGGGCTAGTGGGAAATGTCAAGCTCAAGAATCAGAGCCTGGAGGGCATATGGAAAATAAGGAGGTGATCAGTGATGGTTCAACTGTCAACAGGTTCAACTGGTGAAATAGTCAACATGACTTCACCCAGGGAAGTCATACCATAAATTTGGTGATCTTCTATGATGGGGTTACAGCACTGTTGGATAAGGGGAGAGCAACAGAAATCATCTACTTGGACTTGTGCAAAGTGTTTGACACTGTCCCACATGAAATCCTGGTCTCTAAATTGGAGAGACATGGATTTGATGGATGGACCACTTAGTGGATAAGGAACTGGATGGATGGGTGCACTCAAAGGCTTATGGTCAACAGCTCTACGTCCAAGTAGAAACCAGTGATGAGTGGCACTCCTCAGCGGTCAGTACTGGCATGAGTGCTGTTTAACATCTTTGTTGGCAACATGGATGTTGGGATAGAGTGTACCCTCAGCAAGTTTGCCACTGTGTGGTGCAATGAACATATTAGAGGGAAAGGATGCCATCCAAAGGGACCTGGACAGGTTGCAGAGGTGGGCCCATGACATGTCATGAAGTTCAACCAGGCCAAGTGCAACGTCCTGCACCTGGGTCATAGCAATCCCAAGCACAGATACACATTAGGCAGAGAACAGATTGAAAGCCACCCTGAGTAGAAGTACTTGAGGGTGCTGGTGGATGAGAAGCTCAACATGAGCCAGTAACGCACACTGGAAGCCCAGAAAGACAACTATATCCTGAGCTGCGTCATAAGAAGCATGGTCAGCAGATCAAAGGAGGTGATTCTACCCCTCTACTCTGCTCTCATGAGACCCCACTTGGAATACTGTGTCCAACTCTGGAGTCCTCAGCACAAGAAGGACATGGACCTGTTGGAGCATGTCCAGAGAAGAGCCATTAAGATGATCAGAGGGCTAGAGCTAAGAGACTAAGAGAGTTTGGGTTATTCAGCCTGGAGAAGAGAAGGCTCTGGGAGAGACTTTATAGTCGCCTTCCAGTATCCAAAGAAAGCCTACAAGAAAGCTGGAGAGGGACTTTTTACAAGGGCATGTAGTGATAGGATGAGGGGCAATGGTTTCAAACTGGTAGAGATTTAGATTAGATATCCGGAAGAAACTCTTTCCTGTGAGGGTAGTGAGGCACTGGAAGTGTTCAAGGCCAGGCCGGACTGGGCTTGGAGCAACCTGGTGTAGTGGGAGGTGTCCCTGTCCATGGCAGGGGGGTTGGAACTCGATGATCTTTAAGGTCCCTTCCAACCTAAACCATTCTACAATTCTAACCAGCAGAGACACGTTAACTGGGATGAACAATGTATTACAGGGAGACTAGTGCAGTTTATACCCCATGCAGAAAAATCTTTTATGCCACTATTCAATCTCTTTTCATTCACCAACCCCTGGGACCTCAGGGGTTGAACCCAGTCCTGGATTCAGTAGAGGTCAAGTCTTGAAAACAATGAGGTGAAAGCTCTTAGACCCATTTGCACAAAAAAAATACAGGCTATAACAAAGACAGGTGTGTGAAGGAGGGCCAGTTCCTTATGTACTTATTTCAGGCTATCCAGGTTTCTTGCTCAGGAAAATGAGGTTAAAGAGCAAGGAGTTTGTGTGGACCCATACTTCACCTCAATATGAAGTCAAGTTGTGGCAAGCAACACACCTGATCTGAGAAGTTTGGAAGTGCTCCTAGGTCCCCTGGTTTAAAGGGATCCATTGTGATGCATATGCAAAATCCAGACACAAGTGTTAATAGGATAAGTGCAGCTCCTGGAAACTACAGCGTCATTATTAGAGATCAAAGCTATACTTGACGTACCTGGGACAGATTTGCTGCTATATGCAAATACGCCAGCAGCATAATGCACATGTTAGGCTGGCACAGTTGGCTGATTAAATTGAGTGTATTGCTGGAACAGCAAGAAGTGTATAGATACAGTATTGCAATTAATCTGCCCCGCAAATCTTTAGCTGTTTTCCAAACAAGAGAGTGTTACACAGCCTGTAGAGACATGAGGCATGCAACAGAGGCAACAAGAAATCTTGACCAATCATAAAAATCTGATTAGAAATAAGAATTAGCAGTTAGATTTAGAACTACAAGTTCAAATCTTTTAGTTTGAACTTCAGCCTGAACAATGCAAGCATCACACAATATTATTGTCCCCAATGAGACTTTCCCAGTGTGGTATACATATATCCAACAATACACTTCTACATAATATGCAATAGGACACTGGATCCTAGTAACAGCAGAACTGCTGTTACAAAGGGAGATAACTCATTGCCAGTGCCACAGCCAGTGGCAGTCCAGGAAGTTTATGAATTTCTGCATTAAAGTGTGCCATGCCCTCAGCAACAGAAGCTTTTAAGAATGCTTCCTTCCTCTTGCCCCTCAACTGTTTTCATATCTGTTTGGCACGCATTATAAGCCAACAATTTTTCCTCCTGCCAATTAGCATCTGAGGAACTCAAGGCTGAATCAGAGTGAAGGTGAGTTCTAGATCACTGATGAAGACTTTCCAGAAAGGAGGTAAAATTTAGCATGTGTTCCACTCATTTTCAGGTAATCTTCAAGGCTGCAGCTGCTTGCATCTTAGTAGCTTGCCTACCAAATCAGCAGATTCTATTCCTTTCAGCAGATCATCTTTATAGAAGAAATCTCTTCCTAGTTTATTGTTGGAGAAAGTCTCAGAGAGGCTACAAGGTTTGACTGAGATCACACAGAAAACACTGGCTAAAAACTATGCAGGAAACAGATGCACTCACTCCTTGTGCTGTGGTTTAACCTCGTTCCTAGGGAACAGGCAACCCATGGCACTGATCCAACAAAGAAGATTCTTTGTCAGGTGGGTGCTTTTAAGTTCACCTGTGGTTTGTCCCTTTCTGGCTTTCAACTCAATATAACGCTCCCTGAGAAGAACTGTGAGCTAGTGGAATGGTTTTCTCTCTCCAGCACAAGAGCATCAAATGTAATTCAGTCAAGGTAAGGTCATACTATATCTACTAAAATCTCACTGTATTTAGAGACTAGATAGATAAGTCATTAATCTAATTAACTAGACTTGCAGATAAATGACTGTTAAAACCTGTAATTGGATAAACTAGTTCTTCCTCAAAAAGAACCTTTAATGAATTGACTCTGCTGTTCCAACAGTGGATTCTGAGCCTTTCCTATTGTGACATTGACCAGGACTGCTGTGTCAAGTGGAATAGCAAGAGCATTAACCAAAACTAATCTCCTCAGAGTCAGCTTTGTTGCCCTAGGAAGCAGTAACACATCTTATTTACCTGACACCCTTGGCTTTTCATGGTGTCCATTGCCTTCTTAACTGCAGGGTTTGGAGGCTCACATGCTTCCACCTGAGTCTTCACATTGTGCTCAAAATAGGGACCAACCAGAAAATAGTTTTCACCCCATTCATCTGCTGTGATTTTCGCTTTTGTCTGGATCACAGTGTAAATGCCTCCCACTGCAAAAGAAGACCACAAAGAACAAAAAGGAGAAAGGGGTATAGGCCACAAAGCTCTGGAATAACCTCCAACCCACTGGTGGATCAGATAGACCTCTAGTTAAATGACTTCACATATTCAGATTTTAAGTGAGACCCAGAGTCTATCAAATAAATAGAAGTTCAGTCTCTTAAATGGGATCAGAGCTTCACTGTACAATTTAGGAGTACAAACTGATAGCAGACCTTGTGTAATTCCTGAATGACAATTTAATGCTTTCCTTGGTTTTGGGTGGCTGCATATTGCTTCCCTAAATTTCTTCTCTAATCTCAAATGGATGCCTGATACCCTCAACTATTTTTATCTGGTCAGTGATTTTTTAAAATTTCTTTTAGGTGGTTAAAGTCACACCACAAGTGTTCAATGAATATATTATATATGCTATTCCCCTCTTTTTGGAACTTGAGATCTTTACATTCAGATTGTGGGATTCAAATCCCAGGGGTCATGCTCTCACTCTCCCATGCCTAATCTTGGTTCTACTGCAAACCTTCTGCTTCGTTATTGCAGCAGTATATTTTCAAACATACTCTTTGTGATGTGGAAATGCATGTGGAAAATACTGAGTTAGCACTTCCAGATTGTTTCACACAAATCACTGAGAAAAGTTGAGGGGCATTGACTATTGATTATAACAATGGATTTAAACTAATATCCTCAAAGCAAAAGGTGTCATGTTCCATCACCATTCTAAAGAGTTGTTAAAGCTGGAAGGAACATAGCCTACACTGCCAATATAAATGTCTGCTGCACCTTCTACCAAAATATTGTTCATTTTAAAAACAAACACAATATAAAATGTATAAGAGAATGCAACAACAACATCCCCAGATGAGTCAGTACAGATGTCTAGTCTTACACGTGGTATGCAACATTCATTTGGCTGCTCTTCATCAGTTTTCCATAGCTAGCCCCAGAATTCACACATTGGCAGGGCAATCTTGCAAAACTCCCTTTCCCACGGGGCCTGTGGTGCCAAGCAGTGGGCATTCCACAAGCACAAATTCGGAAGAACAACAGCACATGCTTGAATCCAGCAAGTAGAAAGGAAGGCAAGGGAAAAGAAAATCATAGGCTAGGTAGCTGCAGTACATCAGAGACAGGTTTAGCATAGCTCCAGTGATTTTAAAGCACGGTAAGACAAACGAAGCCCAACAGGTACACGCAAACAACAAAAGAAGCAACACAAAGAGAATGAGTATTCCTACTGAAACATTTCATCCTCCAGTGAATTTGAAAACACTTGGTAATAATCCAGGCAAGAATGCTGTGCAGTGACATCAAAATTACATAAGAAGTCAGCACTGCAGGTTGCCCACGATTGATAGCAGGTACTCCAGGCTTACTTTTTAAAAGGTACTGGGACATCCAGACATGCCAATGCACTACATATAGTAAGAACCTTCAGAGACTACCTGATTCTCCTTAAAGATCTGCAGCAAATGACCACTATTTACAGTACAGCAGCTCAAGCTGCTCAGCACTTTGGGAGATTAGTTCCCATATTAATTAAACTGTATCACCTGACAATTGCAGAAAGCCTCCTGCCAAGCCTGATACCTCGCAGCCCTGAGGAACTGAACAACAGTTTTTAATTGTGCCCCGAGAAAAGCAGCTGTGCACTTAAAATCCTTTTCTTTACAAATATACCTATTGTTTTAAATGCTTGAAGGGTCTCTAGTCCTACTATTTTGATGTCAAGATGTCTCAGGATTCTAGGTATTTTACAAAGAAAATGAAATGCAGTTCTAATCTCCCAGCTTGCTACATAGAACTGACAATAAATTATTACCCTACATAGTAATGCAAGACCTAAGAATACAAGAATCTTACAGGTATATGTTCCTAAATCAAACTCACCGTGCAAGAATTTCATATCCTATAGACATGGAACTGCAGAAGGAAGCCTATGCATAAGTGTATTATTCTCCACTTCATCAGGACCAGGAAGCTAAGAAACTAACTCATAGTCACCATATTTTCCATGACTGTTCTAGACAGGGATTTAGAGAAACCTTAGGTAGATGACACTATATTCCCTCCAAGCTCTTCTGCTCACAAGCTGAGAAAGACTACTTGAATAACTTTGATTCAGATAAACACATGATTTTAATTATATGTTTTGTGTCAGAATGCTGAGCCCATAAAGTGACGCGGTAACAATGATACATCTGTTCTTGTGGGGTGGTAAATGCATCACATGGGCATAAGACACTGTAATCCAACATGGATAAATAAGGGGCTGGGCAGAAATCTTAATTGTGAAACTAGTTGGTTTTAACTGGCGGAAACACTGAACTTACAATAAGGAAAGATTTTTGTGCAAAGCAGCCTGGTGATCCCAGGAAAACAGAAAATACCTCCAAGATGAAACATATTAAATAACATATTAGATAAAGCTACATATCACTGGAGTTCAATATTAGGACTAGCAAAGTAGCTGATTTTTCACAGCTATTTATTTTAGGATTGATAAGAAAGCTGCAGTTCAGGACCTGCACAGAGCCTGGAACTTTTTTTGTATAGCCAACCGCCAAATGTTTCTTATCACAAGATCTTCCTTCGGATCACTTAGGATCATTCTTCCTTTTGTATATTTAAGTCCAAGCAACAATTAGAGCCCACAAGAACTATCTAAATAAATTAGAAGGCTGTGAGTCAAGAACAGTCTCCCAATATTGTATCACTAGTGAGGACAACATTAGGCAGAAGTGGAGATTTAACCATGCAACTGGAGACCTTTGTGCAAGATCTGATATGCAGATGTGCTCTTTCTTCCACAAGCCACTATATGGAAAGATGCAGTGCCAATGCTTTTTGTCATCTGATGAGGAAGAGTCCACAACTTCCAGGATTACCCAGGAACTACGCTGACAAAAAATGTCTTCTGGAGGCACAACCCTTTGAGCATGGAATTACCCAAAGTTCTCAAAACCGCCAGAGATAACCACCATTCATTTACTTGCTCTCCCACCAAGCTCACACTGTTCAAGGACAGAGGCAAGGAGCAGCAGAAACCGAAAAAGGAAAGAGAGTGATAGGAAGCGAAGCTGTACAAGCGAGACATAGATAAGAGCAGACTGTCACTGATCGGTGCAGTAACCCTTCTCCACACAACTTTTCTACACAAAGAGAGAGGATCAAGGTGCTCCTGAGGCTCTCTTCATCTTCTTTGCTACAGCCAGACCAGGCTACTCTAAGAGCACTAAAGCTTCCCAGAGGACCATGGTTGCCATGGAATCCAATCAAGCCTGAGGCTCCAGGTTCAGGATTCAAGTTGACTTCCCCGCCACAGTTACTAGTTACATCGACTATTCTTTCACAGCTTTCCCTCAGAATATACCTTTGATCTATAAAGATGTGATGAAGTTTTCCTTGAAGTTTTTTAATTTTCTAATGATTAGTTGGAATTTTATTTATTGTTTGCCTGTTGAAATATCTGGGGACCATTTTTAGAGTAAGGTTCTAAAACACGTCAGGTGAAAAAGCCCAGCATCTTCAGATAGCATATGTTTTTCATGTATTTTTGGCTATGTTTGTGGTCAGGACTCATCAGAAGATAGAAGTTGTCTAAATTCTGTTAAATTCTGGCATTCCAGACATGTTCTGAAATAATACAGAAACACTGAAATTCATGACAGATGTCCACAATACAGAAGCTATTTCTGTGTGCCTCACCCCCAGTGCACGAGATTTCATTTGAGGCTGATTTGACATTGACATACCACTCTATTTTAGAAATGTACAGGGCTCATGCCAAGTTTATGCCAGCACATCCCCACTCCCCACACTGCGTACATTCAGGTGTGTCACAGATTACATCTTTCACCTTCTTCCATTGAACTTTCACCATGGGAGAACTTTTAATGCAGAGGGTGAGAAATGCTGGTCCTACTGACTCCAGTAGATTCATGACTTAATTTTCAATAGTCCAGATTTGCACCAGAGAAAATGTACATAGCGCTCTGGTCCAGGGACAACTGAACCAAGGATTATTTTTTTTTTAGCAGAGCCTTCATTCCTATAGGGATGGAAAAAAATATTTAGGATTCATCTACCAGTGACTCTTGAGTTAATCTGTTCACAGCTTAATGATTACATAAACTGGCTGTTTGCCTAGCATTTTTAAGCATTCTTCTATTTTCTATTTAAAAGTTGTTAGTATTACAGCAGGAGATACTAATCTAAATATTACTGGAATTATTTTGAAGACATCTTTATAGAGCACAGACCAGATCTTGAACATTCTCATCCCATCTCATTAATGCATCATAAAACCCACTAAATTACAGCTTACTGTTATTGTAACTTAGAGAATTAACTGTTATTTTAAGGTACAGAATTTATCCAGATTAAATACTCAGATTTTCCATGGGTAAAATGGACTGCAGCCATTACTCCTGCAATGGCCTTTGGCTGCTTCCTGTTGACAATTCCCACCTGTGGGGCTTTAGACACAAGATCTACATAGCTTGTAGCCATTTGGTTTGTGCTCCTGTCCTTAAAGTATTCATTAGTCTTCATGTTAGGGGAAAAAGAAAAGTATTATTCATTTCTGACATGCACAGTGGTTTGACCAAACCTGGCTTTACTGGAGCTTGATGGCCGGGAGAGAAGGGGAAGGGTGAAAAGAGCTGAGCTCCCCAAGATTATCACCAGATCATGTGGTACTGCAGTGCACTGGGGCCCTTGGTTGCCTGCTTTTTCCCTCTTCAGCCACAGAAACACAGTAGATCCACTTCACAGTATGTGTTTTACCCACTTTTTGTGAAAAGTCAAATAAAATGAGGAAAATCTTGCAAAATAAATTAAGTTTTTCTTATTTCTTTGGCAGGGGACTTTCAATGCAAGATGATCTCAATGTTGTACTTGATTTAGGTGCCAAGTTCCTTTTCACATCGATAGTGACACTGGCGAATGAGACTTCTTTATTTCACATTCTCTCCTTCAACTACCTTGTTTTTCCTTGCTTGAGACAGAGAAAAGGATAAAGAGCTGCCAGTGCTTTCCAACACATATGTCAAAGATTGCCACTTAGCAATGTCCAGGTAGCGGCCAGGATAGAGAATATAAAAAGAAGTAGAACGCTCTGCCTAGTTAGAGCACATGTTAGCATGATTTAGATTTAATTAAAAACAAACAAACAAACAAACAAAAGAAAACAAACAAAAGGAGAGAGACACCTCCACTGTACCAGCTGCTGAGAAAGAGGTGACGGGACTCCAGAAATCATGGATATTTGCAGATCTCTGAGCACTGCATTCACACAAATTACTTGCCCTTCCCTACAGCAGCATCTCATGCTTCAGTACCAACCAGCACCATCTGCTGCTCAGGGAAATCCCAGTAAACGCTGGGATAGCCTGGCACATGAAGATTCTCTCACAATACATGATCAGAGGTGCTCCAATTTACAGGACCCCTTCATCATCCTCAACCTTTGAAGGAGAGAGGTTCAGAAAACAGCTCAGCACCTGTGAAGTGCACCATTTACAGGTGTGGGAATAGATCACTATCCATGAGCTCTGGAAGTATATTCCTCACAGGGAAGAACACATCCAGCCTTGAGCATCACTGTCACGTGTAGAGGATTGGAGGAACCACTAAGCAGCAGCATGGGTCAAGGAGAAATTGAACCCCAAGCATCTAGTTAAAAGTTAATACAAAGACTTGAACTCTCTCCTGTAGGCAATGGCAGCTTCCCACCACTTCAGCAGCGCAAGGAAGCTTCAGGCTGAACCACCCTGTTGCAACTTTGCTTTGCCAGAAAGAACAAAAGAAGCCTTTGTGTTAAACGCTCAGAATTAGCTTGTGAGGCAATAAACCCAGCTAATATTTACCTTTTCCTCTACATTAGGAAAAAATATAGCAACATTAAAACTAAAACAGGGCAGCAGTACTAAATGTATAAGGAGTCAGCCTACTTAGTCAAATAAACAGTTCTTCCTTCTGCTAAAGGAGGCAGGAAAAATACAGTGTAAGCTACTATTTCCTAAGCCTATGTATCTTCTGTGATAACTCTCTCGATATTTTGTTGGCTACTCTCTCTCCTAATAAACACAGTACCCTAACATTTTCCAAGAACTGTTTATAAAAGTTATATCACCAGGGAACAATATCTCCCATCATGACTTAGACATTGAATTGCCTGGAAGACAGAGGAAAAACATTTCACTATCAAGATTTTATCAGAAAAATAAGCTGAAATAGGCTAATTAAAGAGGTTTTGCACAAATGTTTCCAGTCAAAGTTGGTTAACAGAAACTTTACACAGAGATCCGGTTCTAATGAAGAAGTTGTTTGCCATGAGCAGTTCCGTCAGTCCTGTTTGACTATATGGGTTTGGCAAGAGTTGTAATTAACAGCGCCTTATTTTTAAACTGAATAAATATTCGCTCTTATAAGTGTTAATTCTCTCAAAATGTGAGAATAATAAATTTTAGCTGTGACAGATGATTTGGCATTGGTGAAGTCAAGAGCTATATGGATGATTAAGCGATTCACTGTGTTTTGTACATACACAGAAAAACAGATAAATCTCACTATGTTTTACTTTTTCTTAAATATATTGTGCTATGTATAACCAGTGGGTTCAGATGACTCAGAAAGTATATATACAATATGAAGTACAGAGATGCTAGCCGGAACAATTGAATTTGCTAGATTTCTGCTGCCATCTGCTTGCCAGGGCCTTACTTACCATGCACACTACAAAATTAAAAGCTGCATGCTCCAAGTTCCAGTAGTAGTAAGTGAACTTAAAAAGCTTGACTGAAGCTGCTGAAAAATAAGCCCACAGGGATTTGAAGTGCAAAAGCTACTCTGTACTAACTCTGGATATTGATACTCCTTACCACCCTGAAGAAAGCAATGTAAAATTGCATTGCAGTGCAGATTAAGTACTGGAAGCTATCACAAAATATAATTCCTGTTTCACCATTAGGATAAACCCTAGCTATCTGTTCCTCTCACATACATTTCCCTCTTAGAGTTAAAATCTTAACAGATTACAGATCCTCTCTCCTGACTAATCTATTTATCTGCCAGGACAATAAGACACACGAGGTCAATCATTTACTCATACTAACTCACTTTTGTGGCAAAAAATTGAGGCTGTTCCACCTTGGTAAACTACACCTAACAAAGGAGGATGATTTGATGTGCGAATTAGAAATGGAGGCAGAAAGATCTTTGCATAACAAGCAGCTGCACTTTGCTTGATGAGCTTTGTGCAGTGAACAGATTTTGAATCTGTACACATGCACAAAGCATGAAGTCCCTGTCTGGCACCACCTGTGTTTGCAAAGACCAGTCCAAAAAGGTTTCAGCTGGCATAAAGACTGCTGGTCATTGACATCTGGCTGTTGTTCAGTGGCTTCAATGCAACTATGTTTGCTTATACTCGCTTCAAATTTGGCCTTTTCTCTACACCGCCACAGAAGGGAGACCACTGAACCGCTCTGAATCCGATGTTTATTTTACAGCTGATTTTCAGGCACTGCATTCCTAAGTGCATTTGCAGGAAAGGTAAAATACAAATACAACATCTATATATATGTACATCTGCACACCCAGGCATAACACTTCAGCGTTTGGTTAAACAACCTATCCCTGGTGGTGAAACATGTAAAGACACACAGACATCCAAACTATACGCTCATCCCACACAAGCACAGGCAAATGCAGCCCACACACAGCATGCATGATTACACACGGATGCCACAATACAACAGCTCTGCAGCCCACTTTTTCCCAAGCTCCCCTTAATGCCTTTCTTATCCAAACCCTTCATGCCTCCCTCCAGTCCCGTAAAAACAGCAATATTAACTCCTAAGAGTGTTGTACAAACCTTTGTTGGTAACTTCCCAAGAAACTTCAAAGAGCAACAAATCCTCCACTGGTAGATCTTCATCCTCCCACTGAGGAAGCCCATTAAGAGAAGTCATGGACAGTGACCTAGCCAGTGGCATTTTCTTCAGTCCTTGAATGCTCACCACGCAGGCCACAACAGTTAGCAAATGTCCAGTAAACGTGGCAGTTCTCTGCAGTTCTGGTTTGAGCAACCTGCTGGTGTGCTGGGCTCCAAGGAGGAAATTATTCAGATAGCTGGGAGCTAATGGGTTTAAACTGTCTGACCACCAGCATTAAATTGGCTCAGTGAAATCCTCAAGGCTTCAGAAGCTGCTGCTGGTAGAGGTAAGAATTTAAGACTGACCTGAGAAAGGTCTTGCCTGTTTTGGGCCTGGGGTTTCTTCTTTTTCTTCTCTTAGAGAGATGTAAAAAGTGGTTCTGCGCTCCTCAGCTGCAGCATTCAGTATCTACAACCTCAGGGATAACAGAAACTCAACTGTTGTAAATTCAGCACTGCCCTGAGCAAACTCCAGCAGGGAGGACACTTTGAGTTCACCACCTGATTTGAGTCCAGCCCCCGAGTCCTCCCCTTGAGATACACCCTCCCATTAACACCCACAGACCTTCTGTATCTGCCGGCCACTTACCAACTGGGTTAGTAGACTCGTTCTACATGATATCTCTTAGATTACTTGCCAGGTTGAACACCATTACCTATTTTTGTTCAGTTCATCAGTCTGTAAGTGCTCGTTTACCTCATACCCTTCCTCCACAATTAACTCCCACGGCTCTGCACAAGCTTTTAGCTTCATTCTGCTCTCGGACAGCCTTGCAGCTTTTACAAACAGAGCTACAAAGGCTCTATCCCTGTTTTGGCATGCACTTTGGCAGTACTGATCCCTGATTTTCCGCCTGGTTTCTCTTTTTCTATGCTACAGCTCTTTTCTGGCCACTGGGCCCATGGGAGTAGTAAGTCAGGGAACAGCATGTCCCAGTCTTGCTCCAGCACAGAGCCTGGATACTGCAAACGGTGCACACACATGTGCAGACATGTTGGTCCATAACTCGCAACCTGAGATCCCCAAAGCTCCACAGAGCAGCTGCCTGTTTCAAAGATGCTTATGTGCTTACACATCTGATTGAGAAGCCAGTGCCCCTGGGGCAGCTGTGTAAGTTGAATTTGATTCTGAGCTTAGAGCACAACCTGCCCAAAATCCGCAGCTTAGCCGTGAGCAAATCTCCAGGTGAGAGCCAGGGCAACTCTGGCACTGTAGAGAATAATATTGCACCAGCAGGCATGAGTTACAAAGCAGCATTGAGGAAAAGGCTCTGAGCTCACTTAAGACAAAACAAGCCCAAGGCAATTGGTTTAAAAGGCAGGCAGGCAGCCCGTATGCATAAAAGTAACTGAGATATAATATAATACAGCTGAGACTACTTTAATGGTGAACTACCCACCAAAAGACTTGCTTTTCCATGTCTACTCCCTGTGCCTGCTCTGCCCTCGTGGTGGTCAGACCCATCCCTCAGCTGATGGGCACAGCCCACTGAGCTAACCTAAGGACACCAAGAACCTGGCAAGGGGGGACGGAAAAGCACAGCTGGGAACAGGGAAAGGCAGAAAAGGTGAGAGGGAATGCTGCCTCGACCCCCAGCTGGTGGAGCTGCCACTTCATCCACAGGATGGGCTGTGGGTTGGGGGAAAGAGGTTTCCCTTCTAGGCTAACTGGAAGGCATTACAGCCTGCCCTGGGAAGGGCTCCGGGTTTTAGTGGCTGGGTGTCCTTTTGCCTCGATGGTTTAGGTTGCCCTATTTACCAGTTTATGAAAATAAAGCCAGGCTGAGAATCGTTATTTTTGGAGCAGCTGTGACTTTCACTACCTGGAGAAGTAAGCCAGTCTCCAAAAGGCTACCTCAGGTGGCAAGTGGAAGGACCTGGGGGTACTGGTGGACAGACGGTTTAACATGAGCCAGCAGTGTGCTCAGGTGGTTGAGAAGGCCAACAGCATCCTGGCCTGTATCAGGAACAGCGTGGCCAGCAGGAGTAGGGAAGTTATGGTGCCTCTGTACTGGGCACTGGTGAGGCCTCACCTGCAGTGCTGTGTTCA
>VXBW01005306.1:939185-958352 GCA_013400375.1 Thinocorus orbignyianus
AGATATTGGGAAGAATTACTTCACTGAGAGGGTGGTCAGGCACTGGAACAACCTGCCCAGGGAGGTGGTGGAGTCACCATCCCTGGAGGTTTTTAAGAAACGTGTAGACGTGGCACATGTATGCTGTTGTGGCCGAAATTGTTGGGTTGGGTGATTTGTTTTGTGGGGTTTGATGTTTTTGTGGGGCGTGTGTTGTGTGGTTGGGGGTTTTCTCTGTGTTTGCTTGATTGGTTTTGTTGTTGTTGGGGTTTTGTGTGTGTGGGTGTGTACGGTTGGACTCGATGATCTCAGAGGTCCCTACCAACCATGAAAATTCTGTAATTAATTCTGTGACAAAGCAGCCCACCGGTGCCAAACCACGCGCTTCACGCAAGACAGCAGGGGCGACTGACACCACCGCCCCCCGAGCTGCCTACGGCCTACGGGCGGTGGGAGGGGGCTGCGGCCCACCCCGCCGGGCCCCCGTGCTGTCATGCTGCCCGCCCACCGCCAGGGGGCGCCGCCGAACGGCCACCGCTTCAGGCCGCGCCGTCGCTTGGCAACGGCCGTCATGGCGGCAGGTGGAGGTGTCCCACCGGGTAACTGTGGGCGGGTCTGTTTGTAGTGTTGGGCATCCGTGGGGCACCCATAAGAAGGGACATGGACCAGCTATAACGGGTCCAGCGAAGGACCAAGAAGATGATCAGAAGGATGGAGCACCTCTCCTATGAAAACAGGCTAGGAGAACTGGGGCTGTTCAGCCTGGAGAAGAGAAGGCTCTGGGGAGACCTGAAAGCAGCCTTCCAGTATCTGAAGGGAGCTACAGGAGAGCTGGAAAGGGACTCTTTGTCAGGAAGGGTAGTGACAGGACAAGGGGTAACGGTTTTAAATTGGAAGAGGGGAGATTTAGATTAGATCTTAGGAAGAAATTATTTCCTGTGAGGGTGGTGAGGCACTGGAACAGGTTGTCCAGAGTTGTGGCTGCCCCATCCCTGGAAGTGTTGAAGGCCAGGCTGGATGGGGCTTTGAGCAACCTGCTCTGGTGGGAGGTGTCCCTGCCCATGGCACTGCACTGCTGAACTGGATCTATTATGCAGTAGTTTGTCTCGCTGCAGGATCATAAAGGTTACCAGCGGAAACCCTGCACTTCTGCATTGAAAGCAGACACACAGAAGAATGCTCCAACAATTACATTGCTGTAGGCATTCAGGAGGACTCCAAAGACAATGGTGCTCATTGGTCACAGTATCTTATATCTGACGTATTTACCCTGAAGGATGCTTTCAAAGTATGGACACTATGAGAAGTTCTGAATAAGGAGAGCATCAGAAAGTACAGATTATTTGTTAGCATTCTGCCGTTAGCAACTACATGACAGGTGTCCACACAAACAGAGCTCCTAATTTTCAACATTCAGTTTGTATTTAAGAAAACTGATAAAACACTAGTTCTCTGACAAATAGAATCCCTAAGTATTCAAAGATGAAAGTGCCGTACCTGGGTTGGAAACCACCAGAATGATGCAGTTGGGACTGTGCTTAACAACCTGAGGAATAATGTGTTTGAAGACATTCACGTTCCTCTGAACAAGGTTGAGGCGACTCTCCCCTTCTTGCTGACGAACTCCTGCAGTCACTACCACAATCTTGGAGTTGGCTGTGACAGCATAGTCTACAACACAGCAGGGGGGACAGATACAGGATGGGTTAGACTTGTCACTGAATGAATATTGTGTTCATTCAAACCCAAAACCCATGAGACAGTGTTCAAGCCAGCACCATCTCTTACACTGTCCAGATATATCAATACATAGCTCTTGCAAGTACATCTGGCTTCTCCAGATCTCATTGCCACTACCCAAATACAATACTATTTCTTACACATCAAGAGGTAGTAGAGCTTCATTTAAAAAAAATAAAAAAATAAAAAAAAATAGTATCAGTTTAGTCAACAAGCCCAAACTGCTAAAGTGACCATTACAACTGTAAGAGAAAGCCCAGGTTAAGTGTCAGTCCTTTGGTACAGTGTTCATCTGAAGTCTCACCCCAATTCATACACTTTAGCTTTTCACTGCCAAATCCTTAGGAGTCCTTTATAGTACACAAGTAACACTCCACTATTAAGCAAATTCACACAATACCAGTATTAAAAAAAGAAACTGAGGTTCACCTTTGTCTGCCACAATCTTGTGAGTGTGAAGGAACAGGCTCCCGTGCTGTAGATCCATCATTTCTCCTTTGAGTTTGTCTTCCAAAACATCAACCAGAACAAGCTCAATCATTTCAAGGAGACAATGAAGCAGTTCAACTGCATTTTAAAGCTACCCCTGAGCTGAGCTATGTTCCATTTTAAGGTGACATGTTCCACATCTGAAAACATCCCTTCTCCAAAGGTAAGCCAGTAGGACAGCACTGTCTTGGTGGTCTGATGTATCTCCCAGCAACAAAGTCAGAGGCTGCTACGGCACAGTCTCGTAAAACACATTCAGACTCTCTAATGGGGGAGTTTGAATGCACAGCTAACTGTTTGCTAATAAGGCACTTCATCATTTAGTTACTTGCAAAAAACTTGCATCTTGCAGAGTCATAACTCTCTACATCTAAAGCTAAATGCAAAAAAATGCCTATTTTAAATATTTAAATACATAACACAATACACCCTGTAATTATGATATAGATATTCTCTTATAACATTCCTTCCACCAATTCATTTTGCAAGGAAGAGAATGGGAACAGACTATTTCATAGCACCTGGAATAGCTCCAGTGACTAATTTCATGAGTTTGCATCCGTGCTGCCTAGGCAAGGATTCATCTCACTATTAGCCGTACCTCTGCAAGGACACTGATAGTGCAGGCCATCCCAACCTCTCCAACCCCCACAACAGTTGTCTTGTTGTTCGAGATCTTGGCTCCCACAGCAGTGAAGGTGATCAGTTTCCCCTTGAGTGTTGCCATGGTGTTCTGCAAGGGGAGATGGTGAGGTTTGGTTCAAAACAATCTAGCAGGAACCAAAACACATGCTCTGAACTTAAGAGGTCGCCTGCCACAGCCAGTATCCTGCTGATGGAAGCGCTGTTGGTGGTTGCTGGCAGTGGTTTAATGGAAGGCAGCACGTGGGAAGAGTGCTTGTGCTCACCAGGCTCCTTCCACCCCGCTGGTCACCAGCACACCCACCAGTTAGCAGCTCTCTGGCAGCCACCTCCCTTCCAAGCGTTCAGCAGGGCTGGCAACTTTGGGACTGGTCATAAAACCATGAACCAGTTTGGCACCAGTCAGTCTGCTGGCATTTCACCAGTTTGTTTCCCCTTGTCCGCATGGCTCTCCTCGCTCAGCCCGCCTGCACATCCCTGCATCCCTCCTCTGGCAGGGAGTCTGGCCCCACCCCACCACCTGTGGCCCAGCAAGGGGCCATGGCCAGTACCTGCAGGTATCTGCTGCCATCCTGCCCAAGCAACCCTCAGGAGCCATGGCCTGGTTCTGACCACCAGCCTGCCCATCCCAGTGGTACTGGGACCAACTGGCTGCCAGCACCCCCCACACACACCATCTGGCCACCACACAGTGGGGCTTGGCCATGAGGGAAGATGCCCAGCAGGACCAGAAAAGGGAAGGGAAGGGCCAGGTGACCCTGCACCATCTCTCATCCCCGAGAGCCGACCAGCTCAGCTCACCTATAATACTCACCAGTGAGGCTCAGGGCATGGAGTGCTGCTGTCTGGGGCTCAGGCAATGAGGTCTTGGGCAACGAGGACATTCTGCCCTTCCAAAACCTCCTTTTGAAACTGTTACCTCCCAGGATGTTGTCTTCTGTGCAGGCTTTGACCTAACTCTGTCTATTTGGGTAGAGCGAAGTTTCCTGCAAACACCAACTCAGCACATAACCCCAGGAGGTAAGTCATGAAGGTTGTCTTCGCACCACAGTGCCTCCGGAAGAACAACTTCAGGTAGTCTTTTTTGTTGAAAAACTGCCTTCAGCCTCCCTGGCTGCAACTGAGAAAGTGTGTGTTAGGGGAAGAAAGACTCTCAACGTGTGGGAGTTTATCATGAGATACCTGTCTAGGTCTGGCTTGTACTAAACGTAACTGCGGTTCCAAGGTTTGCCTTTGTTCACTGTGGGCAAAAAACCACTCAAGACATAGATGTTAAAAATGCTCATACACACTGAGACTAATTTCACAGGAGGAAGCTCTGATGGTTTGCAGCAATTACGGCTGTACACACACTGTACTTCAGAAACAGAGCAGTAGGTGGCACTGATGGTATTGACATGAGTTCTCCAGTGTCTGTACTGTTTGCTTCGACCAAAAGGCAGTTTTATCCCCCTTCCTAAACCCTGGTTCATGACAAACGTTGGTTTAGTGAAGTCCCTGGAAACGGAGTCACAAGATAATCAGCAAACTGGGGGTTCTTCATCTGGAAGAAAATCTCTTGCCTCGGGCTGAGAGACACATGGAAGAGGAGAAGAAAAGGAAAGACTGGATCCTAAATAAAATGCGCTTTCGGTACTCAGCAGTGTGGGTTGCCAAGGTTAAAGCAACCCATGTGAGGAAAACTCAAGGAACTTAGAGGCTGAGCTTTATTTTGTACCCCTGCAAGTAATATTCACTCTCCTAAAGGGACATATTACAGGCATTTGTTTGATGAGAATACTGCTGACTTTAAAAAAGCAGTACAATGACATAACATTTCTCTTTTTTTCCCTGTCTTCACTCCAGGTTTTTGTTCTCTTTTTTTTTTTTTTTCCTTTTGAACTTTATTTTGGTATTTCCTGTCTTCAGTTACTTAGCTTTTAAAGGTGTTCCTTTGATCTCCACATGATGCAGGTGTCTTGTCCCCACCGGAAGGCTTCATTGTTTATTACTTTTGCAGTTTAGGTGTACTGATGAACCTCCCCAGAAACATTTTAGAAAAAAGATCAATTTTTTACTTATGAAAAATATTTTCCAGAATTTTAAGGTAGAAAAGTCTGTTTTCTGTGGTTTAGTTTTGTGTTATACAATCACAGCGAGATGTTAGCTGCGCTTGTTTTTGACCCTTCTAAATAGAAAAGGGTAAAGTCTTACTACGTTTTGCTTCAGAGTCAAGTAAAACTCATTCTGAATCCCAAAGTGGTAGAGAAAATTAGAATAATAAAGCAAACCTGCCTAAGTGGTGTGTCTAAATTGTTCACCAGCATCCTCCTTATTTATAGAGGCACCATGATCAAGCATCTTAGCTCTGCTGTCCATCCGCCAAGCTGTTATGTAGAGCTAGATCATGATAGACAGACTTTCCTTAATAAATAAGAAATGCAAGAGTGTGCAGGTATGCATAAGACCGCTTGAGATGTTGAAGCTCTTCAGTCAACCTTAAAGCATTTGGCATTCGGTGTATGATCAAATTCTAGTCACATTTTTTGTAAAACTAACTGGAAAAGGTTTCAAGGAGCCTTCTCTTCTCCAGGCTGAACAACCCCAGCTCTCTCAGCCTGTCTTCACAGAATCAGCTAGACTGATCCTTTTTGCTGCCACTTACCCCTTCACTGCGTGGGCTCTCCTGAGATGCTACCTTTGATGTGCAAATGTCATGGGAAGCGAGGCTGTCTGAGCAGCAGCCCTGGCCGAGGGTTCCCCAACACTGTTAGCAGCATGCCAGAAAGCTGTTGGAGGACAAAGGTGTTTGTATAGAGAATAGCTCATTTTCTAGCACATTGGTCATTTAGGGTTAGGAAAAGATCAGGGCACTGTTCAGAAATGCTTTAGGGCCAGCCCTGATTGCCTGCCTGAACTCAGCCAAGTGTAGCTTGTTCCAGCTGTGAAGTAACGGCCTTCACCTCTGCTTTGTGCAAATCCAAAAATTGCTCCAGATCTCACATGCATGGAGAATTGTTCCTTCCAGTTAGAAGACCTTATTAAATGGCCAGAAGGGAGTAGAGGCTATGAAAACTTGTAAGTTTTGGGGAATGATGTGACACATTGGACTTTTCTCAGTGACATCTGGTATATGTTTTGTCCCAAATTGGCATAGAGTGCGTGGACTCCATGACACACCAGACAAAAGATGTTCATATCAGGTGGTCTGAGAGGCTGCTGTTCCCAGGTCTGCAGAACGTTGTGGCCTCTACTGCTTCTGTAGTTTCTGAAAAGCTTTGACTTACATAAGGCTGGATTCACAGACATATGTTAGAGAAGAACTGTTCATAGAAGAAATGCCCAAAAGCAGACATTGCCCTGGGAGGCCATTACATTAGGGCATTGTGTCAGTCTGGAGCACAACATAAGGATCAGACTAGTCAATATTTTTAGCCTCCTGGTCACACTGACATCTGTGAGAGTTCAGTATCTATATTCCACTGAGAATTTGTGGCTTAATTGTTGTGGTTTGTGTCTGTCAAGTGGGGAAAACAGCATTTCTTTGCAGCACATGGCTGACATGAGTTGCGTAAACACAATAACAGGATCTCTGTGACTACTTATCATAAAACATAGCTCTAAGTTAGCTGGTATGGAAGTCATATAAGCACCACTAGTCCAGCAAATTGCCTGCCCATCCCAGTGGTACTGGGACCGACTGGTTGCCAGCACCCCCCCCACACACACACACCATCTGGCCACCACAGAGGGAGGCTTGGATATGAGGGAAGGTGCCCCGGCAGGGCTGAACCACCCAGGGTAGGGAAGGAAGGGTAGGTGTAGAGCATTGGAATTGACTGCCCAGGAAAGTGGTTGAAGCACCATCCCTGGAGGTATTTAGGACAGGCTGACATGATAGGTTGTTTTTTTATCAGTTAGGTTGACAGTTGGACTGGATGATCTCAAAGGTCCCTTTCAACCTAGACAATTCTATGATTCTACATTGTCTGTCAGTATCTGCTTGTTTCTTGTCTGATACTCGCAGGGCAGACTGATCTTCTTTTCTGTCACCTGTATCTCTATACCTGCAAACACAAGGGGGTCTGGGTCCTTCCAGCAATTAAAATAACATTACTGATCTTACCACGAGCCCAGCCAGTTGTCCTCAGTGCTTTCTGAAGTGTTCTGCTTCTTACTGGCTGCATTACTCTGTCCAAGAGCACCACAACATTTTCTGTTAGACCAAGAAGTGACAAAGGCACCTCTTGGCACATAGGAAGGTGTTTAAAAACCTGCACCACCTTTCATGGAATAAAACAGGAACAAAGTTCATGGTATCAATGTGCTATACAAACAGAGCATATACAAGATAAATACATCTACTGTGTACAGAAAAAAAAGCCCACAGATATCATCTAGTGATAAAAGTACAGCATCAATAGTTATTAAGTTATTAACAAAGTTATATGGCTGATACAAGACCATAATATGGAGAAACTCCAAGTAACAGAAAGCAATAGGCTGGTGTTGGGTAAGCATACGCAGGGAAGCTATTCTACAGCCACGCGACTCTAATGAGGTTAAAAGATTGTGTGATATGACTCCCAGCAAAAATTAATTACAGTGTAATCAATGTACTTGCACTTGGCTTACAAACACCAGTGAATGCAAGAAATAATCTGAAGAGCCTACATATATGAAAATTCCTTAGCCTGAGGTACTCATTCCTGTTTAACAACTTTGAACCAATCCCCCATAGCACCAGTAAGGCCACTTTATTGTTGCTTAAATTCCTTAGTTTTCCTTCACAATATCGTCTCCCAAAAAGTAGAATTCCGTACAGTGAGGTTGCTGATGTGCTAAGCAAGTGCTCATCCCGCAAACCAATGTTCTTTCCTCACTCCTTCAGATACCTGTCACAGAAAGCACTTTGTGGTAGTTTGTCATCACCCCTCTGGATGCTTCGTATCTGGGAACAAAAGATGTCACACTGCTGTTGAGGTTATGATCAATAACCAAGAAAACATTCGTGGACTATGAGGATATTGAAGGAATGGTTGACAGACACAAGCAACAGCAGCTCCCCAGCTTGTGCACAGATTACCATGTTCCTTTCAGATGCTCCAACCTACTTTGTGTCTGGGTTTGCTGCCCACAGAACCAGGTATGATGCTACACTTCAATGGGCAAGTCATGTATGCTGATACACTCAGGGACAAGTCTGGATTTACCATAAATGAATGATCTTTAAAAGAAATCAAGATTCACTATCAGAAGGGAAAAGTGCCCAGCCCCTGTCCTCTAAGGCAACCAATACCCTTTCATGCACATCACTCTCCAGCATCCTGCAAAATGATGGCCATAGCACAGCTTTGAATTACTTCACTCACCAAGAACAGAGCAGGAACCGTGCAAGTCTGATCACAAAGTCATTAGCTGGAACTTGAGCTATCCAGGTGTGGAAAGCCTTCCCCTTAGATCTCCACATGGAGCTATGAAAACATTCCCTCTCCCACCAGTAAAGAAGTCTGGCATTCAGCCCACAGCTGAGAATAAAACATCTCAGGTCTCCCTGGGACATGCTTTCTCCATAGTGCTGTCACCAGCAAGCCCTGCTGTGGTATTTCACCGACTATGTGGCACTTACTGACTCACATCATAGCAGTTACCTTGCAGTAGGACAGGACTTGCATGAACAGGAGTGAACTGCACTTAGTCAGCACCTGGGCCGAAAGTAAATCCTGCAGGAAAGGCTTCCAGTAAGGTTGTGTTAGGGAAATCCCACCACAGGCGATTACTGCGCTGTTGCTAACCCTTTAAAAGGACATGTGTCCACACCTCCACGTGGTCTGTTGCAAACATTAAAAGCAGAGCGCTAGAGTAAACTAGATAATTTAAATACTGAAAATACATCATTAGGACAATACCACATGCCAGAAAGTTGCTTTATTTGTTCATAAGGTTTGTGCGTTAACAGCAAGCAGAAGTTTAGCTACTGTGGACAAAGCTCCAACTGGAAGAGCATGACATGTTAACCATAGAGATGTCTATTCGCACACAACATGCTGGCTTTCTATTGCTGGAGTCTAACATTCACGAGTTACAGATCTTTGAGGTCTTTCTGGATGTTCCACAGAGTATCCGCGCTCTTCTTCAGCTGAGCCACCTCATCATCCTTCAGCTTTTGGTTAATGACACTTGTCAATCCAGAGGCACTTAAGACCGCAGGAAGGCTCAAGAAGACATCATTCTGAACACCATACATGCCCTGCCACAAAGAGAAGAGATCACTCAGACATGAGCCCATCACTCCAGGTCTGCTTGGCAGTTTATAGATGAGGAAGCCAGGCACAGAGCTCAAGACTATTACTTCAACCTGCAGAAACTTCAGTCACCATGTATTTTGGAAAAATAGCAGTTACAGGGCTGTTTCAGACTAAGTGATTGGCAATACTGAGATGGAGATGTCAACAAGCCCACCTCCAAACTCCTCACTTTGATCTACATACAGCAAGTTGTGGACAAAATTCAAAGACACAAGATTAGAGTAGGGAGCGAGCACTAAGTTTGGCCTGCTCAGAGTCCTTGCTGTACCAGGGGTAATACAGCTGGTACACACTAGATGCAGCAAGTTACAGCACCTGGAGGAGGGCACCGATCTCTTCCCTCACACCTTCCTTAAGTAGGGGTTCATGCAATTGAAGCTAGGCATCCATTAAGTTCTCCATTTATGAACTGAAACTTCATGAATTTCATGCCCCACACAGCAAGCTTTACACAAGGGCAGTACAACACTAGGTAGAGCACAGAGAACTTTCTGCTCCATACTTGGGAGAATGGTAGGCCAAGAGGTCTGACTTGAAAGATAATTGCAATAGTAAGCTCCCATTTCACATTCAAAATAGGATTCTACAAAGCATCCTCCGTTCAGCATCTGGCTAATTGAGCTTTCCTGTAACAACGGTGTGCACCAGAGCATCCAACAAGCCACCACTTCTTACCTTTACCAGTGTTGAAACAGAATGAACCCGGCACAAGTTCTTCAGTATGGTCTCACAGAGGTCAGCAATGCTCAGGCCAATAGCCCAGTTTGTGTAGCCCTTAAGTTTGATCACCTCATAGGCACTATGAAAATATTGAAATACAGTTGTGTTAAGGTATCTTCAAGATACTGTCTGAATGCCAAGTCTTCAGATGAGCGAACGTTTCCCATTTAAAACATCTGACAAGTGACAAGTTATAAGGTTTGGAATTAAAATGTCAAGGGGATTTACTTATTTCCACATTAGAGGATAAAGCATAAAGTCTACATTTTACCACAGGTACAACAAAGCAGCCCTGTTGTTCTCACAGGATTAGATTAAAAGAAAAATAGCTTCTATCTATGGAAGTATTCTTAGTTTCACACAGAAAAACCAGACACCTACAAGTGAACAAGTTCTCTAATCAAGTCAGGGGTCCAATCATTCTGAGCACATTTGCAGTAGGTAAGCATTTAGAGTTAAAGCCACTCACTGCCTATACACATCCTTTTTTTTTTTAGCCAGCATTTGTGCATACTTTATACTAGGATTTCACAAGCAAGACAAGTGATTTAGCAACATGTATAGTTACATCTAGACGAGTTTTCCTAAATCAATGAACAAAGTTTTCCCCAAATTAGAGACACCACTCTGCTCACAGAAACATACCACCTTCTCATGTCCTTCAAACAGAGTTAGCTATTGAAGAAGCTACTTTGCAGAAAATAAGGGCTATAAGCATTACAGTGGATCTGTTATGCACTAGCTTATCTTGCTGCAGGATCCTAGAGGTTACCAACTGAAACCCTGCACTTCTGTGTTGAGAGCAGTAGTTCAGCTTACTCAGGCAACCCTCTCAATAAAAGGGTGTGAAAGCTGCAGCAGAATGAAGAGGCAGTGACAGGGAGGCAGACCGGCTACCTTTAGCCTCCAGATTATATCTACCTTATTCCTCAAGGCACTGTACCTTTCAACCACTTGCTTGTGGACTTCCTTCCAGTTCTCAGCATCTTTGTCAGTTCCCATGGCAGGATTCAGCTCCTGGAGAGAAACACCTGCCACGTTAACTCCGCTCCAAACAGCCACTGTAACAGAGAGAGGGTGTGTCAGCAGACCTTAGCAACTCCCCCTCCACTTTTCCTATCCAAGACAACTGCAAGCAGAGTTGTAGTAGCCAGGCCCACAATAATGTTTGAGTCAGATTTTAAGTTTTCATTTAACTACAGTTAGTTCTCAGAACTTTGTTGGGGTGGTGGTGGTGTGTCAAATATGTGACTTTTAGCACTGATATTTTAACAACTCAATTGCAAAACATGAGTAACAGAACTCTGGCTCCTTGAATGGGGCAGACACCTACTTCTGAAGTCAGAAACCTTCAAGTCTAGCAAAAATGCACATTTAGTTGCTCAGCCTTTCAACACTCATCATACTCAAATTTGGTAACACCCCTTAGGATTCAACCTCTGATACTGCCCTGCTTATTCCCAAGGCAGTCACAACAGCTCCTTACCACTAGAATCGCCGTGTTCTCCCAAGATCCAGCCATGGCAGCTGCTTGGGTGGATACCAAGTCTCTCAGACATCAGATAGCGAAATCTTGCTGTGTCTAGATTGCAGCCACTTCCAATCACACGGTGTTTTGGCAGGCCACTCAGCTTCCATGTGACATAGGTTAATATATCCACTGAAAAGAAGAACATGCACAGTAAGTGAAATAAGTCACATACACCCAGAAAAATGCTACAACAATTACACTGCTGTAGGCATTCAGGAGTATTCCAAAGACAGTTGGTTCATAGGTCAGTATTTTAGATCCAACAATTTGTCTGACCACTTGACATTTAGAACCTCGTGTAGCTACTACTCAAAAAAACCCAAAAATATCAAGGAAGGTCTTCAGAGATGAACATCCTAGCAGTAAAGTCAGAGTTGCTTTTTTGTCACAGCTAAAGCCTTAGAACATCCAGAATTGGAACCGAGATCTTCATATGGTAAAACATTCACATGATTACCTGAAGCAATGTTACCTTCCACTTTATCATCGCAGAAAGAGGTAAAGCAAGGGAAAATAAAGTGTGTTTGAGATTCACTTTCTAGTTGGTAACTACTTTATTTCTTAAACAGATCTGCGCATTTAGCTGTTTCTGCACTAACTACTTCTGCAGCATGAAAAGCCAGATGGGCTCCATCCTTCAGACTCACATCATTCTACAAATACAGGTTTAGAAAAGAAAACCCAAATCTAGGCTGGGGCAGACAGAAAAAAATCTGTGAGCAGAGAGGATAAAAATCTCCAGTCTGTAGCTCAAAGCTACAATAATAAACAGACTGCAATAATTATGGCTCCAGAACTCAGTTATCAGAAAAAAATGTACTTGTGTACACACATGTAACACCCTGCTGTTAGAAGTGACATGCTCATAAAACACACATTTCCCTACATCTTGAGCCAGGGCCACTCCTGCCAGGATCATAGTAGTCTATACAAACTACAGAGCACCTCTCTACTGAACACCTAAATTCAGTCTGGACAGTCCAACTTTCAAGTTAAGTGCCAAGACAACCCCAAACTTTGAGCTCTACTCTTATGTTTTGCCTACAGTAGGGCTTTCCACTCGGGCCAGGCTGCAGACAACGCTGAGCCCAGGCAGATCTAGGGAAGTTAAACAGAGAATCAAGGTCACACACCAACACACATGCAACAGACACCCCTGACACTCTGGCACCCTCAAAGTCCCTTCTAATGGGCTCACAGTAACTTCCACTATGCAAGACTAGGGGACAAAATTCCACATGCTAATAAAAGAAAGTATAATAAAAATAACTCTGAAAAAGCAACATGCTGTTCTCCTCCTACAGCTACTCAACTGGAGAAAATTCCATGGTTTGAATTCAGCCTTGCCAGGACAAGAACGACTCATTTTTTTGCTCAGTTTGATTTTTCCGTGTTTAATATTGTTGTATATTACTGTACTTGCACAGGAACCACTTGCTCAGTATACCAGTATTCAGTAGTAGTATTTGTACACCAGCTAATTACTAAACCACCAGCTGAGCTGCTAGCTTCACATGCACTGCTTTGATTCCGCCAAGTTACCTTTAATAGCAGTAATTGCTTCATTGCCAGGGCTTTGTAGCAATGGCTTTACTCAGATGTTGAATCAAGCAACAATAGCCCTACAGAGACACTCTACAAACCATATCAGCTTTAGACATCCAGATGTCCCAGCTGTCCCAGTACAGAGAGATACTTGCAAGTGAGCACACAAGTTTGTGTAATTAGTTATAAATCTTTTCTAACCTAAATGAGCTATCTAGTACAGTTACCCTTTCCCATAACATAAGCTTCAGCACACAGGTATTTTTTCCCTGAAAACACAGCCAAGACTAGAGGATAAATTCCTCATACTAAAAAAAATCCACTGTATCATATCCAGACAGAAAGGAAAGTTATGACTTCCATACATACAATTTAAAAGCAAAAATTATGTTTCCTTTAGATATGAAGCTTTTAAAATACCTACTGCTTAAGGCAAAGGATGTAAATAACTGAAGTATTTACCCTGAAGTATGCTGTTAAAGTACAGACATTTAGCATAAAGAGATCATCAGAAAGTACAGAATCTTTGTTTGCATTCTACCACTAGCAACTACATGGGAGATGTCCACACAAACAGAGCTCTTGATTTTCAACATTCAGTTGTATTTGAGAAAAATCAATAAAACAAAACATTAGTTATCTGACAAACAGAGTTACTAAGTCTTCTAGGATAAAAGTACCTTACCTGGGTTGGAAACCACCAGAATGATGCAGTTGGGACTGTGCTTAACAACCTGAGGAATAATGTGTTTGAAGACATTCACGTTCCTCTGAACAAGGTTGAGGCGACTCTCCCCTTCTTGCTGACGAACTCCTGCAGTCACTACCACAATCTTGGAGTTGGCTGTGACAGCATAGTCTATAACACAGCAGGAGGGAGAGATACAGGATGCATTAAATAGACTTGTCACTAATTTCAAGAACATTGTGTTCATTCAAACCCATGAGACGTTTAAGTCAGCACAATCTCTTATGCTGTCCAGATATATCAATACATAGATCTTGCAAGTACATTTGGCTCCTCCAGATCTTATTGCCACTACCCAAATAACAATACTATTTCTTACACAAAGAAGTAGTAGGGTTCCATTAAAAAAAAATAATTCAGTTTTACTCAACAAGCCCAAACCAGTAAAGTGACCATTACAGATGTAAGAGAAAGCCCAGGATAAGTGTCACTCCCTTGGTACAGCGTTCATCTGAAATCTCACCCCAATTCATACACTTCATACAAAGCTTTTTCACTGCCAAATCCTTAAGAGTCCTTTATGGTACACAACTAATGCTCCACTATTAAGCAAATTCACACAATACCAGTATTAAAAAAAGAAACTGAGGTTCACCTTTGTCTGCCACAATCTTGTGAGTGTGAAGGAACAGGCTCCCGTGCTGTAGATCCATCATTTCTCCTTTGAGTTTGTCTTCCATAACGTCAACCAGAGCCAGCTCATCACAAAGTTCCTGAAGAAAACCACAGCATTTCAAGGAGACACTGAAGCAGTTGACCTGCATTTTAAAGCTACCCCTGAGCTGAGCTATGTTCCATTTTAAGGTGACATGTTCCACATCTGAAAGCATCCTTTCTCCAAAGGTAAACCAGTAGGGCAGTGCTGTCTTGGTGGTCTGATGTATCTCCCAGCAACAAGGTCAGAGGCTGCTATGGCACTGGTTCTTAAAACACATTCAGACTCTCTAATGGGAGAGTCTGAATGCACAGCTAACCCTTTGCTAATAAGGCTCTTCATCATTTAGTTACTTGCAAAAATCTTGAATCTTGCAGAGTCATAACAAAATCTAAATATAAAAGCAAAGATGACAATTTTAAATACATAACACAATACACCCTGTAATTATGATATAGATATTCTCTTATAACATTCCTTCCACTAATTCATTCTGCAAGCAATAGTATGGGAACAGCCTTATTTTCCTCAATACTAAAAATAACATCAAGACAAATCAGATCCTTTACCTAACTTTCCCTACTAGGGCTGCTACATTATATTTACTCTGGAAAAGCACATGCATGTATGCTTGTTGTACAGCTCAGTTAAGCCAGGAGATAATGTCCTAGTCTCAGAACAGGAAAATAGTGAAATCCAGAGGTGGAGGAAAAAGAATTCTGCTACAATGCAAAGTTTTAATGCCTTTCAACAGAAGTGTTTAAGTATAGTGAAATTTACAAGGGTAGTAAAGGCTTGTCATTCAGTAAATTACACAGATTCAAATTCCTACTTCTTTGTTTTCCTAAGTATCTACAACCCACTTGAAAAAAGTAAAGCCACTTTTACACTACTGAAAATATATTACTGCCTGCAAACTTCATTTACTTCTCTATAAGAAGCTAGCACTCATGACTTCACACAGAAATATTAATTAGCATCAACAAAAGTACTTCAAACAGGCAACAATATGCATTCTTCTCCTGCAGAAAAATGTATTTAACAGCAGGCATACTTAAGTTTTTCATTTCATTCTCTAAAACCACATATTTTAAAAGTTTATTGCTTTTCTGCATTGTTTCCTTTCACAGCTGATTTGATCAACTGCTGAATGACAGCCACAAGAGTCTGTATCCACACTTAGTCTGTTCTTGAAATTGTCTGCAGGGTAAAAGTAAAGTCTCAGCTATTTAAATAATATGAAAAAAAGTGTCCTTAACTGAAGTCACTGGTGTTAAACTAGGAACTTACTGTATTCAGAATGTGAAAACAAGGCTGTGCACAATGTCTGATTATGCATGACTTATGCAGTCTAACAATATGGGACTAAGTATTTCTCACTCTAGACCTTGCAACCAGTAGTCACCAGACTCGGCAGGTTCAAGGAGCCAGTTCTCACTGAAACAGAAGAGCACCTGGAATAGCTCCAATGACTAGTTTAATAAATTTGCATTAGCACTGCCTAGAGAAGAATTCATCTCACTATTAGCACACAAGTCTACACAATCACCAAATGCAGCTTAAAATACTCTCACTGGAAATAGCTGACTTGTGACTGCAGAGATGCTCCCTTTTCTAAAGCAGTATGGCAATGTTAGTGATCTAACAGAGGGAGCTAAAAATAGCCAGCATGGAAGTTTTCATGTCACTATGCCAGTAAATTGAAATTAGTATTATCACACTGTATAATTTTGTGAAAATCAAAACCATTTAAACTCAGTCACTTCTATATCTTAAAGTATAGGAAATTTTATGCATTGTTTATGCAAAATTTATGCCATTGTTTAACAAGAAGACATCTTGGGAAGCCAACCATCACGTATGAGTCAAAAGCACACCTAATTCAGTGCTAAGAATCAGACTGTTTTCTTACAAATAGTGGTGTTCTCCTCAAGCTTATCCTTAAGAGACGATAAGGGAGAGCAGAAGCCTGCTTGAAGAAAATTTCATGCCATAATCCAATCAGTTTTCACTCTGGGTTTGGCACATACAACTCATTAAGAGTAAAACTTTGTACCTAGACTTCTGAAAGCACAATTCAATCCTGCTTAGGGCAGCTTATTAAACACAGATGAATGCCGGATTGTAGTGAAGTTTGTAGTAACTCCACCTGGCTTCCTCACTGCCAACCTTACAGGTTACTGTACTCCTTCAAAAACAACTGAGTCCAGATCACAAGAGGCAAACATTTGCTTGAAAAAATATAAATAAGTAAATATGTCCCTTTCTCCATGCTCATGAAGCTCATTAGTATCAGCAAGAGAACTCTCAAGAATATCTTTAATTATTAAAAACCAATACTTTAAAATATGCATCCTTAAGAAAACAGGTACAAGAAGGATCACCTTCAAATAAAATACAGCTAGTTTAGTAGTTTTATTAGTACCTGCAAGATTGTTTATCTCACTGCAAGCTACTTAAGATCTGCCCCGCGCAAGTGGCTAAAGCCTATCTGTTCACACCTTTTAAAAAAAGAAATCCACAGCTGCCATTTCTTCTCAAGAACGGCATGAGATGAATCAAATTTAGAGTCATTCACAATATTCTCTAAAAACCAATAGCAAAGAAAAAGGGATTGCATAACAAGCCTTTGCTTTGCTCAAAACCTCAGAAACGGATTTGCCAAAAAAACCCCCAGAAACCACTACCAAGAAAAGTCAGAATAACAGAATAAGCCCAGCCCTCTGTTTTTAAACTAGCTAAAACCTCTCTGGAAACAGTAAAGCCATACCACTAAACAATAAGGGCACAAGAACAACAAAGCCCACTGAAGGGGACTGCAGTGGCACATATGCATTGAAAGGGTAAAATCAAACATGCATTGTTGCAATTCCTATCCCATATTTCACATGGATTCCTGCTCTGCCTGCATTCTTTGCCCAGAAGAGCTCTCCCACCAAGTAAACTCCAGCTTTGTTGAGGAAGAATAAGAAAATTCAAAGAAGAAAGAGAAGTCTGTCAGGGTTTTTGCTACATTTTTCCCAGCAGCCTGCAAAACAGCAATAAATGGTGCATTTAGCAGAGGGAAAGGTGACAGGGGAAGGAGAAACTGACTGGGGAGGTCTGCCTTGCAGAAGCAGCGTAGGTTGCCGCTTGCTTACACAAACTGAAAATGATTCATTCCCTCCTGTACTAACCCACCTAGTTGCCCACCATGTGCTACGCCAAACAGCGGCGCAGACCGTTACAGCAGTGGGAACTTCAATAGCACATTGTCCTTGGGCCGTACCTTTCCAAGGACGCTGATAGCGGCGGCCATCCCAACCTGCCCAACTCCCACAACAGTGATCTTGTTGTTGGGGACCTTAGGTTCCGCAGCCAGGGGGGCGATCAGCTTCTCCTTCAGCGTTGCCATGGTGTTCTGCAAGAAGAGACGACGAAGGTTTAGTCCAGAGGAAGCTAGAGGAACCAGGCAGGTCTTGCGGCTTCGGAACCAGTCACAAAACCACAAACCAGCTTGGCACCAGTCAGCCTGCTGGCATTCCCCTGGTTTGTCTCCTCTCAGCCCCACGGCTCCCCTCACTCAGTCGGCCCGCACATCCCTCCTCCGGCCGGGCGGCCTAGCCATCCACAGCCCAGAGCGGGGCCCGGGCTGGTCCGGTACCCAAGGTCACCCTGCGGCTTTCCGCCGCCATCCCGCCCAAACAACCCTCAGCAGCCACGGCCTGGTCCCGGCCACCGGCCCAACCGTCCGTCCGTCCGTCCCAGAGACGTTGGGACCGACCGGCCGGCCGCCTCACAGGGAGGAGAAGGTGCCCTGCAGGACCGCGCCGCCCAGTGAAGGGAAAGAATGGCCGCGCGACCCTGCAGCAACCCCGCTCCCAGACAGGGGACGCTGCCGGCTCGGTTCGGTTCGGCCCGTACACACCAGCGGGGCTTAGAGCACAAGCGGCTGCAACCGTCAACCGTCGGCAGGCCTGAGGCAATGAGGGCTCCGCAGCGGAAGGGGCGGGCGCGGCCGAGCCGCCCCCAACCACTCCCCCCCGCGCGCGGCTTTCCNCTCCCCGCCGCGATTGGGGGGGCGGCGGCCGCCGCGCTCAATCCCCGGCAAGGACGGAGGCTGAAGGGTGAGGCCGCCCCGCCCCCGGCTCCCCGCCTCCGTCCCCTTATTGTCCCCTCAGGGACAGTCAGGCGTGGGTCGGGAGGGATGTAACCTGATGTAGTGCCGCAGGCGCTCCTCTTCCCCGACACCTTCACACTGCCTGTGGTTCTCCCTCTGTGTTCCAGGAGAGCGTCGTCACCCCTCAGTTGTCGTCTCCAGGATCCATGGAACGAGGCCCGGGAGGCCGCAGTGGAGTTCTGTGCCTCCTTGAAGTCATAAAGCACATCCGTCGCTCCTAACGGGGGAAATCAGGCCATGCGACACGCCTTTCCTCTGACCTCTGGGACTGAAATTCCAGAGAAGTTGTGGCTGCCCCATCCCTGGGAGTGTTCAAGGCCAGGCTGGATGGGGCTTTGAGCAACCTGCTCTGGTGGGAGGTGTCCCTGCCCATGGCAGGGGGGTTGGAACTTGATGATCTTCAATGTCCTTTCCAACTAACCATTCTATGATAACACTGAATTATACGTGTTTCCAGTNGCCGGGCGACCCTGCAGCAACCCCGCTCCCAGACAGGGGACGCTGCCGGCTCGGTTCGGTTCGGCCCGTACACACCAGCGGGGCTTAGAGCACAAGCGGCTGCAACCGTCAACCGTCGGCAGGCCTGAGGCAATGAGGGCTCCGCAGCGGAAGGGGCGGGCGCGGCCGAGCCGCCCCCAACCACTCCCCCCCGCGCGCGGCTTTCCCTCCCTC
>VXBW01005306.1:958396-1004110 GCA_013400375.1 Thinocorus orbignyianus
CAAGGACGGAGGCTGAAGGGTGAGGCCGCCCCGCCCCCGGCTCCCCGCCTCTGTCCCCCCTCAGGGACAGTCAGGCGTGGGTAGGGAGGGATGTAACCTGATGTAGTGCCGCAGGCGCTCCTCTTCCCCGACACCTTCACACTGCCTGTGGTTCTCCCTCTGTGTTCCAGGAGAGCGTCGTCACCCCTCAGTTGTCGTCTCCAGGATCCATGGAACGAGGCCCGGGAGGCCGCAGTGGAGTTCTGTGCCTCCTTGAAGTCATAAAGCACATCCGTCGCTCCTAACGGGGGAAATCAGGCCATGCGACACGCCTTTCCTCTGACCTCTGGGACTGAAATTCCAGAGAAGTTGTGGCTGCCCCATCCCTGGGAGTGTTCAAGGCCAGGCTGGATGGGGCTTTGAGCAACCTGCTCTGGTGGGAGGTGTCCCTGCCCATGGCAGGGGGGTTGGAACTTGATGATCTTCAATGTCCTTTCCAACTAACCATTCTATGATAACACTGAATTATATGTGTTTCCAGTTTTGCTGGCAGAAAAAAAAAGAGAGCTTTAGGTTCCTCATCAGATGTGATTAACTCTCTCTAACAAGAGGGAAAACAGAATGGTAGATTTCAGAGCCCTCCCAAATAAGTCACTGGGTTAAACGTGACTAGGCAGAGAGCCTAGTCCTTTCCGTCTCAGTCTACAATTACCCTTTTTTCTGTTGTTGTGGCCAGTCTAAAGTGTTATTGATTTTTTTTGCCAGGTATTTTGCCAGGTTAGTAACTACTGGATTACTTCCCTCTGGCTCACCTAGTTGCCAAATGCTGGTGCCAGCATGAGAGAGGTGGCAAGCACAAGTGGCGAGGAAAGGGTGAAACTTGCTTTTCTGGGCAGCTGTACAGATTCTTGCTGGCTTTAAATGACAATCCAACCATGACCCACTTCGCTTCTGTGTTGTTTGGCATTGCCAAGTGTCCCCTGGAGGGAAAGGAATGAGTTAAGCCATCCGCATGGCACTCGGGTTAGCGACTCAGCTTGCTAAAAGCAAATAAATTCAAGACTGGTAACTACAGCTGCAATGGGAGCTGGAGGTAAATAATAATTATGCAATGAAATGTAAGGCTAAAAAAGTCTATTCTCTAATAAAAATGGGAATTTGCACAGCTGAACTTTAAGAAAAGAAGGGGGAAGGGAGAAGAAAAGGTACAGGAGAGGCTAGGGAAGGATCAGAGCAAGGTTTTTTCCTTCCTGAACCAGAACCAAGCAACTGTGCTTGACCTGCCCAGCACCTGCTGCAAGCAGCATTCGCTGCTGTGTTATGTCTTCTTTGGACAGGAGTATTCTCTCTCCTTAAGAACACTCAATTATCATACTGGCATTTGTACCTAAATAGAGAGGGAAATGCTACTTTTCTATTTCCAAGATCCTAAGACCTTTAAAAGCAGATCAGACCACGTACCACACTTTACAACAGCTCTTCTAGGCCCTCTTTTAGGTCATACCTTATTTTGCTCACAGTATTGAAAGCATGGGGTATGTAATCCACTCCCTGAAGTGCTCAGGCAAAGGAGGTGCAGAACAGCAGAAAAAAACATTGTTCCCTCTTTATTCTCTATTCCTGCTTTTGGTTATTTACTTATTTATTGTTCCAGACGTGGAGGACTGAGACACAGAGAGGGGAAAAGATCTCCCCAAGGTCACACAGGAAGTCTCTTGGTGACAAGTCACAGTTTCAAAGTTCAACTCTAGTTGGCAACATTGGAATTTTTGATAAAGTGCAGTTTTCCAGAAAAACAAACCCTAGAGTTAAGGGACACAGTCTAAATAAATTTGCCTGGTAACCTTCATACAGTTACAACATTTTTTTGTGTGTACATTTTAATTACATTTAACTTTTGGTTTGTATACAGAGTCTGTAATCAGGTAAGTCTGAGATACTTCACTACTTGCGTCTGTCCCATCATCTTCCCAAAACACGTGAAAGTATATATGATTTCACTGCTCTTTCTTTTTTACAAATCTGCAATTAAATCTGATTAGAGACAGAGATCTCACTTGAAAAACTCTATTAATGGGACCCTTTACTACACCTAAATGTTGGTGGCCTGATGGCCGTGGTCTGATGGTGGCCATAGACCTAAGGCACTAAACGTCACAAAGATTATAACTTAGGAGGGGGAGGAACCTGTAACAACTACAAAAATATGGGATGTAGGCCTTGGTGGCAGGAAGACATGAGGTAGAGGGTAATTTTATGTCACTGTAACACGCCTGGTATATCAGGTCATTAGACTGAAGGGTGGATATGTTCATTATTTCACATGACTGTAACGGAGAAACAAGAATTAATGGTCCAGTTTTGCCCTCTTCATATCCTTGCACTAGGGTTCCCTCTTCTCCCTGCTGTGCCACTGTAACTCTTGGGAAGTCCTCATAGGTTCTCTGTTGTCATCTTGGTGAAATATAATCTTAAAAAGAGAAAAAAGGAAAGAACATCCTAAACTGTTTTTAAACTGTTTTTGTCAAATATCCTTTCTAATTTCATGTTTAAATTATTAAAGACATTTTTGACTCCATTACAATCCAGTTTGTACACCATCCAGGGATAAATAGAAGTATGTCTTCCATAAGGACCATTCCGCCAATTCTTTCCAAATGCAAGCAAAAATGCACAGAATTGAAAGTTTGTATTCGTACAGACAATGATTTTCATCCATAGATGAATTTCCATAAAACAGGGACAATTTCTTTATCTTCGGAGAAGATACTATATTATTTGAATCCCCTATGTCTGGACATTGCTTACACTGAGTTTTGCTAAAGAACAGATTAATCTCTCCCGCTTCCTTCCACCTAGACATTCACTTACATGATCCCTCAGTTTACCTTGTTAAAAATTATCCCAATTCTGAAGGCAGACCAAATGCATTTCTGCCTGATTTACAGAAACATGCTTCTGTCTGTGCTCTCTAGCGTGGTCGCAGCCTTCCAGCCACTGCCTTTGAAGCAGATTGCTGATGCTAAGGGTCAAGGTTGATCGACCACCCTCCTTTTTGGTAAGCATCCATTGATATCTCAGCTAACCTTTGCCATATTGCACTCTGGACCCACACTGCTCCCCAATTCACAGAGCAAGCTTTGTGGAAAATACTGTGAACACAACTGGGCTTCCATTTAACATGTTTCCCGGTACTGAGGAATCTTTGGCTCCGTAACTACAGCCAAGTCCCATGTGAAGACTAGGAAGGACACACTTTGCACTGAACCCACTGGGGACAGTTGGCAGAGAGCAATCAGGTGATGTGGAGAAGCATCCTAACCTTCATGGTGTTTGCTTTATGGAGAGAGGGGAGAGATTCAGTGGCAGATGCAGTGCATCAGTGTAAGTTTGAATGCTAGGAAGACTCCTGTAGAGTCCTCAGTCACAGCTTATTTCACCTGACCAGTGTATGTCCTCAGAAGTGGCAAGTGGCGAGGACACGGGGGCTCCTTCTTGGAGAAGGTATGGTAGCTCAGTACTCTGTCATCCTGGTGGGCTTGGTCGTGAAGGTATGCAAGTCTCTTTGTGAAGTTGATCTCCTTTCCTGTATTTCAAACTAAGGAGTTTTCAAAATCTGAAAATAAACCTCTCCTTTAAAATCACACATGGTGGCATGCTAAGAAGAAGGGCTGTTCTGTGAGTCCAGAGTGCCCCTTAACTCAGCTTAATCTGTTCCTGTGGTCAGAGGGTATTGCAGGGGGAAAAAATCACTGCTGAAAGCGGGATCAGATGCAAGTCCCACATGAAGTGAATGGGGTTACATTTTTCAGTAATGATCCTAGAGGGTGATACACAAAGATCACGTAAGACATCCACAAACATATTTTTGAATCTTCTTCAAACTATAAAACCTACTCCATTTATTCAACTAATCAAGCTTCCACTGTGGTTTGTAATGCTGTAGGCAAAGCAAAATGAGCCATGGGCTTTAGGATGACTGTAACAAATATGTTTGATTTGGATTTAACATATGCTCATTAGTGATTTCTGTGGTTCTTTTTAATTATTGTGAGGAACTGTTGTTTCCTTTAGCACACATTATTAATACATACTGACAGACAATACCAGTGTTCCAAAGCAGTGCCGAATCAGAAGAGATCAGAGGATGTAAGCCAAGTGTGAGGTCCTGCACCTGGACATGGCAATCCCAGGCACAAATACAGGTTGGGCAGAAAATGACTGGAGAGCAGCCTGGAGGAGAAGAACTTGGGAGTGATGGTGGATGAGAAGCTCAACATGAGCTGGCAGTGCGCGCTGGCAGCCCAGAAAGCCAACCCCATCCTGGGCTGCATCAAAAGAAGCATGACCAGCAGGTCACGGGAGGTGATTCTCCCCCTCTACTCTGCACTCATGAGACCCCACCTGGAGTGCTGTGTCCAACTCTGGAGCCCTCATTGTAGAAAGGACATGGGCCACAAAGATGATCAGAGGGATGGAGCACCTCTCCTGTGAAGACAGGCTGAGAGAGCTGGGGCTGTTCAGCCTGGAAAAGAGAAGGCTTCAGGGAGACCTTCTAGCAGCCTGCCACTTCTTTTTCTACTAGCAAAGTAGATAGAAATTTACCCTGCCTGGATGTTAGTTTTACTGATCAGGACTTGGACTAGTGAGTAAAATGAATAGATTTAATAGAGTCCATGTTAGATGACAGGGGTATTTGGCTTGCAAAGTTGCAATTAGGAGTGGTTTATTTTGGAAGTTTAAAAAAATAATAGAAAAGGATTTTGCATGAAAGCCAATCTGAAAACAAGTGAAAACTGTACTTTGTGTGGCAATGAATTGTCTTATCCTGTTAAAACCTTCCTGTGACTGCTCTGCTTGCTTGGGATGGCTGTGTCCCTGAAAGATGTCCTTACCCTGGATGTTTTGAAAAGTTCATAGCACCAAAGACAAATTAATGAACATTGAGACAGATATCAAAACCTTGACTTTTTTACAAAGCATCCCTTCAGTTACTTATTAACACCCTACTCAGTGCTGTCTTTAGTTAATGTTACATTTATTTGTTTCTACATCAGTGAGTAGATTAAAACCCCTTAAAATTGTGTGATGTCCTAAACTTATGTTTACCTTTCCTCAGTGCAGCTGATGTACCTTGTAGCTGCTCACTTTTGCCAACTCGTTTCCATTTGAAATCATTGAATATGTGATGCTGCTTAATGCATTTCAAATTGTATTGTATCTGCCTCTATTACTACACAAATGATGTTCAATGTCTTTGCAGCTGTTGTAGCTACTCGGGGATGCAGTGTTTACCTTTCAAATCAAATACATGCACCAAAGTGATTACATTCCACCTTCTCTTTAGTTGTTTCATCATTGTACGAAACATAATTAAATTGTCTTGCCATATGATAGGAAGTATATTGAAAGGATATTTGAAGCCTGGGTGCCCCTGATCGTTGCTTCATGTAATAAAGGAACTCAACAACCATCCCTGTTTGTACAAGGTAATGAATTCTAAATAGCAACTGAACGAGCTGCGTGAGCATGAATTATTATCTTCATCTATTGCTTACTGGTGTTTGCACTGACTCTTTGCTTCTGTTTCTGTCATTTGGCAGTGCGGCTAGTTGGGCTGTGAAAGTATGCCAGCCAGTTCTCTTGGTGGAGGCTCATCTTGTAGAGCAAGAGCCTGTTCCTGAGACAGTTTGTGTCACCTCTGCATATAAAACATACTGTATCAATCAAACCACCTTTGATATCTAGCGTGGGAGGGGTGGGGAGGTGGTAGTGGTTGTGTAGTTAGAGAATAGTTGTAGCACAATTACATCATAGTAAGTCCTGCTGGTGCAGTGTAGTCTTCTGGCAAGCTTCAAATTTATGTCACTGCAGCAGCAACACTTCTAAGAATAGACCAGGGCTCTGCTTTATTTTTGGTACAGTAAATAACAAAAAAATACAGTTGTGACAACTTCCCCATTGCCTTTTAATGTACTGTTTGTGAACTATAATGTCACCTAAATATCAATTATTATATGTTAGCTATGAAAGCAATGCAGAAAAAATACGCAGACAAAGCCTATCCCTCTTCCACTAGTTTTTGTTATGAAAAATACCTGTGGGCAATGAGCTTGGGCACCCTCTGCTTCCACAGATGGTTGATCAGAGAAGGAAGGCACCTCCTTGACGGATCTGTCTGGCATGTGGCTGACATCATCATTCTGAAATTTGACGTGACAGAGGTCGTCTTTGGCTTGCTCAGTAATGAACTGTTGACCTAGGGCATTTAATTAGAGAAAACATAGATCCTTACAGACTACATTCATGGCAGAATATCGGTACCTGATGCTTTTGACTATTTTGGCAATTTGACTAATCCTAGAACACAGGCTAAGAGGTTAAAGTACCTGTAGGGGTGAATACCTTTCACTGGGATTGTAAAGGGTCTGGTCAGCTGACTTAGACAACTTCTTGATGGGGACATGTAGAAGAGATGAATACACACTTTAATGATGTGATTTGTCTTATCTACCTTTACATAAACAGAGCATAGACTTCTAGCTGTCTAGTCATCTTACCATGAAAGGAAAACTACAGAAGTTCCTTTGATTCATCTGTTTTAATCTCAATGTCAGTTATAGGGACAAATGCACTGAATCCTAGAAGTGCCTTTTTCCTTCTCTTCACTCTAAAGGTGACATGAATAATTGTGAGGGGAAATAAAAAGATTCATTTTCAGTCTGATCAGTGACACAAGCAGGTAGGGACATACAACAGGGGGAAAAGAGGAGGCGGGATCATAGCTTTTGGTACTAGCCCTTCTTAACTCAGCCTAAGCCAGTCTTGAAGCGGCACCTTCAGAGCAAAGCGAAGGTCATTCATTCCAGCTGAGCGCTGGGCTGCAGAGTATGGCAGGCATGTGCTCCTATTGTCCCCCTGCCAATTTCTAGGAGAATTATTTTAGCCAAAGTGACTGCCAAGGTCAAGTGATTGCCTGTATATTTATAGCAGCGGGGCAGTGCCATTAGCAGCATTCAGTTCCCAAACTAACCAAGGAAAACGAGCAGGTCTAGGAACACCATCTCCAGCTCAGGTTCCCTCTGCTGCTCATATGCTAGAAGTCTGGTTTACAGCTACAATGAATTCTGTCATGATCTCGTTAGCAGATGTAAAAAAATTAAATCAGATTGGGTTACTGTATGAATGACATGGTGGACTCATGCAAAGACTTCTCTGTAAAACTGGAGTTGGCCAGTATTTAGGGAACTGATGGCTCTTCAGGATGCAAAATTGCACTGGTGGTATCATCACAGAATCAGAAAAGGAGAAAATCTCAGTGTTTCTGGCTCGTAAGGACCTCAGAGGTACTGGTTCTGGGAGTTTTACACTATTTAGATCAATGTCCTTATTCATTAATAAAATGTTTATAAGGTAGCCTGTAATATTGCAAGAGTTTATGGATATTTCAAGAAGCCAGGTAATCGCAACATCTCTTAAATAAGCAGTTGTGAAGTACATGTGTCAGGAGCTGTGGAGGTTGTAACTAATTATGTTTTTATCTCTGGTGTTTACATTGTGCTGCCTTTACTGATGCTAGTATAACCCTTACCTGTTTCAGATATCTGGGTGAGGAAATAAAGGGCTCTTTCCTGATAGCTGAGATTCTTATAAGCTCTTCAATGCTGCCACTCCCGCTTTTGAGTGTGCCAAGTCTCCTGATTACTGTGATCCCTTTCCAGCTGGTCTGAAGATTGAAAAACACACTGGAGATGGCCCAGTTTGTACTGATTTATGATTGACATCAGGTGGAAAATTGAGATTGTAGTCATACAATTGGATGGCTTTTTTGGTATCTGTCTTGGATGACGACTTTCTGATTTGTGCTGTGGAGGGCTAAATTTGTTAGCTCATCAGCTCAGGGAATGCCAGGGTAATGTTTATTCTCCTGATTGGTATCTTTTGCTCTATGCCCTACTTGGAGCTTCTGCAGTAGAAACTCCAAATGGAGCAAAAAGTATTACTGCTTTTATGGAGGTTTGAAGTTTTTTGGAGGGATTGAGTAGTTAGTCTGGCATTTTATGCCCTGGGATCACACTATCTGATTCAGATTTCCAAGCACAAACATAGCACAAGCAATATTATGTCATGGTGTCTCACAGCATGTTGCAGCTATCTCTACCCTGCCAGTCTTGGCTGCCCCTTTGCTTCAGCACCATTGCCATCTCCAAAGTTATGGTTCAGCCCTATTCTCAGCAAAATGTACTCTGTCCTCATTCCCTGTCGGGGTAATATTTGTGTGCTGCATATACCCAACTCCACACATATTTGTCATGATCACATCTCAGCCAATAATTTATTTTTGTGGTCTTTTCTGTTATACAATTATTCTTTTGACCATTGAGCTGATTTTTCTTTGAGTTGCAGTGTCAGTAATCTAGATGAAAATTTGTAGCATCCAGAGTTATGTTCCCTTCAGTCCTGCCTTCAAGGTCCCTGCTTCTCAGCTAGAGAAACCTTAGGAAACCTTACCAAAGCACTAACTGATCTTTCATTTTCCTTTTGGCTCCAAATATTTTTCTTGGCATATATATATAGTCTCTGGAAACGTGTTGGTTTTTTGCTTTTTCTCAACTGTTCTTCATCCACTAGACACAGAAGAACATAAACCCATAAATAAATTGTTTTACAGACTACAGACTCTGCGGCCCAAAAGCACAAACTTACAATTGAAGCTTGAAATCTCTTATGGAGGGAATACAGCATGTTACAGCATGTATAAACCGACAGCAAATAGATGGCTCCAGATAGAGTAAGTCATCTGGGAGACGCCAGTATGAAGAGACAATAGAGAAGGGGCTTGTAAAAGGGGCTGTAAAGCATGTGTCAAGGTCCAGGGGTTTATAATTTATATTTGCTACCAAATGAGGATGAAAGTGAGACAGCTATCATGAAGCAAAACCTCAAGAACTCTGAAGAACTCAATGCATGGTTTGCACTGTGGATTACCACTTCTGTTATTATTAATTTCCTCTGCATTTCGTGTTATAGCAAGACAGACAAATAAATGAGGGAAGGATGGTAATCATAGAATCAGAGAGCAGACAAAGCTGAGAGAGCACACTGGAGATTGTAAGGGTGTTGAACTTACCGAACAACTGAGACATCAGTTTACAAACACCACCAACAAAATCATAAACTAAGGGCTTTATTAGAGCCAGATTAGGAATAGCCACAGAAGAGAAAGAAACACCACAAAGGAACTAAGGAGATCTGCATGCTTTTCCTGAGTGCTAGGAATCGGCCTGCTCAGAGATTGCTGGCAAGTCCCTTCTCTGAGACATACTTCTGCATCTGTGCTCCTTGTCAAGCACTTTGAGATTTGCAGAAAACCAGCAGGCTGCTGCACCGAGTGGATTTTTAAGGACTGCTATGCTGGATCAGAGCAATGGGTCATTTCACCCAATATCCTGATGCCCATTGTAGTGAAAAAGGAGTAAAAGAAGCACGGCAAATACTGAGAGAAGTTAAATTTGGTGTGTTTTTCCAAGAAAGCAGACAGACAGCAGACAGAAGGTTAGGTTAAAATTTTACCAGAAGCCTTAACTCAGCACAGAATCTGAAGTGCCCTTGTGTTTCCCCAAAGTCTGTAGAGGGTTTGCTTCACTATTCCTCTCTGCTTTGTGAACAAGGGCTACCCAGAAACATCAGCACTCTTTATACTTGTTAACTCTAGTTAAACTGAAGATAATCTTTATCTCCAGCGTGTAAGAGAACGGCTGTAACTGCTAGACTTGCTGGAGTCAACAAAAAAAGCAATGCTGATTCTCTTTGCCCAAAACCCTCCTTCCTCCAGCAAACACAGCAGGATACCAGCCCCTCCTATCAGCCCTCTGGGTCCCAGCTGGGAAGACACAAAGGTCAAGCAATTTATTCCTCCTCTCCTAGGGTACTTTCTTTGTTTCCTGCCCTGTCTCCTGAATGGTAACACAGCACCAAACCTGATCATTTTTACAGGCTCTGCTTGTGTGCCACTGCTGCTCTGTTCTCTCTTAAAAACTACTGAGTTAATTCCTGGGAGATTTCAGTTAGACATCAGAAAGGAGTTGGGTTTTCAAAACTACTATCTTTCTGCACACTCAGCAAAAAGAGGATGAGGAGAGGAGAGAATTTTCCATGCTTTCTTCCTACATGGAAAGTTAATGAGTTTGCTTTTTTCATAGCCATTAAAAAATCCATATGATAGAGGCATTTTGGAAAGAGACTGTATTCCTTCTGCAGCCCCATAGCATTATTTAACATGCATGGTCACCAGAAGAAGCTGGAAGGAAAGAATCAGCAGGTTTTGTCATTTTTGTCACAGCAGGGCAGCAATGGTGCTGTAACAGGAATGGGACAAAGAGTAGGTGTGGGCCAACATGGACACACACATGCAGTGGAAGCAGAAACCGAGTGGCTGGGAGATACAAAGGAGACACTGAAAAAAAATTACTAGACAGCCAATTAGTCAAAAAAGTCTTGACCACACAGCTTGTTTTCTTTGTTCTTTAGCTGGGGCAGGGCTCTGATTAAAGGGGACAGGCAATTGTGTAATGTCAGTGCTGCAGAGAAGGGTGGGGGGCAATGGTAAAACAAAGCCTTGAGGACAAGGACCAGGCAGTAAAGGCTGGTTTGTGCAGATGCATTACCAATTACTGCACCAGCAGCGGAGTCTGGAGACTAGGTGATTCTGAAAGAGAAGTATGAATGCCCTACAAGAAAATTATGCCAGAAGGGTTGGCGACAGGGGCTGTGTCTCCATCAGTGGCCCATGTGCTGTTACAGACTGTTTTCACTGGCCTTGGTTCCTGCTGAATTCGGTGCCCCCTCCAAGACACCTTTCTCTTAGCTGTTCCCCCTGCTAGCCGACACTCTGCTGGTTGAACTAGCACTTTTCTCTTTTTCGGACTCAAACAAATTATTGTTTGTTTTTGCCTGTCAAATCCATCCTCAATTTTTTCTTCATCTGCTGGATAAGAATGAATCCAGTCAAACACAGCCTAATAAAGCTAAAAAAACTTCTGCGGGTGGCAGAATGGCTGTCTGTGGAGCAGCCATGCATGCATGCTGCAGGAGGGGCCTCTGCATTTGTTGGTTTGGTATGCAAGAGCTTCAACCACCAAGAAGCGGTACGGTTAGCTGAAGAGATGAATGACCACAGCTAAAGGGAAACATGGAAAAGCAGTAGCTGCTAGATGTGCTCAGGACATGCTGGCATCAGTTTGGATGGATTCCTGTTTGCATCATTTCTAGTCTCATTAGATCTCAGTAGGCTTTTTCTTCCCCCACGCACTGAAAACCATTAGTGATGACAAAACCAGAAAGTGTTATGCATCAGGGCTGCGTTTACAAGAAATACACAAGGGATGATTTAACTCGCACTCTTTCTCAGAACTAACCCATCACAGGTTTTGCTACCAGTTGCTCTCCTGCTCCCTTAAAAAAACTATCACCCTAAGGGGTTTTTTGCTCTTTTTGAGAAGGAAAATTTCCACTTTGCATTTCAATGAAAGGCATTCAATCTCCTTCCCCTGCCCCCAGGCTCTTTGTTGTGCAAACCCTCTGACTTTCATTTCTTTTTGAACCAGCTGAATTTGCATTCTACTGAGCCCTCTCAAGCATCATCTTTCTCAGCATGTGAGAGAGGGACTGTCCCTGGGGGACGTGCTGGGGTGCACATCTGGCTCTTGGAGTTGCCTAAGGCAGCCAGGACCGAGCCCCTTGCAGCACAATCCCTGGGATGGCAGCAACCTCAGTTTTGATGTGGCTCCCTGTGCCAGAACAGTTAGTCTTTTCCATGCAGGCTACGTATGTGCATGTGTGGATGGAGGGAGGTGATCACATCTTGGTATATAGGCTGTGACACTGGCTTGTGAGAGGGAGATGCTTCATATTTCTCATATGGAGAACTATCTCTTGCAGTGCGCTGCAGTTTACTGTATGGAGGAGACAGCACTTGGAGCTTTTTAATGTTCACATCACCTAACCCTTTTTAGGATGTAGGGATTCCAGAACAACTGGACCGCCTGATGGACCCAAGCCTGTGATGGCCTGCAGCATGAAATTGGTCAAGCTGTTCAACATGTATGGAAGGAGGAGGAAGGAAAAAAAGACTAAGACAGGATGGAATGGACAGTGTGATCCTCTGTAGCCATCCTTCCCTGAGGCAACAAGCTGAAAAACCTCATCAGCGGGACTTAAGAGATTTTAGGTTTTATTTTCCAGTGCTTTGTTGTTTATGTTATGATGCTTGTAATTACACTGGGGAAAAAATCCAACCCAAAACCCCACTAGTTTTAAGCTGAAGCAACTTGAGATTTTTATTTATTGTGTCTGGCTGTCACATGCTGGCATCACAAAAAGCTTGTTAATAATTTATATCTGTACCTTAAAGGTTTTATCTTTAATCCTTTTGATTTTGATGTTGCTGTGCCAGTTCCAGGTAGATGGTTAAGCCTGACAAGCATACAGATACAAGTGGGAGGTTCAACACCATCACAACCCAGTTTGCATCACAGCAGCAAGAGGTGATGCTTCCCAAGCAACCTACTTAACATCATTAGGAACAACAGACTTGCCTTCCGGTAGAGGAGATGGTTTTAGATACTAGCCCGGTACCAGCACCTGTGGCAGGAGGAAGAAGTGAAAACCTATTTCAGAGGCAGATGTGGGCTACAGTGATCCAGCAGAGCTGGAAGTTCAGATGCAAGAGTGCTGGGGGAGGTATAGGTGATTCCTGTGTGGCTGACACATGAGGCAGTTTTGCTTTGGTCTGTGAACTAACTGATGCTACACTTGAAGTCTGGATGATGTTGATGCCCTCCTTCGCTTCCCTCTTCACAGTGTCTGAAGGTGGTTAGCTCTTTAGTTGTAACTCAGGCTAGATTTGAGAGGAAGGGAGGTATAAAGCAAGGCTGTGCACCTGACAGAGCCTGGAGACAATTAAGATGAACTCAGCAAAGCCCTTGCACCCACTTGGTTCTGCAAGCCACCCGAGCTTCCCTGAGGGACAATGTACTCCTGTGATCAGACGCACACACAGAGAGAGGCTTATGAGTCCAAGCCAGAAAATCTCCCGGTATGAACCATAACACCATCAGCAATATGACACCCACCTTTGATACAGCAGAAAATACACAGTTGGGAGCCAGCTTTTTTCCAATAGGGGGACCATAAACAAGATGATACGAGACAAGCTCTGGAGATGCAATCACACGTGACAATGAATGAAAAGTTCTGTGATCGGGTGGCAGTTGTGGATGGACTGTTGCTGTGGCTGGAGCTCTCCTCTGTGTTATCTGGCAGGGCTGTCCCGCTTCACTGCCTCTGTCATTTCCTTCTGGGTTTTCACATGTTCATGCAAAAGTGCAGGAAACCTTCTCCTCTGAGACTGTGGAAGTATTTGACCTTCAAAATCACATTGTTCCAGCTGTTGTTCAGCATTCCTTAGTAGACAATGTTTGATGTTATGGAGTGGAAAAAAAAGAAAAAAAGAAAAACAACCACCAGAGAAGCCACTTTGTCCAATATTATTGAAGCCAGACATGTTGGGAAAGCATATTTTTTATTAATCCCTGGCAGGCAGCGCATCAGAACTGTACTTGAAGAGAGAGCTGGGCTGGGAACAGCATGGGGTTTGAATGCCAGGTGGAGCAACACTGGACGTATATCCTGGACCTCATTTATATTTGGCCACTAAACCTGATTCAGTGCTTTTCAAAACATTTGTTATACACTCTGCAAGTAATGCCCTTTGATTTCATAGTGGGGCATGCTTTTCATATTGTCCTGGGTTGAGAGGTCCAGGACTAACTTTTCTTGTAATGCTAGGGAAATTGCACTTTTGAAAGACTCTAGTATCTGAATGCACAAAAATATTTACTTTATGGCCAGCCAGGCTCTGTGAGATTCAAGGTCTCAGTGTTTTCAAGCCTTATCAGGTGCAGGGACAAGGAGGAGCAAGGTCTGGGCATTTGATCCAGGCTAGCCAACAAGATTATTTCTTAGAATCATAGAATGGTCAGAGTTGGAAGGGACCTCAAAGATCATCAATTTCCAACCCCCCTGCCATGGGCAGGGACACCTTCCACTAGAGCAGGTTGCTCAAAACCCCATCCAGCCTGGCCTTCAGCACTTCCAGGGATGCGACATATACAACTTCTCTGGACAACCTGTGCCTCACCACCCCAACAGGAAAAAATTTCTTCCTAATATCTAATCTAAATCTCCCCTCTTCCAATTTAAAACTGTTACCCCTTGTCCTATCACTGCACTTCCTGACAAAGAGTCCCTCTCCAGCTCTCCAGTCACTCTCTTCAGATACTGGAAGGCTGCTGGAAGNTGTTGGGATTAATACTGTTTTTTTAGTATTGTTGTTAATTATTTAATCTTATTCTATTGAGTCTATTTACATTTCAACCCTCGTGCTTCTTTGCGTTCCCTGATTCCCCTTTCCTGGCTGGGGAGAGGTCATCAGGTGATAGAATAATTGGCTGCACAACAATAAATTGTTATGGGTTTTCTCCAACTATAGTACGTATTCTAGCCTTTTTGATTCACTTTCACTTAAAGGGCTTTTCAGCACATTTTTTTATTAGATTTCATACAGTGAAAATAAAAGGCAGGAAGTAAAAAAAAAAAAGAGGGTATCAAAAGTACTACTGGATCTGTTAGTATGTAAAATATTTTCTGTGTGTACCAACAGAGTAGGCTTTGCTCATTTTAACTCAGCCAAGCTCCATTTAAGAACTCCAGTTTCTCCAGCATTATCAGAGCAGCACAGGGGCCTCACCAGCAAGGAGCTGCCTGGGCTAAGCAGTGTAAAACACAGGATGTAAGGCTCTTCTTTGAAGAGGTGACTTGTTTCTCTGGATTTACTGCTGAATTACAGATGCTAATGGCAGCTTCTCCTCTTACTGAGATCCTCTCCCAGGAGGGAATTAGAGTTTCCATAGCATGCAAAACAAAGCCGAACTGCTTAATAGTCTCGTTGTCCTGCCAGCAAAAAGCCAGTTCTTGGCTGAGGAAAGCTGGGATAGAAATCCCATAGGAAAGGTTTACCTTCGGCAGCTTGCAGTTCAGCTTTGTTGCTGTGTGTGTTGTGCCTATTTCAAATCACAGAGCTACCTCTAGGCTTGAGCCTTGGGAGACGAACCTCACATTTTCATTCTGCTTTGTAGCGGTGTGCCACCAGTATGTCAGAATCTGAAATGACAACAGCTCCAAAAATTATATTCCTAGCTTTTAAAAAAATGTTTCACCCCAAGCACTGATGCAGTTATAGATGCTTATTTTCCTATGTGCTTTTGTGCTCTGATGCTTAAGTACAGCAGTCTTTGGTAGGATGTCTGAGGGTTATCTGTTTTAGTGCTGTTACCTGGGAACAAAATCAGGCTGTTCTGAGTGACAAAAGCAGTGTTTGTGTTTTGCAAACTTCCACAAGAACTGTAGCTTTTCCATACCAAGATGCACACACCAGGCAAGTAAAATGGAAAAAATACCCAACAAGACCGACCTAGGCATATTTTTATATTGGAAGTGTATAACTCTCACAGTAGAGATGTATGACATTTAGAAATCTGTAACTTTTTAGGGAGAAGGCTGGAAAGCACCACTTGAGTCTGCTGTGCAATTACTATATACTCTTTCATTTCAATAACCTGAATTGTCACTGCACGCGTCATTAGCAGAGTGAAAGTCCTATTTTGCAGATAATTGGGATGTATATGTCAAATAGGAAATGATAGTTGTTTAGGCTAACATATTTCTTTTTTCCTCAGTGAAGGACTAGTTTAGCTGTTCAGTCTCCCATTCATGCATTACAAAGGCTGAAAGCCCAAGATGGTATGAAAAGGAATTGTAAGAGATTATGAATGATTCTTACTTGTTACTGAAAACACTCAATTTACGTTCTTATTTCAGGAAAAAAAATCATGTTACAGCATGGTGTAAAATGCTTATATTTTCCTGTATGCTTTTAATAGTTTTTTGGTTTGCTTCCAAAATGAGGAGCCTATTTTATCTCTTTTTTTTTTCCTATGCCCTTAATGAAGTCTTGTATTCCTATAGCCTTAATTTATGATTTAACTCTGTCATCCTTATTCACATCATGTTGAACTTTACACCAAGACATTGATAAATTATCAGTTAAATCATGTATTTTAATTTCAGCAGATTTTGAACTACATTCCTGGAATATTTGCATACCACAGAATTAGATTCTTATCAAAGGAATAGATTAGGATACTATTCCTGTTTTCCAGATGGGAAGGTGTGGTGGGATAGTTTAAGAATGGGAAGTAAACAGTAAAGGCAGTCCTTGCCAACAGCAGAAATATGTCTAGATCACCTCTTGCTGAAGTTTCTGATTTCTGTTCATAGTGTGTTATCTTGGTTCCTACTGCTGTGACTTTCTAATTATGCCGTCATAAATTAATAGTTTACCTGTACAATGGTCAGATGCTTTACTTGCCTTAGAATGTATCTGAGAAAATCTTCCTGAAAATTCTACTTGCAACTATAATTTTTTGACGTAAATTTCAGTTTAAGGAGCTGGTAAAAAAAGATTCAGATTGTGGAGTAGGAAAGCAGGCTGTTGGAGAGCACCAGGGGATAGTCCAGGCTTCAGCTGGAAAAGAAAGGGGCAGATCACTTCAGAAACTGGCTGCTGCAGCATAGTGACTGATCTTGAGGCTTTCCAAGCCGAGGGCCGTCCTGCTGCAAGTTCAGTTGGGTGGCAGGGTGGGATAGCCCTGCCCTGAAGTGCTCTGGGCTCCTCACTCCCTCTGCCAGCCCCTCACTCTCCTCTGCTCCTGGGGATTTGGTGTCTCCAGGCAGGAATCTATCCCAGCAACTCCCTCTCCTGTCTGTCCTCAATTAATGGGGAGTCAGTGGCAGCATCCTTAACCCTTTCCTTTGCTGTGAACTGCACACCCCAGTGGAGGCAGGCAGAGGCAAGTGCAATGGGCACAAAACCATACAACATACGAATATGTTGACTTAGCTTGGAAAGAGAGGAAGCAATAAGAAACAGGATCAATAAGAACCTGTGAGAGTAGAGAACCCCAAGAGTCCTTAACTCAGTTGTACAGTGTCCTCCATTAGTTTTGTGTTTTGTTTGTAATTTAGGAAGGGCTTTGTGTGTTAATTATGAACTGGAATTTAAATCATACTTTGTGCATGTGTGAAACTCTGGATTTTAAAAAAAATAAAGAGAGTTCCAAGTTAAATAAGTTGTCTGATGCCACAGCAATTAAGTAGTTAGTCATGGCTTGTATTAATGCCCATTAGTTTAATCTGTTTTGTAAAATACTGATGGTGCAGCTCCCTGTCCTGCTTTTTGAAGCAAAAAGGGCATTAGCAAAGCAATAGGGAGCACATCAGCAAATGAAGCCTTTACAAAACCAGACTCTGATTTTTCTACCGATGTGTCAAACAGAAATCTATCATCTTTCTGTATGTCATCCTGCAAAGGTTGGAAGAAAGGGAAATGTACTGTACATCAAAACCTCATGTATCTGCTAGTGGTAGATTTTTTTCCCCTTCAGAAACAGATAATTGAAGCAGCACTAAGCTGGGAGCTGTTTAGTTCCCTTGACCATTCAAGCGGTGTGGGAGACATTTTATTAAGCAAGATACAGAAATCTTTCTCACAATCTCAGACTGGCAGGTAGTTGCAGGTAAGAGAGGCCTTGGAAAGATGTGCACTGGTTATTGATTCCCTCATCAAATAAAAATCTGTATCAGTCGCATGGCTTTGTTTGTTCGGTGGTTGAGTATTAGCTAAACTACAGATAGGAGGGAGTGACTGTCTATATCACCAATACTTGGTCCAGAGTCTTGTCCCCTTTGAGCCTTCCCTCTCTCCAGGCAGCCAAGGAAGATTCTGGTGACAATTTCACCCCATCATCCGTCTGGTTGACATCAAAGGAAGAAACCATGGGAAGGTTTGTGGGTTTTCCCATGAGCTGCTCCTGGATGGGGAGACTGCTGGGTGTATGTTGGAAGAGAGGAGACCCGATACATTCAGGGAACTCTTCCAGCAGAACAAACATGCATTATATTTGACAGCATATGCTGTAAGACTTCAAATCCCAGGTTTAGCAACATGGCATGGGATGAAGAACAGTTATGTGTTGACTGTCTAGGTTAATTTTCCACTGACTTGAAGGGTTATGCCCTACCTTGCCCTGAAAAGTCCTCCTTTGGTTTCCTTGCATGCCTTCTGTTCTCCCTTAAATTGCACTGTTACTATATGATTAAGAGCTGAGTCAAGAATAAAGGAGTCAGAGGGGTTCACTAACATCATACAGCTGCTTCCCTTAACCTCAAAGAGACTTTGGCCTTTGGCCTCCTCCTGACAGAAGGGGAGCTGAAAGGTACCCCTTTCCCTGTCTCTTGGCTGTGTTTCTTTTATTTACTGCAGATTTACTGTCACTGTCTGGAACTATTTCAGTTTGTGGCTATGCATACTAATCACTCTCAAATTTTGCTTTCACTTCAGAATACTGAGACAGACACCATCAGTTGTGACAAGAGTTTTGGGCTCTGTTGTGCATAGGCCATCGGCAGAAAACCCTTCATTCAGAGTCCCTCAAGGACAGGAGTGCGCATCATGCCAAAGCAATGTATGACATTTCATATGATGATATAATGAGACAAACTCAGTGTGAACTTAAAATAAAAGTGTTCCTCTTTTCAATTTTTTAAATTCTTACCACTTACCTCCAGAGCTGCAGGACAACCACATCTCTCTGGCCTGGGCTCTCCTAATGAGCGGCAGTCGTGGCATTCATTTTTCAGGCTGCTGTGAAGCTGGGAAAATGACACATGGGTTCACCCTGCAGACTTTCATTTCCCCTGCCTGAAACGAGTACCAAATGAGTCATTCATCTAAAATTCCCATTCTTGCAGATTTTTCTTTCATATTGATGATGGTCTCAGAAGTATGATCAGTTCCTGCCCAAGCTCCTCTTTCACCTACTGTTAAAACAGCATTGTCATTTTCTTGTCATTTTCTGAAAACCTTATTCCATGACTTCTCCACTTTATATTCCTGTAGTCCTTGTCTTTTAGTTTTCATCATTTTTGCCCACCGGTGTCCTAGTCCCACTCATAATATAAATTTATTCAGAATAATAAAAGCACTGGGACAGAAGGGAGTTTTGTTCCTATTTCTGCCTTTGCTACTGGCAAGTATGGTGACCTTGTCCTTGGAAGCTTGTCTTTGCATTTCCTCTTCCGTGAGGTGTTGGGTTTTGACAGTATAAATTGCAAGGAATTACGCCAGTCAAAGCCAGCCCACCCTGGGCTTGCTGCCAGGGTGCTGTGTGTTTTCTTATAAACACTTGGCGAGCGGATTCAGGAGAAGTGTCATCCATGGGCCTGCTGCTGCTGGCTCCTGTGGAAACGCTGTCGTCTCCTCCTGAGAGCCACTGGAGTCGGGCAGGCACAAGATTAACCTTTCTGGCTCAGTCAGAAGCATTTTTGATGTGAAAATCCCCAATTCTTCACGAGTTCCAAAAGCACTCAGCAAAGCATTTTTCCTTCCATAAACTGCTTTAGTTCCAGCCATGAGCTATGAAATTAGCTCCAGGAAAAATCTGCACCAAAAGTTGATAGCAAAATACCAGCGCAGTTTTGCCCATGCTAGTAAAAGTGCAATGGGGTACGTGGTAAGAGTTTAAGAAAATGAAAAGAGGAACACTTTTATTTTAACCAGACAGTTCACACTGAGTTTGTCTCATTACATCGTCCTATGAAGTGTCATACATTGCTATGGCTTGATGTCTAGATGCATAAAGACACGTAATTCCATTGGTACTCCTCAAAATGGGAGGGTGGGTGTTGAAATGCAAATCTGTTGTATTGGCAGAGATTTTAAGATGCAAAGAAGACGTTATGGGTCCCTTCCAACTATGACTCTATGATTCCATGATTCCACAGCAAGCACCTCTTTACAGGTGTGACTGCAATGGCTTTAACTAGGTGGTATCTCTAACTAACACAAATTAACTAGGGCCTTATGTGAAGTTCATTCAGAGCTGGGTGTGCAGACACTAGGAATGTATCCCTTATGAGGGTGCTGGCCCAGTCTTGTACCATCTGAATTATGATTTGTTCCTTGGAGAGGCTTCTCTCTCTTCTTCACCTGTGCTCCTAATCGAGCATCTCAGTTGTCAGGGCAAAATCTGTGTCTTTTTGCCCCAAATACCTACCTGTCTTCTAATCCTTGATGTACCTTGAGCCATCTGTAACAATTAACCTTCAACAAAATACACTTTGGTTCTTCTCAGGGAGCGGTAGCCACTTTCAACTCTCTCTACTAGTCTTGTCTTTTTAGCTGGTTTGTGACTCGTGAGTTTGTTACCAACGGCTCTATTCTGATGTTCCTAGTGGCATGTGTGGTGGAAAATCCATGCTTAGCCTTCCTGTTATGCTGCAATCCCAAGGATGATAAGATCTGACAGCAGGTATCCAGATATAGCCAGACCAGAGGTCTCCAATCTTTTCCAGTGTTTTCCCCATGGCACAATTATGCTTCTGGTGAACTGATTTTAAGAGCCAAGATCTCATTTGTGAACTGGCTCAGCTTGATTCAGTGAAAATAAAGGACACACTGAACTTCACGGAGCTATGATTATTTGCTTCTGTGACCAACAAAGAAGTAATTGTGCTTAGAGTGAAATCAAAGGAAAGGTACATAAAGCTTTGTCCTCACAAGAAAAAGAGCCCAGGTACTCCAAGAGACAATGATGGCAACTCTTGTGATTTTACCACAAGTTTCAGGATATAAATAGAAATACATAAAATATTATTTTTCTTAAAGTCCACGGCATCTGAGATTGTGTGACTGTATGAGAAAATGATGCCATTTAAATTCAAGTTTGAGGAAGGAAAATAATCTGATTGTACTCTGAAGAAGCCAAGCCAGAAGGCAAGTAGCAGTTCAATGTTTAAAACTGAAACAAAGACTTCCTATGATTTCTTCACAGCAGAATGAGAATGAAGCAATCCACCCAAACTTTCCTCCTGGGTCAGGGTAGTAGAAATAGCTGCCATTCCTGTAAGGGAGCTATTGCTTTTGCTATTGCTATTATTTCCTTTTGCCTCAGGTACCCTCAGGATGGCAGAGACACCACAACCTCACGGTAGTTCTTTCACGCTTGTCAAGCCAGCAGCTGCATTTCCCTTGTGTGCAGACAAGTTTTAAGAAAAAGGAAATGTTTGAGAAGCTTATTGTTCCAGAAGCTCTTGTTTGCAGCAATGCCTCCAGGAGCTTTGAGTATCTTCAGTTTGTGGAGTGAATTCAGCTCTGCCTGGATTTGTGGATAAGGTAGGAATGGAGGGGAATACGCAGGAGCATAGAAGCAGTCTTCAGGGGCAGTGTGACAAGCTGGATAGCAAGGATAGGCAGAGAATGGATTGTGGATAAAGACAAGAGAGTGACATTTTCAGAAGCCTGTCACTTGACGGCTAGCAGGCTTGGAGTCACAGTGCCTGTGGACTTTTGTACCTAGTCTGGGTAACAGAATCGACAGCCTTAAGCTTGGCTCCAAGGTTGCCTGTAAGACTTACAGGAAGACTGAGGTGGATCCATGAATGCCAGCAATCAGAATGGGAAATGGATGGGAGTAACTAAGTTATGGGGTGAGCTAAATCCCCCTGCACCTTGGACTGCCCGCGCTTGCTCCGGGAACCCCTGCTTCATCCAGGGTTCTCAGCCTCAATGCAAATTTTGGTCTTTGCGTAAAAGTTCAAATCCCTCTGTAAGCAGTGCAAGAGGAAGATGCCAAACATTTCTCTGAGTGAACTTTTGAGATAAAATACTTACGTGTGGTTTGGTGCAGGCAGTGTAACCTTGCTTCCTCTTTCCTATATCCAATGCATGCCTTAATCAGCAGTTTTTGGTCTTTCTTCCTCCATCCTCTCTTTCTCTAAAATACCAGAGGCACAGAATGTCATTCAAACTCTCAGAACACAACTTATGTGCTCAGTACTTAAAAAATGTTGATAAATACATAGCTGGTGTTCATAACAAACTCAAAGCAGAGCTGCAGTTAATACAGACACTTTCTGGCTGGGGGCATGGGAGGCTTCAGTTTAAATCAGAACATTGTTTTTCTTACATGCTGTCCATTGCAGAACAGCTCAGCCTTTCCAAGTTGCAAAGTTTTAATGGTAATTAGCCAATTTATGAAGTAGAACTATGTTTTCTTTGTCTTCTTAATTGTCATGTTCTATCCCACTACACTCACGGAATCACGGAATTGTCAGAGTTGGAAGGGACCTCTAGAGATCATCCAGTCCCAACTCCCCTGCTACAACAGGATTGCCCAGAGCACATTACTCAGGACAGCATCCAGGAGGGTCTGTTATGAAACGAATCTACTAAGTATGGAATGGCTTTGCGTAATTACCCCAAAAGAGTATTTTGTAACACGTTAAGATGTTAAGAGTTTATTTCCCCCATCCACCAATATGTCTACATATGTTTTCCTGTTATTAAGCGTTTATACACGTAAAACAAATTTAAAGAGCACAGAGAACAGTGTATGCACAGAAATGTGGCACACTTACTCGTATCTGTTTTGGTTTAGTCCAATGCAGAAACTCATTTCACTCCTAGTGAATTTTATCATCATTTTATCATTGTTTTCATTTTGTCCCTGTCCATGGCAGGGGAGTTGGAACTCAATGATCTTTAAGGTCGCTTCCAATCTGAACCATTCTATGATTCTATGATTTATCATACAAAGAAAGGATAATTCTGATTTTCTGTATGCCAGCTACTTACAATGAAGGTATGCTAAATTAATTAACAAATTATCCTTCTGCAGTCTCTTGGTGTCATTAGAGTGACATTTAGATATGAGAAGGATGTTCTGCCTGACCAAGATGCTGCTCACTGAGGACAGCCTTGTACTTGGGACCTTTGAGACATATCCCTGAGTTCTGTCATCAGTGTGACACAGGGCAGGGGGGAGCCATTTGTCCAGGCACTCACAGGACCAATGGCAGTGAGTTTGCTTCCTTGAAGAGTCTTCATGTGGATTTGTGTGGTCTTTGTGCCCACTTTAAGTTCACACTTGTGGTGTAGAATAAAAGGAAGGAGACACAAAATGCTGGGATAAACTGTAGAGCTCCATCCGATGAACTCTTCTGATGCAATGTGTGGTATTTTTTAAAAGCACACTGCTGTTCTCAGGGGACTGCTCAACAGGGCACAAAGACATGTTTTCATTCAAAACTTAAGCATACTGAACTTGCATCTGCTTCCAAAAATGCCTAGGCTCAGACCAGAAGTGCAGAAAGCAGGAAAAATTGAAGCAGTGCAAGAAAGCAGAAAAATTGAAATCGTTTGTGGGCTGTTGTTGTTTTTTGGTTTTTTTTTAATCCTCTCAGAAAGTGTCCAAGGAAAGGTTCATGATATCAGCTCTACCCGGTTTGTGTTGAAGAGCATGTCCTGTGGACTTGTGGACACTGCCTGTACCCGAGTGTACGCTGGTCTGCAGCTCAAGCAGGTAGCCAGAATTCAGCAACTGCACGCTGTCTCCTTTTGAGGGAAAACCAGGTAATAGAGTAAAATATTTCTTTGATACAATTCAGTTAATTTATAGATACCATATAGCAAAGGGCTGTTTGCCTGGTTATGGGAGAAACAGGGGAGAAAAGTACCATTTCCCCCTATTTCATTGTTTTGAACATTAGTTTAAAAGTCTCCCAGGGTCATCCAACAAGCGTCTACCTAGTAATTTTGCTGCATCCTGTGGCTTTTCCGGTGTTTCCCCTCTTAGTCAAAGACTGTCTAACTGCTTATAGTTTCATTCACCCTGAACAGCAGCTGTGTGTTATGCCCCCCAGCTTCAATGCAAGATGCTCAACTCGCTGAGGAGCATTCAGAGGAACATATCATTGCCCCCTTCCCATTCCTTGATTGTATCTGACCTCAGCAAAACTTCCTTTCAGATATGCTAGTAAAAGTTTGAAAAATGGTTAAGATCACAGGGTGAAATAACTTGTGCTGTCTGATGCTGTCTCCTTGTTTCTTTCTATTTTCATCAGCCATACATCCATCTGTTGCCTCCTGTCCAAGATAACAAGCTGCTGGGGCTACCACTGGCTTTGTTCTGCCTGAGGATGGTTCCTGATGCAATGGGGTTCCGAGCTGCAATCGGGGCATAGGTGCTCTGGGCATACATGGAAATAACAGTAGGGATATAGTTCTCATCCAATTTGGGCCAGGTGAGTTGTCTATATGGCCACTTCTGACACCTTAAGAGTGGGAAGTTACTCTCTCATTTTGGCATTTACTGCTACATACAGCCCGTTACGGGTGATAAAGCCTCCATGTGCAAACACAAGTCAGCTAGCTGCTCTGAAATATAAGAAGTGACTATTGATACATCATTATATAGAAATTACTGCTTCCAGAGCCAAGCTATTGTGTAGATGCTGGCTCTGCTGGTAGCCAGGGGAACGGTCTCTGACCGTCTTTCAGTCAAGTGCCTTGGAGTGCTTTGCAAACAGAGATTACTTGTGCCTTGTAGCACCTCTTGAGGCACATCATATCACCCATTGCCAGATAAGCAATAACACAAAAAGGAAAGAAAAAAAAAAAGTAGCTGATGCTATTAACTGCTCAACTCAGAGTAGGAAAAGTCTGCTTTTCACTGCTGTACTGAATTTGTTTGGGCTGCTTGCTACATCTACGGTGTCCCCAGACAGAGGCACCACAAACAAGCAGCTGTTTCTGCAAGAGCTAGAGGTCTCACCTCATTCTGCCTAAAGTCAATCATCCACTGAAAAAAGAACCTAAAGCCAGCCTCTGGATGTGATGTTCTTCTAGCTCCATGTGGTGGGTGAGACATCTGTTACAGTTTATTTCTGTAGCAACAAAGCTAGGGCAATTTCCAGCAAACAAGAAAAAAGTAAAAATCCACCTCAGTCTTTTAGGATGACTGTCAAAAGAGAGTAAGATATATATAACAGACATTCTTTTACAGGAAAATTCTTTTTAAGGTTTCAGGTGGCAGCAATAGGTAAGGAAGGGCTCAGAAGAGAAAGATAATGGGCTGAAAGCTTGCCTGGAAACTGGTATGAACAATGAAGTGAGTAAACACAAGGTTCTTTCCATAGTTACACAGAGAATTACAGGTAAACCAAAGCTGAACAGCCTTTATCTCATGGTATTTACAGCAGGGTCTGATGTTTCCATCTACCTGGACTCTAGGAGGATCATTTTCCCTTTATGCCATTGGGTGCCTGGGTTAATGTCTGGGAGAGTCTTGTTCAGAGTGGGTTTTATGGCCCTGAATGGAGCAGGACAACTTGCTCCTCCACGGAGGATCGCCTTATGGATGGTCATGCCGGAGGCTCCTGTCCCTTCAGCATCCTCCTCTCCGCACCCCAGCAGGTCAACCCCTTCTTCCTACATGTATGCACACATTGCAAGAAGAGTTCAGCAAACTTAACTTAAGCAGCACTCTCTCCCAAGAAAGGTTTGGACCAGCTTTGGCTCCCACAGCACCCTGGAGGCTTAGAGCTTACAACTGTAGCACCTGGAGATGTCCCACTGTACCCTGGAGTGTGAAGAGATATATTGGATAAGCCTAAATCCAGTTGTTTGCAACCATGTCTCCTTTGTAGTAAACACAAGAAAAGTCTATCCCAGAGGCAGCCATCAGTTGAATCTGATTGCAACTAACTCTGACTTCAAAGGTAGCAATTTTGGGAGACCACATAAAGCTTTTGTACTGATTTTGCCTGCGATAGAGTTAGTTTTCTTCATAGTTGCTAGTATGGGGCTGTGTTTTGGATTTGAGCTGAAGACAGTGGTGATAATGTAGAGTTGTTTTCATTGTTGTTGAGCAGTTATTAGAGAGTCAAAGCCTTTTCTGCTCCTCACACCACTCCACCAGCGAGGAGGCTGGGGGTGCCCAATGAGTTGGGAGGGGACACAGCTGGGTCAGCTGATTCCAACTGACCAAAGGGATATTCCATACCGTGTGACATCGTGCTCAGTGTATAAAACTGGAAGAAGAAGAGGGAAGGGGCAAACATTCTAAGTTAGAGTATCTGTCTTACCAATTAACCGTTATACACGATGGAGCCCTGTGTTCCTTGAGATGGTTGAACACTTGCGTGCTGAGAGGAATGGGTGAATAAATTCCTTACTTTGCCTTGCTTGTGTGCATGGTATTTGCTTTACCTAAGAAACTCATTACCTATCATTATCTCAACCCATGAGTTTTCTCACTTTTATTCTTTGGATTCTTTCCCCGTCCTGCTGTGGGGGCAGCGAGGGAGTGGGGGCTGTGTGATGCTTTGCCAGCTGGGGTTAAATCATGACAGCTTTGCAATGCAACATTCAGATGAGGATTTGGCAAAGCGGTGTACTCACGGTCACAATCTATCCTTCTGGGTGGCAAGATATTTACCTACTAAGAAAGTAGGTACTCAAGAGAGGTGAAAAGTATATTGTAAAACAATAAGCTGTTTCCAGAAAAGGTTTCTAGTTCTATTTTTTTGTTTGCTTTCCTGTTTTTGTCCTCTTTTCTGCACTCTTGGTTGAGTGTTACTCAGAAGAACAACAAGAAAATGCTCTCTGAATATTTCACGTAATCGTACTGAGGGGGCAGTGCAGCATTAATTCAATCACTTATTTTAAACACCCAGCACTAAGCAATCTTGGTTTGGCCCTCTCCCAAACCCTATGTCAGCTCAGCAAAAATATACAACTGACATGAAAGTCAGGTTACTGTCCTGGAGTTATAAAATGACAGAGAAGGAAGTGAAAAGGGGAATCCACTTAAGATGAAGCTATTGCCAGTCCACACAGTGGTATAAGGATTTTTGTAGAACACCCCTTTTTCCCTTTCTTTTGAATTATCCAAAGGCACAAGGCAGCCCTGGTTTTCATTTTGAAGAGGCAGTTTCCAGCCTCAGAGCCACTCCTTCTCTCTGCAAGGGAAAGGAGACAAAACTAGCAACTGCCCAGATCAGTTTTATCAAGAGTCAAATCAAGGAAGACAACAGAAAGCAGCTGTAACAAAATTGCATGATTTCAGGAACAGAAGACTGCTTAATGACTTCCAACACCAGCTACTGATCATAGAGTCATAGAATTGTTAGAGTTGAAAGAGACCATGGGCAGGTACACCTCCCACCATACCAGCTTGCTTGAAGCCCCATCCAGACTGGCCTGCGGGGATGGGGCATCCACAACTTCTCTGGGCAACCTGTNGGTGCACACTGCCTCATACTATAAGAAGATTAAAAATAAAAAGTCCTGCTGGGTTGTTGCACCCCAACTTACAGCAGCTTCCCTGCTCGTATACCAATTGTGCCATAACCTTACTGAAAAATACCCTTGATTTCCCTAAACCTTGCTTCATGCCAAGCCTGCATATGCTCTAGGGTGACTCAGCTACCTGCAGTTCTGTAGGAGTGCTGCTTAAATTTGGGTGCCATGAGAAGAAATCCCTTTGAAAGGGAAAGATTCCCAAAATGCAAGTGCCTAGAAAAAAGGCAAGTGTATAGAAGTTCAACTCGTAAGTGCTTCACCTTATTAGTCTGTGCTGTAGTTAGAAAGGAGAATTGTAGGTCTTAGAGAAGCTAGCTCTTAAAAATAGCCAGGAGTGTAGGCTGGAACATTGACAGCACAGCTCTGCAGAGAGCTTGCAGCAGGGGTGCTGCCCCTTATTCCCCATCTTTCTATTTATCTTCCACTGTTTAACAGATTTATTTCCTATCTCCTAAAGGTAGTATTTCCAACTTAGGTGCACCAATGAAGAAGCAGGCAAACAAAAACTCATGGAAAGGACCATTTTTGGGTGCTGCATGCAGTCAGCCTGTGAGGTCTGCTTTTTGATATTACAATGTTTAAATGAGGTGGGGATGCAAGAGGAGGTTGAAAATTACTTGGCATACTTGACTGGTATCTACTTTTACACTATACCAGATAAAGGGTCATGAGAACTAGATGTTCTTATTTGTAAGAATGAGTAATTTTCTAACTGCCTCAGATTAGTAAGAAGCTTTCACCTTTTTTATCTTTCTGAAATGTTTGGCAATTCTTGCCTTCAGAGAAAGCCTTCAGGAAAATTGGTTTTCAAACTGGGACCTGTAGCTCTGTGTCTAGATGTGCACATATATATGTGAGTGTAAGAACAACCAAAAGAAACAAGCACAAGAAGGCTGTTTTGTTGGTGTATTCACAGAAAAGAATCAATACTTTCACTGATTCTTTTTACTGCTTTGCACATTGAAAAAGTTTGGAAGTTGCAAGGACTCTAAGCCAATCTGATCTTCCTTTAGTGTTCCCAGGTGGGCCAGGATTTCAGAAAATAAATTGGAAAGACAATTTATTTGTGAAAAGGTCCCCTAGGAATAAAGCCAGAGCAGGAAGAGGTAATGGAGATGTACATAGACAGTTGGCAGCATACTGGCTTCATATTCTTCCCATCAGATGATCAGTGCTGAGCTCAAGGTTTTTAAAGCCAGCCATCTGAGATCTGCACAGTGCCAACTTTTTCTTTCCTCTTGATTAATTTATTCATAGCTTGGGAGCATTCAACACAAAAACCGGGCAAATGAATGGACAGTAAACCTCTGCATATCATGGGAGGCCTCATATTTAATGATTACACCAGAAATACTCTGTGGACTGCTACCTTACATACTAGGCTTGCAGTGAGCAGTACTCTTTTTTATTAAATTACCTGGGGGAAAAAAGAAGTTTTCAGGCACAAGGGCTTCAACAACAACTGCTGGGTTAAATGCATGTTAAGAACTCTCTCTTTGGGGTTTGTGTGCTTTATATAATTAACAGAGTTACCTGAAACACAGGAAGCCAAAGTAGTTATACAGAAAAGATGTAAAACTATTCCCAAAAGCAAATATCAATTTACTGTGGATAATAATAAAATATTCACTTCCACCACTTGGTATTCATGAGAGATGAGCGGTAGCCAGTGTTACCACGAGCATTTCCCCTCTTTGACTAGCTTTCTTTGCCCAAGGAGGAATAATAAAAACCAGTAAGAAATAATAACCACACAATGCTAGGCTTAACTGCTTTATACAGCCGTAGTCGTCATGTGTGAATGCCAGTGTTTTTAGAAAGAACAGCCAAATGTTTGTGTGAAGAACAGAATCAAAGTGTAATTTGTGTTGGAAGGGTCACCTGGAATTCTTCTAGTCCAGCCTAGGGTGACTTCTGCAGTTAAAGTGGGATGCTCTCAGCCATGGTTGGTCAAATTCTGAATAGCTTCAAGGACAGAGATGTCACAACCTCACTGTGCACCTCTGGGAGCCTGACTCTGCTTTCTTACCCATGAAGTGGTGGAGGATATAGACAAATCTCTGCAGGCTGAACAAACTCAGCTCCTTCAGCATCTCTTCATACACAGTATGCTCCATGACCCTGACCTACATTTGGGTTTAGGTCAAAGATAAGTTAAATAGCGATTATCTCACAAATGTCCTTTGCATTGACCAAATTAACAAGAAAAAAAAACCCACCCTGGCATCCTCTAATAATTTCTCCTTTGAGCTATATGCATAATACTTTTGTTCACAATGCATAATTTCCCCCTGTTGTCTTCCTTTGCTGGAAACCTTGGCCTAATCTTGAGCCTGGCTCTCCCAGCATTAGCTCAAAATGCTTCTACCTCCATTTCTTGCAAGAGAGGAGCATATTTGGGTGCAGGGAAGAGATTCAGAGCTGATGGACTTGCAGTTGAGGTCATTAGTGAGGTAAGGACTCCTAGTGATTTTTTTAAGGTGTCACTCTAGCATTTGGCACATTCATTGGAACCTGGTGCTTTGACTTGAACAAAAGGGGGTGTCAGATGATTCATGCAAAAGTTTAGCAGCACTGTTTAGCTGTGAAGCTATGGGGGTTCTGGAGGCTTAAAAAGCTATGTTGTATTTATTCTTGAATGAGATGTTCGTTTTGCCTGCCTGATTTACTATGCTAGCAAAATAAACCATACTATTAATAAACTGTATTGTAAACTGGGCTGAAAGATAACGAGTCAGTCCTTAACTAGTTTACAGTAGAGAAGGATTTAGGATTAGCCTAACAACTTAAATCTAATATACTTTTTAACTGTATAGCTGTGTGGGAGGCACTAGTCTGAAAAAGGAAGGCAAGAATGCAGGTTTTCACAAATAATAAATGGAAGCTTTCCAGAATTCAGACTGAAATTATATGTCATTCCTGAAATTGTCACTGCCCAGTTTTTCTGTTTCACCATACTCACAAGTGGGACATCAGCACCTCAAGTGCTTCTCAGGAACATTTTTCTTCTATAATACATTCACTTCTCCCCTTTTCCAACTGCGGGGTGTTGACACCAGGGAGAAAAAAGGGTGCTGTCTTTTTCTTGAAACTTTTTGATTTCAGAATTTGTCTGTGAGCCTGCGTGTGTATCACTGACATCTACTGACCACGCTAAGAAACACAGCCTTGTCAGACGAGAACTGTGTTCAGTGGGGTAGTTTAAAGGTAAAAGCAGCAGCTGATACCAAAATTTGGATCTCCCTCCTGTTCATCAGCTCTAATCCAGATCCATGGTATTATATTAGAGCATTTCTCAAAAAAAGCCAAGCATGAAACGCCACTGCCAGTATCAGTCATCGCTGCCTAGTTCACTGTGTTCATCCCAGCACATCTGTACTACGTTTTCCAGAGCTTTGAGGCTACAGGTCCCTGTAGATGAGCTTGTACCCACTGCAGGGGTGTAAGTTCATGCCAGGAACAGCATGGAAAGCTGCCTGTGTCCCTGCAGAGCTGTGTGGGAGCAGGCGTGACCTGGGAAGAAGTTCAGTCCGAAGGTTTCACTGGCAAAACTGGTATGAGCTGATATCAGCAGGCCAAGAGTGTGATCCAGTTTTAGCCAGATACGTCTCATTCTTGTATGTTGGTAAATGAATAGGAACAAATTGGATATGCAGGTAGCAAAACTCCCTCCCAGGTTCCCTGGTTAAACCTGTGAAAGTGAATAATATCACAATGTTGGTCATCAAAGCCTATTAACCCTCCTCTGACTAAAGAGCATGCCAAACATTTCAGAAGGAGAATTAAGAGAACATGTAGTAAACCAGTGGATCTGTCACATGCCTATCTGTTAATGGCTTTCACCTGTACCAAAGCACAGATGGTTTTTGTTTGAAAGCCTTTCTGGAAGTTGTGAAAATTCATACAGGTGCCTAATACCTTGTTTACTTAGATAATTAATTTAATTTAATTAGATAATTAAACAAGGTGTTAGGCACCTGTAGGAACAACTTCTTTTAAAAATAACTTTAAGCCTATTGTTTGTCACTGCATTGCATTATAAAAAATGAGAAAAACAAGAACACAACCTCCCTTTGCTCAGTTGTTTTGAATAGCTTGAATCCTCAAACCTCTTTCTGTCAAGTGCCTGCCAGACCTCTCTCTATTTATAATGTCTGCTATTCATTTATTATTTCTGTCTCTTTCAAGTCCTGGAGTCATAAATAAATAAATAAATTAGAGCCCTTGTTAAAACCAATGGGCAGATATACTTACATCAGGCTCAGGCAAAGCACTTTCCAAAGCACAAAGACTGCAAGCAGTAAAGACCCATCCCTAGGTACACACCACAGAGGACCTCAGTCCTGTTTGCTCTGGGTTTTCTCTTTTACAGAGGTGCAGAGCTGTTCTGTAGTTCACGCAGAAGCGTGGCATCGGTCCGCTTGAAAGGAGTGCACGCAGAAAAACAGACCTTGGGCTCTCAGTTTCCTGTGACTGAGTAAGGGAGACATTCCCTGATGTAGAATAAAGAAGTTGTATGCCTGTATACCTATTTTGAAATGAGTAAGTTTAGGTCAAATAATAGATGCTTCATGCTATACTGTCAGACTACCTCAGCAAAAACCCCAATAACTCTCATGATGCTCTGTCTTTTAATACTTAGAGGTAAAATCACCAGACCGAAAACATCTGTAAAGACGAGGAGAATGTTTGTGCCATTACAAGGCATTGTATTTTCAAAACTGTTTCCAGACACAATCTGTGTAAGGAGTACAATTCAGCTTGCATTTATGACTGTTATTGCACAGTGCATTGAGGTTGGGTTTGGAGTTTTCTTGGGCAAGGAGGAAAACAGATCGAACATTCATACCATGGCTTTCAGAAAGGAGGAGGGAAAGCACCCTATTTGGGAAAATGGCTCCAGGCAGGGATGAGAAACCCTCTTGTCAATGAAGTCCAGATCAATTGTGCCATGCTTCTGTGGTTATTACAGAGAAATCTTAAACTCCAGACCCGTGCTTCTCATTGCATTTGCACAGTAAAGGCACGGTTTGAGTCCTCAATGTCATTCTACCAGTGGGAAAGGGAGAGCTTCTTACACAGTGATGAATAATCCCAACCCCTGGCCGACCTGCCTGAGTTGCAGAAAATCTTCTCCCCGCATTTAAAAGAACTTCATCCCCATCTGTGCTCACCGTGACTAATTTGCCTTCTTGAAGGATTGCTGTTCTGGGTCCGGGGATGCCCAGGACTTTCCTCTTTGATTTAGATTAGGGTAGCTAGGAAGAGCTTCTACTTCATGAGGTGTACACCGACCTCTGGTGGCGAAAAGCCCCGCATAAACCTACACATGCTTCACTACAGGTTAGAAACCCATCTTCTCTTACACGGAGCTGGTAAATCAGCAGGACAGGGATTTCCGCTCCAAACAACCCCTGAAAAGTGGACCTGATAATTTGTTTTGTGGAAGGCTGGCCAGCCACCATGAAGAAAAATGCAATGAGCAGTTCTAGACATATTACTTCCCCTACCAAACCTTTATTTTTCTTGTCCCTAGAGTGTTAAGGATGGATGACAACAATGCCACCTACAATAAAATGCAACTGTGGATGTAATTATTGGAGATATCGAATTACAAGAGCTCTTGGTCAATAGTCTCATCAGCGCTGGAAAAGACTGCTGATTCATTTACTTTTTTCCTGCCAGCAGTTTGACTGTGAGACGTTTTGAGGTGAGGGAATAAAGGAGCAACCTGGTGTCTTTCAGAGAGGGACCGCTCTCAGCCATGGCTCTATCGGTCTCTGATATGAAACAAGATGAGGGCAAGAGCACATGAATGAACCAGGTTTCAAGGAAGTAAGTGTCAACACATTCATCCCGTGCCCTGCACCAGGGCTCATCCCCTGGTGTGCATCCTCTGTCCTGCTGACCGCAGGGTCCTGCTCTTGACTGGTGTGAACCTGACTTCGAGCATCCACACCCGAATTTTATTTGCTTGAGTCTATGCATAATATAGACTATAGTTAAATTATATGAACGCATGAGTTCATTTATTATAAAAATATAGATATTTAATGTTATAAAGATATTGAGGCCTGAGGCAAACTCATGGAACAGGAGAGACGAAAGTGCTTCACCTAATATTTCCTGCTCCCTAGTTTCCAGTCAGAGGAGCAGACTGCGGTGGGAGAGGGCAGGGTGCAAGGGCAGCACACCCCCCAGGTCCCTTTGCTCCAGGAGCTGCTGTGACAGACACGGCCGGTCAGGGGCTGCTGGGAGGCACAGTCCAAGCAGGCCAATGCTGAGGACAGGATATCACACGGAGCAGCCCACTTTCCCAGGTCTCTGGAGAAGCCAACCTCATAGGAAAAGGTCAGAGTAAATGGATATCTAAGCTAGAGATAGGTGGGCTGTCTGTCCCACCTCCAGTCTGGGTGATCAATGTGACCAGTTTTTACCAGTGCATGATGATAGTCACATATGATATCAAATGTCATTCGTTGGAGTTCTTGACATCAGATCACTCCATTGCACAGGACACTGTAGCCCCTCACTTTCTGGGTGCAGGTGTGGGAGCTTGTGCAGCAGCACTCTTGCTAGGTCCAGGTCCACTTCAGTCAATGATCAGAGCCTGCTCTTCCACAGGCTGCTGGTTCCTGTGCTGATGAAAGCTGACCATGATATTATGACTACTGATCATGCTTATTTAAGGGACTTCATTATTTGTTCCACTTTATTCTCAAAATTCCCAGTAATCTGCACTGAACTACTTTTAGGCTTGCCACATCCCAGGTGCAGGACCCGGCACTTGGCTTGGTTGAACTTTATGCAATTTGCACTAGCTCACCTCTCAAGCCTCTCCAGGTCCCTCTGGATGGCAATCCCTTCCCTCCACTGTGCTGTCTGCACCACCAAGCTTGGTGTCATCAGCAAACTTCCTGAGGGTGCTCTGTATTCCACCTTCCATGTCTCTGACAAAGATGTTAAATAGTATTAGTCCCAGTACCGACCATTGGGAAATACCACTCATCATTGGCTGCCACTCAGACATTGAGCTGTTGACCACATAACTTTGAGTGCGGTCATCCAGCTAGTTCCTTATCCACCAAGTGGTCCATCCATTGAATCCATAACTTTCCAATTTTGAGACCAGAATGTTGCAGGACAGTGCCAAATGCTTTGCATAAGTCCAGGTAGACGACATCTGTTGCTCTGCCCTTGTCCACCAAGTCTGTGGCCACCAAGTTTGTGAGGTACAATTTGCCCTTGGTGAAGCCGTGTTGGCTGTCTCAAATTACCTATGCTGTATTCACTCTCCTAGAAGTTACAAGGAATGCTGGAAGGATGGTGATAAGTGAGAGTCAGAACTGTCTCCATACGGAGAAAATGATTTTTGTTTGCTGAGGTTTACAAATTAGTTGGCTCTTGGTCTTTGAGACTCAGTTCATTTTCATCAATAGTGTGCTGCCTACTGAAAATCACCACAAAGCGACAGACATTGAAGTATGTGGCAGTGACTGTGGAAGTTCATTCATTATCAGTTGGTTCCTTAACAGCTTCAAATTTAAAATGTCCAAGCGATGCTTGTAAGTTATTTACAAAGAACTTGTCAGCATCCTGAATCATTAAAAGAAAGTTCAAAGCAGTATAAGTGAAAAAAAATGGGTGAGCCCTTTGCATCCAGACCGAAGAGCCAGGAATCTAAAGAAAGGTCATATAAATCATATGCACTTAGTATTTTACCACCACTAGATGGTGGTAACAACGCAATTTCGGGTCGGGGTTTTGATTGGTGGTTTTCTTTTCTTTTCTTTTCTTTTCTTTTCTTTTCTTTTCTTTTCTTTTCTTTTCTTTTCTTTTCTTTTCTTTTCTTTTCTTTTCTTTTCTTTTCTTTTCTTTTCTTTTCTTTTCTTTTCCTTTTTTTAATTTTTTTTTCTTCTTTGGGGAAAAATTTGACGGGTTTTATGTGTTCGTGACACCGTGTGAACAGTTTGTTAGATAGTGATGAAATACCCCACCAGGATTCAGATGCGAATCGGAAACCACAGGCTCATAGTCCAGCAGTGGGAAAGAATGTGGCTCCCCTAGAAAGAGCCACAAACAGCTCCGTTACAGAAATTGGAGATAGAGTAGATACTGCTAATTACCGAGCAGCTGACTGTAAAGGGAAAGCGTTGTTTTCCTTGCTCATTACACATTTACTTTTTGAATGCCTGCCATATTTAAAGGCTAGAAAATTTAGATTCATTGTTAAAATCCAACTTTTGCACTGGTATCCACTTTTGCATGGCACCCAGGTGTTGTAAGATTCATGCTGCAGCAGCCTCAGCTGTTGAAAGGGTTAAAACCTGAAAGCTCGACCAAATGTCTTTTTTTTTTTTAACATGAAATTATATAAAATATATTATAACAGATAAGGATCTCTCTTACCATGTGCTTGAATATTTCTTTGTCTGCAGCTTTGGGCCATGAGACTGGTGCTAGGCATTGGCTCAGTTTCAGTGGAACAAAATTTAAGCTAATGTATGATCACATGCATCTTGACCAATCCCCTGCTCTTACGTTCCCCAGTAGTTAGGGTTTTTCAAACAGAAAACTCTCCAAATAAAGAGAATGAATCGCTGTTGGTTACACCAATGTCCAGACATTGTACTGCACGAGTATTTCATTCATTTTGGAGCCAAGTCCTTGCACAGGCAATATGCTACCAACCATACTGCAACTGAGCTTCACATACACAAAAAATCATACCAGGATGTACAATTTGAATTCTGTGTGTCTAAACTATATATATCTTATATCTTATATATATCATTTGTTGTAACTACTTACGTGTTCATTCCACTTACCAGTGAACTTGACATTGTAGCTAAAAGCATAAAGTGAGTTACACTGACATGTGCTCAACTCTAATCTGTGTTTAAGATTTCCTTGATTATTGCACTTACAAAGTGAATCCCGGTAAAGAACAACTTCCATATGCTGCAATCTTTACTACTCTAGTTCTTAAATTTATTGGTAAGGTGAGTGCATTTGTTCCACAGTATAAAAGCTATATTCTATTTTATGCTATGAGATAAAATAAGTGACAAAAGAAATAACCTTATAGAACAACTACAGTTTTAAACAGTAGGAGGCTTTTTTTCTAGTTTGAGGTAAATTATTCCACACACTTCATATTTTTGTAATGGTAGGTTATGTTGCATTTGCATTCATTTGTTTAATTGTCATGAATCTTCCGTTACTGTGTGTGTAATGATTACTCAATGTTGTGATTTACTGGACCCAGGTGGCCTACCACCACAACTAATCACCAACTAAACAAAAGTTAGGAAAATAGCAGAATTCTCAGGTATTCCTTTCTTGCCCCTTTTCTTCATTTTTTTCTCCAGTGAAGCCCAGCTTCAGAAAAATGAGTAAGTCAGGGCTGGGTTGAGACCCAAAAAATCTGAGCTGCTCATCAGAAACCGAGTTGAAGCAGCAATGAGTCAAGGTCCTTACTATGTGTGCTCGATAGCAAAGCTGGAGCAGCCATGACTGTTTGGAGACATGACTAAGAACAGCTGTGCAAATCGGTCACTGCGTTGTGCTGAGGCACCAGGATATTTCCTTTAATCCTTCCCATTAGGAAAAAAAAATCCACCCAGAAGAGGTCAAGAAGCTGTAAAAGACGCAAAGCCTCTCCTCTCTGATGCATTCTTTGTGGCCTATTTTTACAGAGATCTCTCTTAGTTCAAACTGTCCTGAGATTAATGGTTCGGGGAGGGTTAGCCAGCCTTCCCGGCCATGGAAAAGTAATCACGCCACTCAGTCAGCACAACAAATTGATAAGGTGCTGTGCAAAGTGCTCTTTCGTCTTCTGGCAGCCTGAGTCCCAAGCCTGTCTCAAATACGCCTCGAGGATGCCACAGGAATTCAGTTGAGTGTAAATATCTGCCACGAAACATCTCCCAATAACGTCAAAGCAAATGTACTCAAAGGAAACGAGCCCTTCCTGTAAATACCACTGAAAAAAAGCCATTTTATTAGGCTGATGGTGGTATTAAATGCTGTTTTCCTAGTGCATTTACACCACAGCTAGTAACAAATAAGCCAGAGTACACTGAAATTTTGTCATTTGTCACTGCATTTGTCAGGTAAATTAGGGTTTCACTCAACAAGCTGACAGAGAGTTTGCAGGTCCCTGTGGGAGACATGAGGTTGTGGGGGCACTGCACCTGAGTATGGGTGGGCAGGAGGGGACCTGTCAGACGGGTCCCTGCACACCTTTGGGGATGAAGTCAGGCAGCGCAGCTGAGCTTGTGCCTCCTTGCTTGTGCCAACCCTGCTCTGTTGCACCCATCTTGGAGCTGCTCAGGCAGGTAAACTAATGAGGCAGAAAGGTCTCCCTCTGTCTCCCCTGCTCTTTTTGAGAAAGTCCCCCTTTCTATTTAGCTCATTGCGCTGTTGGATGAACTGATGCAGAAAGCGATTCGTTAAGCTCAAACCACTCTGTGTCACTTTATGGAATCATAGAACTATCCAGGCCGGAAGGGACCTCCAAAGGTCATCTAGTCTGACCTCTCCGCAGTCACAGGGACACCCCCAACTAGACCAGGTTGCCCAGGGCCTCATCGAGCCTCACCTGGAATATCTCCCGGGAAGGGGCCTCAACCACCTCCCTGGGCAACCTCTTCCAGTGTTCCACCACCCTCAGAGGAAAGAACATGTTCCTAATATCCAATCTAAATCTGCTCTTCTTGAACTTAAAGCCCCTGCCCCTCATCCTGTCACTGCAGATTTTTGTAAACAGGCTCTCCCCAGCCTTCCTGGAGGCCCCTTCAGATACTGGAAGGCTGCTATTAGGTCTCCTCGGAGCGTCCTCTTCTCCAGGCTGAACAACCCCAGCTCCCTCAGCCCGTCCTCGTAGCAGGAGTGCTCCAGCCCGCTGATCGTTTTTGTGGCCCTCCTCTGCATCTGCTCCATCAGGTCCATGTCCTTCCTATACTGAGGGCTCCAGACCTGCACACAGTGCTCCAGGTGGGGTCTCATCAGAGCAGAGTAAAGCGGCAGAATCACCTCTCTGGATCTGCTGGCAACTCATCTTTTGATGCAGCCCCAGGATGTGACTGGCCTTTTGGGCTGCAAGTGCACACTGCCTGCTCATGTCTAGCCTCTTGTCCACCAGCACCTCCAAGTCCCTTTCCTCAGTGCTGCTTTCTAATATCTCATCCCCTAGTCTGTATTGATAGCGATATTTGCCCTGACTCTGACTAGGATGGGAAGTAGAAAGTACAGGTTTAATTACCTGGTGTCTGTAGATTTTGTTCAAAACCCTCAGATCTAGCCTTTAACCTTTTGAGCACTTAATGATGTTGGTAGGCAACTAGTGAGGGTTCAAAAACCCCAAATCTGCCTCACTGCTTTATAAGGGAGGCTGAACCTGAACTCAGGTTGCCGAAGACAAAAGAGAGAGAGTCTGAATTTCCTGCTAATCAGTTCACACAGCTGCCACTGCAATTGTTGATGGAAAAGGATAGTTATTACTTGCCAAATCCTCACCCCTGATGTCTGGCATTTCAGGAACACAGATTTCAGCATCCTTCCTGGACAATTCTCCTTCAGATGCTCCATGGCTTCTAGAGGTCACTTCCAACCTCAACCATTCTATGACTATGTGATCCATCACACCAAATACACTTAAGCTGTCATTCCTCGCTGTGGCATATTGTGGATATGATCAATGTACACATATTCAAAAAGTGATTTGACAAATTCAGAGAACAAAAATCCATCAAAGGTTGAGGTTGTGAGAGCACACCTGTGTCTCAGAAGGCCTTTGGACAGCAAAATGTAGATGCTGGTAGAGCTTCCTGGGGAAGTGTACCATTACCTGCTCCCTACGTACCCTTTATTGGCCACTTTAGGACATTTTTCTGTAGAAAAGAACCAGTATACTATTGGGTAATAAATATGAAGAGTGTGGATCCATCTCCCAGCTCAACAAAATCTTTTAATGGCAAATCCTCACAGCAATCATCTATTATATCAAGCCATTAAGAAGAGATACCACATCTGATCATAGCTAAACCTCCTCTAACCTGCTGAGCGAGAGGAAATATTTGATCTGACCGAGTACATATGCCCTTTTGTTCTTAAACAGTGTCCTTATGTTTTGTTACTCAGAGCTCCTGACTGCCCAAGCTATGTCCAAACTCACGGCAGGAAAGGATAAACAGAGAAGCAGACTGAGGAGACGCTGCAAGCCTTATCAAATGCTGAGGTCAGTGGGGACAAAACCCGAGTGCCATCTGACACCATGGTAAAAGGACAAACATGATCCACAGAGAGAGGAACAGGGGTGCAGTAAGTAGCGGCAAGGAGCTGCAGTTGTATTAGTATGTGACAGCTGTGAACCCAACACAGGAATAAATAAGAGATTTGTAGTGTTTCCTTTTTAAAAAGAAAGCTGAAAAATTAGGGTGTTTGAAGCAGTGTCACAAAAACTGATGCAGTGCTAAAGAAAATAGGGAATCTAAGGAAAACTTGTATCTGTTCAGTTTATCAATGTATGACTTAAAAAGGCATCAAGTGGTTTCTGAGAAAAAAGCAGTCTAAGATTACACTAAAGTGCTCCTTAATCTGACAAAATAGGTACAAAAGCTAACAGCTAGGATTAAAGAAACACAAATACAAGTGAGAAATAGAACCAGGCACCCTCATGATGACAATGATTACCCTCAGAAACAAACTCCTTCAGCAGTCACTCTATGCACACCTATTCATTAGAAGTCCCACCAGGGAGATTTGATCCATGCATTCCTCCACTTTGTCACTGCAAGGGACCTTGTACTTCTTCGTCAGAGACTTGGGAAAGCAGGCTAGAGATATCTTCAGCCTTGCTATCATATGCTACATTCACCTCTTCCCAGGTATATTGTTTCCATTATTTGTAACTCATATTTTCGTTTGTGTTACCGTAACCTAGAGATAGCTGAGTCTTCCCAAAGATGAAGCTAATTGTTATCCTTTCTACCACTTTCCTCCCCAGATCAAAAGAACCCCCAAAACCAACAAAACCCAAAAGATGCAAATCTTACTGCTTTTCACGCCCTGAAACCATGTTACAGAGTTTTTGCAGATGAAAACAAGGTGAATGCAACCACTGTGCCTATGTGTGTGTCCCCTTTTCTTCCTCCTCTGACCTTAGTAATCTTTGAATCCTTTGGTGACCATCAACCACAAAGGGCAGAGGTTTCAAAGATAATTAAGATGCTTTAAGTTTTGTGAAAATAAGTATCCAAGTAGAAGAGAGAGTTTTTATTAGCATTCTTACTGAGGGAAGGGTTGTAGTGTAAATCTACATCTTTGTAGTCAGTAGAGAACCTACATAAAAGAGCGCCTTTGTAAATAAGTGCCCAATTATACCCAGTATCATCTGGAAATCTTACATCCTTGACACCAGAGTCAAGTAACTGAAAACATAAAATCCTTATGAAGGGAAGTGTCATTACCTTGGCTGTTCAGGGAATTGCTTGTTTCTCTTTTAAATCCTCTCTCTCAAAACCATCAGATTATTGTTACAATCCCCAGTCATGTCAGGAAGTCTTTTTCTATGTACTCATTCATATTTGATGTATATACAAAAATAACTCTTCTGTAAACTGGTAGAGAGCATGGCTTTCTGACTGTGAATTTTTACATACTTCATTCTAAACTCCATGCCTTTATAAGCAGATTGTCGACTAGAACTTCTGCAATGTTTTCTGCTTCCCAGCAAGAATAGACCTTCTAGTCCCCTTTCTTTGTGGCAAAAGACGCAAGCAATCCAAAAGTAATCTCATAGCCCCAGAATCACCTGCACTGTGTTTTATTTGGTGCAGGAGACAAGGGGAGCAGACTCTTACAAGTACATGTGGTTTGCCAGCTGAACCAGCTCAGTGTTTGGAGTCTATGAAAAGGTCAGCTTCTGAGCCCCTGCATAACTGAGGCTAATCTGAGGGTCTTTTTCTTAATAAGGAAAATCTGCACTTACAAGATCAAAGAAGTGGATAAGGCTGTGCAGTCTTAATCCTTTTTTATAGGATCTGAATGAGGCAGTTGAAACAAACCATAAATATTCTATATATCAGGTTGAATGATCATTTTTAAAAATATGTATCTCTCCTTCTGTGGGCTGCTCCACAACAGACTGCTCACCAGTTTCTGCCCAAGAAGCATCACTAATTTTGATCTAGTGGTTTACCCCCTCCAATCTCTGTTTTCCTGGAGTTGTAGAACATACAAGACCTGGTCCCTCAGGACTGGCCAGGACAGCCTGAAAAAGCCTGCTCCCCCAACATGAATACTGCAGAGCCCATTTTCAGAGGGACTCCTCTAGCATGGTACATGCTGGAAGAAAATATCTCTGTGTGTATTATGAATTAGTTAAAGTTGGTTAATGCATAAATTGCTTTTGAAACATTAGCTTGTGATTACCATTGCTTTTAAAATTTTAAAGCTTACTTTCTTTCTTTCTTTCTTTCTTTCTTTCTTTCTTTCTTTCTTTCTTTCTTTCTTTCTTTCTTTCTTTCTTTCTTTTCTTTCTTTCTTTTTTGTGTGTTATGTTTTGTTGTGTTTTAAACCTGGATGTGTTTAACAGGCAAGTCAACTTTGAAACTGCACTTAGCAACGTTATCTTTCTGTTGTTTGGAAATAATTGTGCCTCCATCCTGAATAGATGTAAAACTGTGTTTTCTTTTATGTTCCCTCTGTCTCCACTGCTCTTTAAACAAACTTTGGCCAAATGATTGTGCTGGTGCAGTGTTTCATAACAAAATAGAGCCTTTCACATGGTGTTGGCTATTTCTAGGACAACACACATGAGAAATCACTCCTTCCCTGTTATTTCTGTTGGAATCAGATTGAGCCCCTATTACCAAGTGACTTCATACCACCAGTACCAGGAATATGAATAGCCATAAAAAAATAACATAGATTTGGGTTGCTTAGGGCAGGTACTAAGAAGTTGCTTAATTCTCAGCCAGATCCTTCCTTTTTTTTAATCCATTTTTTAGGTGTTCACTGGTTTCCATCTAAGACAAATAACTGCTGGACCTGGTTTAGAAAGAGAAGTGACCAAAGAACAAACTACAGATGTGTTGCATTTAATCTGTCCTTGTTAAGGCAAAGTTCTGCATTATTTCTATAAGGAGCATAGAAAGAAGCAGAAAGTTTATTTAATTGATGTTTTGACGATATATGGAACAAAGACAAATTAAATTTATGGCTTGATCACTTCAGCCAGTGGCTTTGGAGTGCATAGAATCATTTTTCTTCATGGATATTGTATACAGCAAAACCCATAAAAAAACTTGAACCTTTAGTGAAGTTTTGGTTTCCCTTTAAGGGGAAAGGGACACGTGGCAAGGAGCTGAGGTTATAAAGTTCAAGTCTAAATAGTCTTAGATATAGGGAGGCTCTATTGCTGTATTAGTTCAGCATCTTGATTTAAGAGCCTCAGTCTTGTCATTAGCTACCAGTTCATGCATATGAACTCTGGGATTCAGACCCAATCTTATAACTGGCTTATTTATAGTCAACAGTTCAGCTTTAATTTGCTAAAACAAGGACTTTTGGCTGGGCCTTTTTATCTCTTCTTCCTTTTCCTTTTCCTTTTCCTTTTCCTTTTCCTTTTCCTTTTCCTTTTCCTTTTCCTTTTCCTTTTCCTTTTCCTTTTCCTTTTCCTTTTCCTTTTCCTTTTCCTTTTCCTTTTTTTTTCATTTTCCTTTTCCTTTTCCATCTCCTTTTCCTTCTAAATGGAATAAATTTTTAAGATGATCAGCACACATTTTGTTGTAATTTCCATGCTTTGTGAAATCTTCCCTCATGCATTTACCTTATCACTTTGTTGAGTGCATGGGGTCCCTAGGAGAAAAACAAGCTTCAGCATCTGTCAGGTTGGAATTTCTCATTCTCCCAGTCCTATTTGCTTGGTAATGGGTTAGCCTACTCCTTGATCTGTTTTCAAACTCTCAAGGATCCAGCTGTTGAAATGCATGTTAGCTTAATCAAAAAACCAAATAAACAGCAAAGATGTGTGGGAAAGGAACCGACCGTACTCACTGTGAACACAGCAGGATGGACATCTTTTTCCTAGTCTAGTTCCTCTTGTGATTCAAAGTTTTTTTACCCATGAACCGGAGAGTAACATTTGATCTCAGTTTGACTTCTGAAATAGGTCACTGTCTGGTTGGAGAGTAGATACACGCAGAGATGATGCGTTTGCTTGGAGATCAGCTTCTTGTGGCTAAGGGGGAGCAGATAGGAAAGCATAAATCAAAATAAATATCTTTGTCCCTACTGTGGTTGAAGTGGGCTCCTGTGGTATCCAGGGACAGCAGAGGATTTGGAAAGAAAGGTTGCACTGTGATAGCATTTTTCCCTTTGTGGGTTGTTCTGAATCTTGCATGGGAAGATGAGGAACGGCTCTGACCATAGACTAATTGGGATGAATCAGTGTTTCTAATTCCGCATAGAATAGTCTCTGTGAGAACTGGAGAGGTTAGTGTTGAAACAGGGCGAACTGGTGGTTGAAACATAGTTGGTTGTTTCAAGGGGATTGAAAGTAAATAATGCACACAAACAGACAGGCTCTGGGCACCCGTTACAACTAAAAGCACAGAAAACGGCATTAAAATGTTTTTATCTCCTGTTCTTCATGTTTCAGAAACTGGAATACCTTGAAGGATGAAGCAGTGGGGAAGAAGTGAAGTCTTTAACTTTTGAGTCCATTAATGTGATGATGGATCGACCTAAATATTTGCAAACTGTGAGATCATAAATTCAGCATCAGTGTTTCTAGAAGTAAAACAGAGAAATAAGTCAAAAAACAATGAAAACAAATGAGTAATTGTCAGTATTTTCTTTTCCTAAGGAGAAATACTTGTATTTAACAAACTAGACAGACACAAGTCCATGGGACCTAATGGGTTGCTCCCACAAGAGCTGGCCAATGTCATTGTGAGGCCACTCTTGATTATCTTTGAAAAGTTGCAGCAATCAGAGAATGTTCCTGTGGACTGGAAGAAAGCAAATGTCACCTCCTCTTCAGGAAGGGCAAGAAGGACTGTCTGGGGAACTACAAGCCAGCTAACCTCATCTTGATCCCTGCAGGTGATGGAGCAAAGCATTTGATGCTGTCTCCTGTAACATCCTCATAGATAAAACAATAAAGTATGGTTTAGGTATGGTTTAGATATGGTTTAGAACTGAAAATTGGCTGACCTGCCAGGACATGAAGTCAAGTGACCTCAGGAACTGATACTACACCCAATTCCTTTTAAAACTTCTGTTAATGATCTGTTTGATGGAGTGCAGTAGAGTAAACCTCAGTAAGTTTGCAGAACCGGTAGGAGTGGTTGATACACCAGATAGTTGTGCTGCCACTTCAGAGTTTTTTCCTAATATCTAATCTAAATCTCCCCTCTTCCAATTTAAACCCATTAACCCTTGTCCTATCATTACACTTCCCTCTCACAGTCCTCTGCTCCTCCATTGCCTCACAAGGCACTGACCTGGAAGGGGCAGAACAAGCGCTTTCCAGTTCTTGCCCAGCAGAAAATTCATGACGGTGAAAACTGGGTAGCTCTCTGTTGCCAGGAAGGTCAGCACCAGTGGGTCTCAGAAGAACGGGAACACGTCTGCCTGGGCTCACAGTTCTATAAGCAGCATGCTGAAGGCATACTGCCTTCTCCTGGGAGAAAGTCAGGTGGCTCTGGACTACAGTGAACTGAAAGATGGGGATATCTATGAGACCAGGTGCTCAGGGAAAAATAAAAAGTCAGGCAAACTGAGAGTAAAGGTGCTCCCGTATTTTGTAGTTGTGTGACTGTTTGCCTGGCCTTCTGAAGTCAGGAACAGCTGGAAACCTCCTGCAGGGGTTTTCTTCTAAACTCCATAAGGGTTTTGAAGAACTTAGGCTTCGGTTGCCTGGTGGTCAGTCAGTCAGTCACACATCTGTGGTGCTCTCAACTATAAGACAGCTGCAGTATTTTCATTGCAGAAGATGTCTCACCACCCCAAGTGTTCTGTGGCTCTGTTCCCATTCCTGCAGGTTACTGGGGCTTCTCTCAACCCTAGCTAGAAAAAAGCACAGATTTTTTTTTTCCCCCCAGTTCATGCTGCATCAGTGAGTGGACTGATGCACCTGAACATTAGAAGGCCATTTTAATGGTTGGGGAAAGCAGTAGTCCATGCTGGATGTCTCTCAGAAAGCTCTACTGGAACGTAAATAGCTAGCACCCTCTGGCAGATGAGAGGACCAAGACTGCCCAAGGAGCTATTGTGTGACAGAAAAGTCCATTGCTGTACAGATAGGACAAGGGGTAATGGCTTCAAGTTACGCCAGGGGAAGTTCAGCTTAGATATTAGGAAATATTTCTTTACTGAAAGGGTTGTCAAGTATTGGAATAGGC
>VXBW01005306.1:1004143-1093736 GCA_013400375.1 Thinocorus orbignyianus
CCCCCCCCATTGGTTGGACTAGATGATCTCAAAAGGTCCCTTCCAACCTAGGTGATTCTGCGATTCTGTGATTCTGTGATAGGTGAGAAGATGTTGATCTGATTGCTCCATGTCATGCTGGAGGAAGAAGCAGCCGAGATGCAGAAGAGGGCTGTGAGCCAGACCACAGGTGTGCAGTGAGCCTACAGCTGTACAAATAACATCAACCTTTCACAAGCAGGTTTTCATGAGCACAGGCTGCATAGATACACAAAACCTTTTATTCAAGGCTTCAGACCAGTCAGGATGTGATGTGGTTTGCTTTTGGCCAGGGACAGATTTGGAGCTGATGTAAGCGAGATTATCCTTGGGTTTAGATGCTTGCACCACCTGAAGAAATAGGCCCCACTAAATAAAAATTGAATCAGGTCTTCTGGTGGTTTTGTGTAGCTTTCTCTGGCCTTCCATCTTGAAACAGACTACAAATTCTGTGTTAAGAAAGACGATGGTTTAAGTTATGAAGCAGAAGCTGAGTCCTTCTGAGTTTATCTGTTGGGAACAGAGCTTTTTCCATACTTGCGTATGGGAAGTGGAAGGGACTAAATTCAGAAGTTAATTCAGTTCTTCTCTGGCCCTTTACTGGCACTGCTTGAATCTCATTGCAAAGGCAAACCTCTGTGTGTGTGTGTGTGTGTGCACGTTCACCTGTATGACAGACCAGCCACCACAGAGGCTGCTGTATGCCTGGCTCTTGACTGGTGCAAGTCTGGGATAATTCTGGTAACTTCAGCAGAGTTCCTCAGGAGAGACACATGCAGTCTAGGTCAGGATCCGTTCCACTTAATTAAATAAATAAAGGTTAAATATCCTGGAAGATCCATTTTCCAGTGTCCTTAACCTTGTCTGTGCTGGTGACCTCCTTATTTATTTATTTACTTACTTTCAAACTGAGCTTTCATGGCCATTGACATAAAATTTCCAGCTTTTCTAATACGGAACATCTGTGGTCCCTATGCAGTGTCCTCTATAGGTCATGGGAAAGCTTTATCTTACTAATAAGCTCCATTCCTCTATATATTCAAGCCCAGTTTCTGGGGCCAAGTGTGTTTATAAATAAATATTGTCTTGTAATGACCATTTCCGTATGTCCCAGAGGAATAGAGACCTAGTCCTTTTCAGCTGGCCAGCTGCCTCCTTTGTAACAGTGAGAACAGTTTTACCCTGTCTGGTTAATGTTTGATTTATGTGGAAATGAAGTCCCCAAGGTGACAGGCCAGTGATACTGAAGAATGCAATGCTCCCAGCTATAGTTGAGAAAGTTTGTTCAGCCGTCCACCATTTTTCTCTTCATCAAACAAAACGAAGGGTATGTTTATGGGATATCTCTATTTGTCCCCTCTGTCTGCCTCAACCGAAAGCAGGGACAAAAGCATGAGGAAGGCAAGTGAGTTTCATCTGAATGCTAGCCCATGTCTTTCCGTAAGAGAAATTACCACTGATGTAGGACATTGCTAAGTTATGGAACAATACATTTCCTGGGAAATTCAGAGAACGGATTGCAAAAAATATTTGGTGAATGATCAGCCCTTCTTACTGAGGAGAGGACTGCACAAGAAATACGCTGCAGGATGAAGCATATTTCAGGATGCCTCTAAATGAAGCATGATCTAAGACTTCCTTATCACTGAAGGATAATATGCTATCTCAGTAGCTTACTTCTTAATACTGTTCTATCCAAGACAATATGTAGTATTTCTTACACGAGTCTTGATCTGCTCTGTATCCTCTTCCATCCAGTCAGGATCCATCTTTCAAAGGCATTCAGAAGAAACCCATTGTATTGTTTAGAAAATCAACATAAGGACTAACATAGCGCATGTGTTAATCTCCACTGCTTAAATGTTACTTTAGCTACACATATGCATGTATTTATATAGATACATATATATATACACAGAGTGAAGAATGTTTATTCTGATTTTCCACTCTCTTAAAGTTTTGTATTTTGTGGAAAGGAATGGATGCCTGGTGACTTCTACGGTTTGGATTCTTGTAAAGCCAGTCTGATGAACAGCCTCCAGGCATGATCACTGATAAGGATTGATTCCTATGGCTATAATTTCACCCTGTCTTATAGTCTGTCAGAAATAATTTGGCTGTTTCAGTTGGTGTGACAAACATATTTCCAGCAAAATTTGGCATGAATCCAATGAAAGAGTCCATTAAGAGAAAGACAAATACGAAGTATCTGCGTCTCAACTTCTGTGATTCCTTGAATTCAGATCAGAAAAAAAGTGTGAAAAATGTCATTTTAGTCTCTTACCATGACATTAAAATCTGGGTTGTCTTCAGATTTAAAAAAAAAAGTCTACCATGTTCAGTCAAATTTTAGGCCACAAATATTTAAAAATTAATAGTATTCTGTGAGTGATCAGAGACTCCTGTTCCAGAGAGAAAGAAACCCGAAAAGCTCTGACCCTCAAAACCTGAACAGTGAAGGAGATAAGACATTGAATTTAAACCTTACCTCCCCTGTCTCTTCACGATCTATGGCTTTTCAGTAGAATTTTAATGTTAATGTTTCTTGGAATTCAATTACATTTCTGATTTTTTATTTTTTTTTTGCCAGGCTGATCACCAGAGAAGACCACCAGTGCTGGGTCACCATATGGCACCATGGTCACATTACCTCCGGAAGAAGGGTGGCATGAGCCAGGATGTGGCTCCAGACCAGGAGATCCATGCTGACGCTGAGTTACCCCCATGGAAACAAGAAACGGGAAAGGACAGGGCTAACTATAGCCAGAGAAAAAGAGGGCGTGTGCATGTGTATGCGGGGGTAAAACAGCCTGGGACTAGACTGAAGAAAAGACTACTTGTTTAAGAGAGCAGTCATTTTCCAGGACTTCATTTTATTATACAAGGGAAAGAATAATTCTTCTTCTGCTTAGCATGTTGGGGTTTAGCACTCAGTAAGGAAAGGTTATACCAAAACATGGCATTTATTTTGGATGTCAAGATGTTTCTCAATTTTTGTGACAAATCCAATTTTGGTTGATGCCTGAAGGACTAGACAGAGCTCTCCTATACTGTGGGACATGATCTAGAAAAGAATTCAGCAGCAAGCCAGCTCCTATGATTTAAGTTATGACAACCTTGTCATGTTTTCCAATTTCTTTCATATAATACAACAATGTATGTTAGAAAGTGATGAGTACACCGTGGTCTTGTTTTGATACTGATGAGATTTTTGCATTGCAATCCTGGCTCTTCTGTTTGAAAAGGCAAAGAGAAAGCCATATCAACAGGAAAATAATACGAAATAGTGTTTGTTGCTATTTAATTTCAGGTTTGTGAAGGAGATAAAAACTAAAACAAAATCATCTCACCCCCAAAAAGCTCAATTGATCTATTACTACTGGGATTTGTTCAACTTTTTGTTATGTAAACTGCATGATAGTCATGCTTTCTGCTGGTGGGAAAATTTCCCAAGGAGAAATGTGTCTCTCGCTTCCTCTGGGAATGCTCAGTACCCTGGAGATTCTTCTTGTTTGACATTTAGTTTCTCCAGCGATTACTATGCCTTTGCTCAGATGAGAGAAGTCATTTTTCTTTCCCTGCCTTCAAGTGGTCCATGTAATTATGTAATTGTGAGACTCTTTCCTTTGTGCCTAAGGCTAAATTGTCTTATGACAGTGGATATACTAGCGTTTGTCCTCCCAGTGCCTGTTTGAGCAAGACTGAGCTGGGCTAGGCTAGTTTGGCTACATTTTGGTGGCAGGTAGCACGGTGAGCTCTGGAAATCTTCAGCTCCTGGGCAATTGCCCATCCCTGCTTTCATATATTCTCCCACAGGGAATTTGGGGGACAGAGAAAACAGACTTGAGTGCAAACCAGGGCAGCATCCATGGCGTAAAGGGCCAGTGCTGATTTGTGCCTGCTGCAACCATGGTGTGCTTACTACATCGTTGAACCAGAAACAAACTTTGCTTTGCTTATATAACGAGAAGACATATTTGTTCTATCTTCTGGAAACACAGCATAGTTAGCATGAATAAAGCTTGTAAATTGCATTGGAGTTGCATCTGGAAGACCTGAAGTCCTCTCCCAAAGACCACGTTGTGCCAGATAGGATTAGAAAGATTCAGATTATGTCAGAACTAATTACAAATTGTCACTAGGCTGGACCTCCACTTTCTACCTGGTACTGTTTTCTCATATGAGCTGCTTACAGTCACAGCATTTGGAAGGCATTTTGCAGACTCACAGGAAGAACCGATCTAATAAATGTACATAAGTTATCCAAACAGTGAATACATTTATTTACACTGTACAGCTTTCACATCTGTCATTACAAACACAACCAGTCTACCCTACGGTGTCTGGAGTTCTGCCTCTATCAAAAAGGAGGCAATGCTTTCAAAACCAGTGCTGAACCATGATGTATAAAATAAGTAAAGGTAAATCTTGTTGCTTACTTGATTACTGATGTTTTCTTTTTCGTTATTAATTGAGCTCCTGTTGCTACAAAATCTCTTTCTTTTTTTTAACCAGAAATCCATGAAACAAAAGTACACAAGTACACTGCTGTCTTACAGAAAGGGCAGCTAGAACCTTACTGCTGCTTTCTTTTCCAGCAGAGCTTGCATTGAAAAGTCTAAACAAAGATGCTTGTGTTTGTATGCAAGTTTGGGGTTAAATAACTCTCTGGGGATGGAAGGCACACACCCACGCTGCCTGGGAAGGGCTGCTCCAGCATTAGGAAGACTCCCCTGCTAGAGAGGTTTATGCTCTGGGGATCCTGCCACTTTTCACTTTGAGTGCTCTTCCTGCTTGCACTCTGGACTCTTAAGCATGTATTTAACTTTAGAGGCTTCCTTGAGAACCCTTCTAATTTGGAGGGGACTTTAAGCAAGACTCTAGTGATTGCTGAACTGTTCAGTATTTCAGAGGTACTCAAGTGTTTGTGTCTATCTCATTGTGTAACAGCATCCTCAGTGTTTCAGTTATGTTCCCACCTATTCATTTTAGCAGCCAGTACCCTATAGTTCACACTTTAGTTAAGTACCTATGTCCTACCACGTCCTATCCACCACAGCAACTAGAATCCAGTACTTCCAGATCTCCCTTTCAGCAGCCTGAAATAACCAAGAACACATTCACTTTACCAGAAAGAGTAATACATTTAGTAAGAAACTTTTTTAAAGCTGTGAAGAGCTGATATTCACTTCTGCTTTCTTTAAAAGCCATCTATCCCTTGACTTCTGTGCATTCCCACATTAGTCTGGTTCCATAGAAGAACTGTCTTCTCCTCCTTTGGATGACATGTTCTTTCAAGTCTACTGGAGTAGTTTTGCCTCCAGTATTCCTGGACTCCTTCTTGCCCTGTTTCTTTACAACATTCCATATGTGCTCAAGATGGTTCGACTACCATTTTTTTGTTTTTCACTTTCTTTTGTCCAGCAGTACTTTGTTGAGCTGATTCACCATAGTGGCACAGCTGACACTGTAAGAACTGTTTCAGGGTTCTTTATCCACTATTTGTTACAGAGAACCCGTGTCATTGCCACTCATTCAGAGGGCAAAAAGGACTTTCTCAATTCAGAGTGTCTGCAAGACCTTTACATGCAATAATCAATTGTTTAGCAAGAGGCAAAGCTTCCCCGTGGAAGGGAATCAGGAATCTGGTTTGCCTTTCACAGTACTTTGAACTGTGCTTCTGGCAGCTCCAAGCAAGCCTTCCCCAGGGGGACATTAGGCACATGTGTTTTTGAGAGCAAGAAGATCCGGGGCTGATCCTTGCTGTTGCTGTGAAGTTCGCATGGCCACGGCATGAAACCCAGCTGGAAGCGAGTCCCTGCCTGATGTGAACAGTAGCTGTGTGGCCACTACCATGTTTCATGAGCAAAAGTGCGTGTCCTGCACGGTGTGTGCAGCTCCCCACACAGCATCATCTGTGACCGAGAGTGCTCAGGGAGCTCCCTGGGGCCATGGGTGGGTACTGACAGTAAGTGTTAGCCTTTAAAAACTCAGATCTCTCAATGAAACTGCTTGGTATGCCTGCCATGTCATTGCTAATAAATATTTCATCCCTTGGACGGTACATTTGTACCCTCTTTTGTGTGCATGCCATGACTGATGATGTTGGGCAGGTGGGTGCCTACAGAAGGCAAGTTCGTGTCAACCTTCTTGATGATTTCATTCACCAAATTATTACAGGCAAGTTTGTCAAAGGGAGATCTGAAATATCTTTCTACTAAAACAGCCCTTCCTTTTTCACAGAAAGAGTTCAGGAACAAAACATAAATGGTCTTTGAACAAGTGTTTGTGTACACACACTTGTGCATGCACACATTTTTCTATTACTGTTTATTTCCCCTGTGTAATATTTCAAATTACATTTCTGAAGTACCCACATGAAATGCCTGGAAATCCTAACAGAAGAAATAAAATAACCTTCACTTTGTAACTGTCCTGCCCCATTTTCTGTCCAGATGGCACATGGGCAAGTACCAGCCTTTTTTCCACCACTGCGTACAGATGTAAGTCAAGTTGAAAATTTCAAAGAGGAAAGCAGTCAAGCAGTCAAGCTCTCCAAAACACTTGACAGAAATCTAAACCAACACACTGGAAAGAGTTACAAACAAAAATCAGTCTCAAAACCAGTATTTCTCCTGTGACATCGTGTCACATTAATCACTGCTAGGTTACCCTAATAAGGATGAAAATTCCACCTTCATAGCCTGTTCTCCCAAACAAAAAATGCATCTTCTGCTGTGTTGGACCTTCCTTAATGTCTGCCAGAACAGATGGAGCTGGAAGCTTCACTCAAAGGTCAGCGAGGTTAGTTGAGGGCCGGAATGGGAGAGAAGTCCATCAGAGTGATGGTCTTTTTCTCTCTAAAGCACACAAGGGGGTCTCTGAGACACCAGGATTTGTGATATACACATGTGAACACACACATACACACACACAGATACATGTAAACAATTTATGTGTGTGTGTGGCCAGAGACCCAGCTTTAAGTTATATCTATGGGCTAGAAAGCCAAAGTTAAAATAACCTGGTGAAGTCCTGTTGTCAAACTGGCAGTGCAAACTTTTCCCTCTGTATATAATTTTACATATATATACATATATATACTTTTTTACATAAGTACCAAGTTAAACAAGCTCTTCTCCTTTGATTTGATAATCTACACAAGGAGAATTTAAGTTGAAGGAATTTACTGATTAATTTACGGCCCTGTGCTTGAAATGGAATAGGAAAGAATGTGTTAATCTACACAGATGTATTATGTTGGAAGGAAATCAGGAGTTATCATGAGTCACTAGCTGTGTGATTTGCAGTGAGTTGCAAGCACTGTGCAAGGTGTGGCTACCTACTTAAGATGATCTTTTTATTTTGTGGACATCACTAGCAGTCTCTCAGGGAATGAGTGTTCAGATGTTGACATGTTAAATGAGAAAGATAGGGTTGATTTAATCTACATGTTTCTCTGCCGAATTATTATGCTTTCACACGTTCATGTATAGTCTCACTTTAAACATCTCTGTCAATAATGTTTGTGCCACCTCTGCTTTGAAGACCATTCTGGTAAGTTCTACTTACCATTCAGTGCCCGGTCAGGAAACGTTTATTTTACTTATCTTAGCTTCTCATTACTCTGGTTTCCTGCCTTTAGTCTGTCTACTAATTGATATGACTTCTGTATATTAACCCCAAACCACCTCCAAATATCCCTGAAAGCAATGTAAAGCATAGCCTTTTTCACTTCAAACGTGGGATTTTCTATTACTTATAAATGTGGGAGGTTTTAACCTATGGTGATGAAATGTTTCAGGGGTTTCTGTAACATTTGGATTGCGCTGCTTTGAAGTTTAAATAAACAGGGAGTGAAGCATTTGTTAGGACTGAAGCAAGGAAAGAAAACCCCATTTTGTCTGGAGCTTTCATTGACAGAAGGGGCTCCACTGGTAGCAGCTGCTTTGTGGTCTTATGTGGTCATCATACTGCTTCTGTTTCAATTCTGTGAATATCTTATGGATGACACACTACAGGTTTTCTCTATCAGGCTGGTGTTCATGACTTAGGCTGTGACTGAACAATGACTCCGCTGTAAACTTGGAAGTCCTGCGCCTGTTAACCCTGGCCTACAGACAGCAAGGGTGTTTGCAGACATACAACATACAGTTGGGTTAATGCTACAATGCCCACGCTCCTAAGGGAAGGATGGCAACCTCTTGCTCCACGTCAATTCTTTTGCAGGGATTGTCTAGCCTTAGTGAAACTGCTGAAACATTGATATTCAAGCAAAACATAACCACAGTTTTAATACTGGACATAGCCTTACTGGCTCAGTGATGGGACAGCTGTCCTTCAAAATCAAGTGCAAATTGTAGTACTGAGCTGGATTTCACTAATAAATGTAGTCATGTCCAACTATATGCATTCTTGGGGTCATTCCTCAAGATGTACCACAGTAAAATGGACTGTGGAAGGCTTTCTTTTGTTTTAGTCCCTGAAAAAGGACACACTGAGAAACTTGGCCACAGTCACAGAGTTTACTACAAACCTTCACAGAAACATGATGCAGTATCATAAGCAATTTAATTGTATTTAAGTAGTTGATCAAAATGTAAACTTACTCTTTGCTCACTGCCTGTCACTCTTTATTTTTAACAGGAATATCAAAACTGATATTTGAACAGCCTATTGTCCCTGAAGGAAAAAACAACCACAACTGATAATGACATGCTTAATATCAGTATAAACTGAAGGACTTTATGAGTATGAGTATGTCTTTAAAGTTAGGTTAAAATAAATATTTCAAGAAGCCCATTCAGACTTGTATTCCATTTTTCACACTGATGTATAGGCAGTACAAAGAGGCTGACTGTAAGGATAGCTTCAGTTCAGAAATCTTATTAATCACTTAATTTAACACAAAAGATTTAGAGAATATGGTGAGATTTTGTATATGGAAAAAATAGCACCTCACAAACAATTTAATCTGATCAGCCAGGAATAGTATCTGTTTATAACACAATTTAGAAACACTGCCTAAGGCTGAACATAGAACATCTTTTATTATTTGATATATTTTTAAAATGCTATGACACCGAAAGCTGACCACCCAAGGGGCTAACAATTATCACTTGCTCTCCCTCACATTCAGCAGAGTTTAATTTACTGGGTGTTGCAACCCTTTGGTTTTGCTTTAAATCCTGGCCTTGCCTGAATCTGGAAACTATGACAGTCAGCACAAACGACCCCTTTCTGACAGACCAACCCGGATCACCCAGAATCAAAGACCTAACATCAAAAAATAAACCCTGAAGAATAGCAAGGCTGGGCCATGGAAGGATGCAATTAATTTTTGTGGCTAATGTGGTTACAAAAATAGCACTTGAGGAGAGTGTTGATGTCCCTTGGACAAGGAAGACACTGATCCCAAACCACGACAGTCCTTTGCAGTCACTCCAGTGCCATTCCTCAATTTAATGATGTTTTCAGTAGGCTTCAGACCATAAAACCAAGAAATACAATTTCACTTTGGCCCACACAGAAGCTGGCTTTCTCATCCTTGCTACTAAGCCAAAATTTAACAACAGTAGGAAGAAAAGTAAACTCCTGTAATGATAAGATATCCTACTTCTTAAAAATTATTCCCAGGGACATTTGTCCGTACTGTTTGAAGGATCTGTAATTAGCACTGAAATGTGTTTGTCAAAACAAATCAACCATTTGGTGATATCTAACCCTAGGGTTTTTTTTCATGCTTGTTTGTTTCCACAGTGGAAGCTTCATTCAAGACTTTTACACTAGAGAAAGGCTTTCTCTTGACCAAAAAACATTTACCTTCCCTATTCCTAAATTTGGAGTGCAGAATGGACCATTAGATTATCCACTCTTACCTCCTGAGCATCAAGGGCCATGACATCATGCACAGCTACTCCTACACCGAACCCAGAAACATATCCTCCAGGATTAACACATTTTCCTCCAGTTAACACATATCCTTCAGAAAACTACAAAAGGTTTGTGGGTAGAGGTAATGTCTTCAGTCAGATCAACTCTTATTCAGAGTAGAAGGGGAAAAAAAAAGTGTTAAAGGTGAAGAAAGAATCCATCACTTTTTTGTCTACCTCTTTTAATTTTTAGCAACCTATTGGTAGCAATAACTAGACTATGGACAACATTTTCCTTGAATGCACAGGTTTTGTCTTTCTCCGTGTTATAGCATGTCTTGATGGTCCCTAGCATATTCCCTTCATTGTTAACCAATAACTCAGTGGTGTCTGAAAGACCACCAACTCAGAGGTCTGAAAGGAGAGTCCTCAGCCAGAAACCTGCTCCATACTTAGTATTTTTAAATGTTTATTTTAATCCAAGCCCCTTGGTGATGTGTCCTGACTGTGACTGCCTCAATCTCAGTGGCTGTTTCTCTTGGACAGCACTGATCTCAGCTCTGCGGGTTAAATCTCTCTACACTGTCCAACAAGGGAATGTGGGAACATGTTTTATCTTTACTTATCTTTACTGTCCAGTTATCACATGAGAAATCTTTTTTTTTCAAGTTCAAAGAATTCTTAGGAGAAAATAGGAAACATAATTCAGAGAGATAGAGCCAAGAAGCATTATTAATATGCTAGAGTATTAGAAATTCTTGCCTATCAACTTAGATTGGTCTGGATATGATGTAAACACACATATTTGGAAAAAATATTTTAACATAAGCATTTGGGGCAGAAAAAAGTTAACTCTCACCTGGCTATGCAAGCAACCCAGACTAGGAAATTAAGTTTAGAGAAGTGGGACTTTACTCCATCATTTGTATTTCACTGCCATCTATCACACACAGCATGAGTGTCCCCCATCATCTTGACATGAAGAATGATACCTTCTTGTGAAGGACACTGTTTAAAGCACCTGGGGAGCCACAACGCTTCCCAGTCTGCTCCTTGGGACAAGTCACTAACCCAGGGCACTGATGCCAGGGTCCTCACTGCCTCCTGCCCCGTCCCTGAATCCAAGAGCTCCAGCATCTCTCCCCGTAGAGACTGGTGACCACAGCTCCTGGAGTCAGCCACCATCCAGATCACTATGAATCCCCAGCATCAAGTTCAGTGACTGTAAGCATCTGGAGACTAGACTGACACACACTTGTGGGATGCTGTGCTGGGGCTACAAAACTCTGTTGTGAATAGTAGCACAGCACAAAATCAGAGTCTAGCAGGACTCTGCTTGGTGGTGCTTTCCAAACCCCCACCAGTGTTCTGAAAATTTCAGGCTCTGCAAAGAATATAATTTGTCAAAAATAATGAAAGCTTTGTTCCTTTCATCATATGATATCTAATGTTTTTTTCTCTAGTAAAAGTTCATCTCTGATCTTGCACTAATTACTTTTTCATCTTGCTGCAATAAGCATTTGCTAATAATAATAATCATTGGACAGCTTGGTAACTGGTTTCACAAAATGTCCCCAATCTTAGTTGGTGAAGTAAGAAAAGATAGCCATGTTTTTTCAGTCAGCAAGAATAGTACTGCACATATGCAAAAGCATAATTCCGTGCTCTAACTTCATGCAATATAGACAAAGGTGTGTATTTTTGTGAAAGACATTTGAGATGGCTGTGAGGTAAATTGAGCCCATGCCTCTGAAATGACCCAACAGACTACAGTGAGACACGGCATTAGGAAAAAGCCCTATGGCATGCATGAAGTGTTAACTAAATCTGAATACACTTCTTGCTCTCTTGCTGTATGATGTCTTGAGTATCCCAGAAAGTTTGGGTTAACCCATCTGTGGCTGCAGCTGGGCAGCTGCAGTCAAAAGGGCAAACTGCTGTGGTGCAACACGTGCCCATGAAGCAATACTCAGGAGGGGGATCGTTTTACAAGGCCACAGTGATGTCAAATGTTATGGAGATGTTCAAAGCATGGCTTGCAGAAGGCTTTAGGAAGGTTGGTAGGCAGAGCAGGATGCAGCTACGTACACTTGGAGGGTGCCCAGGAGGGATGCTTCAAGTGGGCAGGAGCGTCATGAGCCTGACAGGAGACCAGTGGCCATCCAAGCAGTTTTGGGGGCCAGAGAGGGCGAGCAACGGCACCTGAAATATACCTGTTTATCAGTCATTGAGTCACAATCCCATTTTCATCAGCTTTGAAGGCTTAGGTGTCTATCCTCCTTGTATCTTCAGCAGTCCTGGTCCGGCCTAGGCTTGAAGAGCAACCTTCTTGCCTTGCCTCTGGCGCAGAGCACCTGAGAGTCCCACTCAGCCAGGTTAGCCCCCTCCAACGGGGAGCCCAAAACCTCATATCAAACCTCTCTGGTTCGTCACCATTGTCCTCCATGCTACAGGTGCTGAGGGCTCCTCCCTGAAGCCAGACTTTTGGGTCCCTGGGAAGTGCTCTATGATCATCCTGGCAAGCTTTGGCCACATAGGGGCTCTCGGGTGGCAGGATTCACTGTGGGGTTTGGTGACATCTCTCTGGGTGAGAGGAAAGGAAGAGCCCTTGTGTTTGTGGTCTGCCAGCCCTCCTGCAGAGACCTGATTTACCTGCCTGGCTCAGGATGTGCCTGTGCTAGGGTCCTACCTCTCTCCCTGGCTCACACCAGAAAGACAGTGCAAGAAATCCTGAAGGTGACAGCTACAGAATAACCCGCTACCAGGGGAAGTTTCCTCCAAATCCTATTACTCAGAAGGTTGCTTAGACCTTGGAGCATTAAGCTTTATATCCCATGTAAGCACTGTCTGTTTGTTTGCTATCTACATCCTCACCAAGGTAAATCCGAACTTCCTAAGTGTCCACAGAGCAGACAAAGGGTCTCGCTGCCATTTTTCTGTTTATAATAGAGAAGTTCTTTAAGATAAGGCTAGAAAAAAAATAAAGTGCAGTCCCAGATATTACATCTGTCCCGGAAAGACTTTATGATCCCTTTTCTGCTCTTAGTAAATAGTTTTGCTCCCTACAGAAGGTACACCAGCAACACTGACATCTGCCTGGAAGGCTGTTCAAGGAGTCAAAGCATATTAAACGCACAGAATAAGCCATGTCAAATAATGCAGTTCCAGTTGTAACATGTTACCGGGGGATGGGAATGCTAGGGACACAAATAAGCGTGAAGGGACGACAGTCAGATGCTCATACATTATTGCTTCTAATTCTCTAAAATATTACCAATGAGAGAGAAACAGTTAAATGCCAGCATGAACTGCCAGTAGTATTTGATAGAAATCTCAACTGCCATTCTTAACTTGGCAGTGTATTTCAAACAAAGAAAACTTCAAATTTGAAATAAGGGCCCTTTCACCTGATAAAGTTGCTAGGGAGAATAAGTAATTAAACATATTGAACCATGGTGCTGCCAGCTTATCCCCTCTCAGCAGGCACGATGCTGCAAAGGTCTGAAACCTGTCCTTCAGTGAGGAACACAGGTCCCAGCCCCCAGACCTGCCCGCCACTCTCTATGACCGACAGGGCAGTTTACCCCAACTGCTGCCAACCTCATTTAGGACTGCAAAACTTGCTCAAGAAAGGGCCTTCACACTAAGGGACTTTCTGCAAGGAACAGGAGCAGAGCACATATGAACACAGCATTCATGACATGCCATGTCGTGATTCAGCCTTATATATATCTGTTCAGCATCCCTGCATATGACTAAAGTGCCTTAGCATTACCTCAAAATACCGGTATTCCAATAATAGCCTTTCAGGAAAGAGAGTACTGTAGGTGTTAAGGCAGATAAAGATATGAAGGCAAAGTAAAAATTGGAAGGAAGAATGTACTTGAGGACAAAACAAGAAAATAGTTGCAGGTAAAAAAAAAAAAATCTCAGCGGAAACGCTGGCAGAGAATTGAGACAATATCAAATTATTACTCAAAAGGACCAAATAAAAGATTAGGATACAAGGACTAAGAGTACAGAAGAATGAATGGAGAATGCAAAGAAAAAAGGAAAAGAAATAGAGAAAAATCAGAGACAGAAGAAATCAGTATTGTCACTTTTTTATTTTGTAGAAAATTTGCTTTTGTACAGCATCTGACTTAACCATTTATTAAACAGACAGCCTCAAAGAAACTCACAGCCCTGGAAACAGAGACCAGAGACAAACTGTATATGCTTCGCTCTGACTCTTCTTGGAAGCTACAGATGTTCATTGTTTGGACACACAATAGACAGATTAATGTCTCCAGATGTTCACCATCCATCCTTCCAGAACATTAATGGGCAGGCCAGGGAATGAATGCTTTTAGCAGAAACTTCAGTTTCCGCTACTGCTTCAGATGTATTTTTTCAGCGTTTATTTTCTGAAGAGCACCTGTTCCAAATGCAGGGAACACCATAGAGCAATGCCCCTCCGTGCCACCACCCAACACCGCATGAAGTCTGCAAACCGTTCATACAAGTTTTGGGGAACTGACTTCCAAAGAGAAGCATTGTTTTTGACTATTTTACCTGGTGGTAATAATATGATGATGGGAATAAGAAAATATTTAAAATTATAAAGGTATTTAAGTGGTTGAGTGGCTCAGAGAGTCAGCACAGGGCTAGTACTTCTCTTGAGCCACAGACATCAGGCAATTTCTGTAAGAAGTTTGAATGGGAATTTGTGCATCATTATACTTCTTATTTGAGGAGGGAAAAAGCATGTATCAATTTAGCACTGCAAAATGTCATACAAATAGTTGCCATACATTTATTTATTCTTGTAGAAAAACTTGTGATATCATTTTTGGGAAGGATGTAGATAGTAAACACCTATTGTAATTTGAAGAGAAGAGCTGCTTGCCACCAATTCTCAATGCCATATCATATAAAACCACTGGTGAGACACTGCTGAAAAACAGTAATTTCGCATCAGTGTTCAAATGCCCCAGAAAATTATTCAGACAGTTTTGAAAATACTATCTTTAATATTATTGGACTGGTTCCCTCTCATTCCCATTCGTGAATCCCCACTGGCAAGACATAGCCTTCTGCTGAAGCAGACAGACTTAATCCTACAAAAAAATACTGTAAGTGAAGGAAGTACACTTGTTGTCTTCAGTGTGTGAATCTATAAGGAAAACAAACCTAGATTTGGTCTTCCACCGATACGAAGAGAACGTTAGAGAGGCACGTGCTTTCTCAGGTTGAATAATTTCAGTGAAATGGATGCTCAGGTGGCAGCTGGGAAGGCTTGAGTTCCTCAGCTTAGGTTACAGCTGCATTACAGATGGATTCTGTCCCGCAGTGGAGTATCTCACCCTGAGAAGAAGAGCAGTGCTCTGCAAGAGGCCACGCTGTTTCGCTGGTTCTTCTGCCAGTGCTACCCAGAGTGGCAGCAGTTTTCCTGTGAGACAGTCAAGGTCACTTCAGCTGGCCTGAATTTGCTCTCAAAATGCCTTTATCATAAAGCAATGGAAAGAAAAGATCTGGAAAATGGGAAGGTAAAATCCTGGCTCTTCTCCAGGGAGATCATCGAGGAATTTAGCTACTCCTTTCAAGAGTACAAGAAATTAATCTGAAAAAGATTAACATCCAAATATCCCACACAAAATCTGTGGGAGTTTGAAATCAGTTTTGAAAAAGCACCCAGGGTCACCTGCAGGTGGGTGACCCACGTACATAGATAAAACCACGTTTTGTGACAACCAGCAGAAAAAGGTAAGGGACCCTTGACAGGAAAAACAAGATTTAAAAAAAACAGCGTGCCATTAGAACAAGTATAAATACACATTATATTACATGAGTGAACTGTGTTTTCTTTAGCGTATGTGCCGCTTTTTATTAATTCATACACTAAGTGCTAAAGTGTTTCCTAACGCCATTAGGTGGTGCTTTCAGTAAGTATTAGAATAAATAGTTCTTGCATGGTTCTCTTCTGCTTTGTGTTCTCTTTTTCTTACGTAAAAGACCATTTAAACACCATGGATGCTGCCTCCTTCCGAAGCCCACTGGCCTCCCACAGAGCTGTGCATCACGTTTCGGAGGCACTCTGGCTCCCCTCAGGCGTGATAAACTGCACTTTGGGCACGATAAGGGATGGATTGGTTCTCCTCATGGAGTTGCTCCTCCGAATGGAGTTGTTTCTCCTCATGGAGTTGCGTTTCCGGAGGGAGTTTTGGTGGGACAGCTCGCTCTTCTGCAGGGTCTGGATGAGAATGGACGGCTTCTCATCAAGCTCTCGAGCGCTGCAGCGCGGTGCCGCGACTTTGACGGTGTTGCCAAACTTGGAGTAGTCGACTGCGTATACACCTTCCTCTTCAGTGACAATGGGCACAAAGCGGTGACCCCACAGGATCTCCTCTGCCACGTAGGAGGTTCTCGCCTGTGTCGTGATGCCAGTGGTTTCTACAACTCCTTCCAGTATCACGATGAGCTCTAGATCCTGGAGTGCTAGGTCAGCAGCAGAGATATCGTAAAGGGGACTCCGCTTGTCTATGACGTGACAAATGATTAAAGGAGCCACAAGGAAAATATTGTTGCTTTCAATGGGGTTATCCACAGGGATATCTACTTGGTGAATGGGTATGACTTCTCCTTCAGGGGTCGTAGTCTTCCTCACGACCTGGATCCTCACGGAGGCACTAATGATCATGCTCTTCCTGAGGTCTCCCACTCGAAACATGAAGCAGAGTTTGCCATTCCGAACTGCAATGACTGCCTGCCGGCTGAAAATCAAGGTCTCAGCCCGCCTGTGAGCTTGTGCAGTTTTCATGAATATGCAGCCCAGCATGACAGCATTGATGATCAGACCCACAATGTTCTGCAGGATCAAGACTGTGATGGCCAGGGGACATTCCTCTGTCATCATCCTGCCCCCAAACCCAATGGTCACCTGAACTTCAATGGAGAAGAGGAAAGCGGAGGTGAAAGACCTGGAGAAGCAGATTGCACAAAGTTAAATCCAAAGATGTTGTATGCAAATTGAGAAGCTATTAACAAATACTTTCTAGAAACAAACTTAAAGGCCTATTTGTACAGTCCTGGTACACTTAAGTCTTCTGTTAACACCAGCAAAAGTATTGCATGCTTGGTGACTCTGTTACTGTTATGATCGATGCAGTATCCGATGGTGACAGGGAAGACCTCAGAGCCTGAGCTCCTAAAAGACCACCTGTAACACTAGGTGACCTTGAGAAGCTCACTAGATTCTTTGTTCAGCAACACGTGTTACCCACTGTGTTGGCTGACAGTGCTGTAACACCTGGGCTTTCCACCTTCTCCATCCCATGAAGCTCTTGGTGGCCAGCAGTGGTTTTGGCAATAGTGAGCAATTGGCTGGCACACCAAGATTTTTCCACAAACCTGTGCAGGGAAAGGAAGTGGGGAAAATTGCAGCTTTTCACCCATACTATGTGAGTCATGACCCGCTTTAAGCAGGACTTCCTGGAGGAAAAGGCAACACTCCCAAATACATGAAACTTCCCAAACTCTTGTTCAGCTTGCGACTGAGGCCACAGGATCAGGCTGCCAGTGGCCTCCACAGTCCCCTCTGTATGCTTTGGCAGGAGGACAACACTGACCCAGGGTTTGGATTTAGCTCACTGCCATAGCAAGACTAGGTGGAAAATTTCAACACAGAAGTGGGCTGTAGAAGCGTGAGTTCAGTTAAACATCCCTAATACGCTCTAGTGCTGGACATCAGAGGATGCTGTCCACAAACCTCCCAAAACACATTATTTATAGTAGTCTACAATATCATATCCCCTGCATATACCAGTGTCTTTTATAACCAGACACATCCTTCACCAGTCTCCTATGTCTCAAAACAGTACCTTGGGGTAGACTTGCAACACATCGGGTCCCATATGAACTAATGCCACACTCACTCTTTTAACATAGTGCAATCATTTGAAGCATTGAAGCAACATTTGAAACATTGCCATGCTCAGCAGTGCCCACAAAGACAGCCCTAAACCATTCATTCAGTTTGGATTGCTTTTCCATTAATTTGCTTTAAATGCATTTTTCTTTTTTTTCTTTTTCCAAACCATGTTTTCAGTGAACCTGGGGTCATGAGGGGCATTAAAACAGCACAGGCACTATCAGGGAGAGTTTTCTGCAGAATGAGAAAGTTCATCTTTCAGAAAACCAGCCAGTCTCTGCAGAGGTATCTTTGAATGAAGTTTGTCTTTTTTTGACCTTCTGTATTTTTTTAATCTTGAGAGGTTTATTTTTGGATTTCACTATGAAGAAATCAGGGAGTTAATTAATAGGAATCCTTGGAATGATTTCTTATGTTCATGAATATTTAGTTACATGCAGAATGAAGATTCTGATTAAAACTTAATTCAGCTTAATTCAACTCGAAGCTCTGTGGAGTAAATATTCTGATATCCTTAATAGTACCCCCTCTTAAAAAAAAAAAAAAAAGAAAAGAAAAAAAAAGAAAAAAAAAAAGAGAGAATCCATCCTTTTACAGTGGAAGTAACTGAAGCAGCAGCAAGTTTATACAGCATTTTGACCATGTGAAGAGGGAACCAAAAACTCAAAATCATGGTATTCCCAGGTCCTTCCCCATAGAGCTGTCTAACAGTTCTCCTCTTTGGATAATATTTGCTTTCCAGGCAAAGAACTGTGAGACTTAGAAACTTCTGCAGTACTTTGAAAAGTAAAGTGCCATGCAAGATTTAGGCACAGGTTAAAATTTCCAAAACCAGGTGTCCCATAAGTCTGTAACGGCACCTACCCAGGAAAGCTCTCATCAAATATCTGTGAGTCTAGGTCTCAGTGAAGTAGGTTAAAAAATATTTGCCATTATTTTGGCATACACACCATTGCAATATTAAATATATTTTACACCTGAAAACTCACCATTCTTAGAAATCTCAGCAATCATATCACTATTTCATGACTTTGTCGAAAGCCATGGCCAGATTTAACAAGATTTCAGTATGAAGGGAAAAGATTTTCCATGGCTTGGACGTGGCCACTTGAGCAGCTGTTGGATGAGTCACCCCAGGTACTTGCAGGAGGGAGAGATGTGTGTTCTTTGTCTGGGGCTAAACCAGAAAATCACATCTATTAATTCGCTCTGCTTTTTCATTCCTTTCCAGGCTGTCCTTGCAGCAGAGGTTACTGGCTTTCTCAGGAGCCACAGCCGTGGGGCTGCCTCATTCCAGAGGCATGAAGCCCTCAGCAGCTCACTCGTCTCTACAGGGTGGCCCAGGAGTGCCAGGGGGAGCCCCATGGGGTGACCTGACCCAAGGGGTCCACCAGACAATCAGAGGGCTGTTCCCCAAGCTGATCCTTAAGAACAGGCGGGGTGTAGCTACATGCTAATCCATGGGGAGCCCCAGGGGGTGAGCTGACCCAAGGGGACCACCAAACAAGCAGAGGGGTGTCCCCCCGGCTGACCCTGAAGAACAGGTGGGGTGTAGCTACATGCTAATCCAGGTTGGACAAATCCCACACATCCCAGACACGCTGGGGCTGAGACCCCAGTGGGTGCAAACTAGGTCACGACATCTCGTTTCAGAAGCTACTGTCTGTGGGCAGTTATTAAAACAGAAATAAGACAGCAACCCCCTCCTCTCCTGTCCCAACTCCCCCACCCAAAGAAGGTTAGCTTGGAAAAATCCCCATTTCTTTCAGCTTGGAAAATCCCCATTTAGCAAAAAAGCATCAAAAGAAAGGGAGAACGAAATCTCTGGTCCTTCAGGAGCCAGATACAACGTCCCTCCAAACTTGGTGAGGTGCCTTAAACCTACATGCTGGAGAAAGGAGAAGAGGGAAGTGGACACTGATGTCTCAGCAGACCCTGCAGAAACCTTCTCCCCCTTTCCCCCAGTCCTTCCCCAGTCCCTTGCAGCCCCTCTGAGGGAGCCTGACTGTACAGAATAAGGGCTTTTCTGCTTGAAAACCTCATGCCAAAAAAAGAGAGATTTTACAGATGTGACGACAAAGCAGGCTTATGGCTGTCCCTCAGCTCCAATTAACAAACGCTCTTCTAACTCCGTGTGTGCCTGTGTCAGTTTATCAGTGCCTGGAAAGTTGTGGCTTTGGCAATGGAAAATGAAACACTTTTACGGGTGACATTCAGCCCAGAGACCCCATTAATTTTCACTGCCTGACACATTGTGCATGCCATGGAAGCTGCTTCTCTGTCAAACTGCTGGCCTACGGCTTCATCAAGGTGTTTTGAAGCACCACAGAGAGAGCCATCCTGAAAGACATCAAGTTCTGCCCTAAGTGGTTCTTCTCTCCCTAGCCCTGCCTGACACCCATGGCCGATGCCCCGCCTCTCAGGCACCGTTTTTGGGGTGGCCACCTTTCCACCGGCGCAGCGAGTGGCTCACACCACGCCGGGGATGCTCCCGCTGCCGTAGACAACGTTACGATACATATAACACATACCCACTCTTGCAGCAGGCTCTTATCTCGACAGGCAAGGTATGTTACCCACCAGAGTGTGGAGACACATGAAAAGCAGCAGGTCTCCCTCTTTTCAGATCCTGTAAGGAATCAAAGAAATCTACAGTACAGTATTTTCCAAGCCCGGGCAGGCTTGCTGAATTTACGTCATCTAGAGGAAAACACTGCACTTTTCAATTGTCTCAACCAAACACAACAGTTAACGTACACCAAAAGCTGCATTTTATGCATCCGGCAGGACAGCAGGCACCTCCATTCCCCCCACCCCAGCCTTTCAGCATCCCACTGGCTGCCCTTTACCTGACACACGTCACGCACGGTGTCCACTTTGTGCTGTTTGTGGTGCTCTCTGTGCTCGGGTCCATGTCGCCGTGGGCGAAAGCCACCAGCCACCACATCATGGCGAAGAGCAGCCAGCTGCACAGGAAGGACATCGTAAAGATGACCAGCGTGTGACGCCACTTCAGGTCCACCAAGGTGGTGAAGATGTCTTGCAGGAATCTCCCCTGCTCGCGGATGTTCTTGTGCGCCAGGTTGCACGCCCCATTCTTGGCGATGAAGCGGGCTTTGCGTGGCCGGTCTCGGATGCGCGGCTTGCGCAGGTTCTCGGCAGCGATCCGTGCCAACACATACTCTTCAGGGATAATACTCTTCCGAGCCAACATCTTCCTGCCACCATAGTCCACTTAGCAGGACGCGAAATGGGGGGGTGGTCCCTCTAGCACGTCTCCACAGGGCTCACTCTACCCTGCAAAAAGAGAGAACCCGGTCAGATGTGTCACCCACGCGCTACAGTCAGAAGCCCCTAGTAGATACCCCTGTACCAACAAGCATTACATGAAATGTCACCGCGTGACTCCTTATTCTACAGTCCCCTCCCTCTTTCAGACCATCATTTTTATATGAGTAAGAGGTACCAGCTCGCAACAGAGCTAGAAGATGCCCCTTTGATGCTCTTTGCAGGATGGACAGCTGCGGAACGCTCTTGCAAACAGTGTAAAGCAACACGACGTACAACAGGTTGGTTGGTTGGTTCCTCAGGGTGTTACTCCAAGAAGTAGCCGTGCCCCAGGTGGGTACCGCGACATGGAGCACTAAGTTATTCACATCCTTTGGGACTTGAAGAATCAGGCTTCTCTGGTTTGAACCAAGGCTAGTGTGCGGAGAGATGGAGGAGACTCATTTCTTATGGCTCTCGCCTCGCCGTGCGGGCGGGAGCCCTGCCGAAACCTCCCTTCCCGTCCCCTGCAAGTATCACAAGAAGGAGCTGAGCTGGAAGCCTGGGAGGCAGGAAACAGGACTCCACGGAGCAGGCAGCCGCATTTCCCCTTCGCAGCTCTCCTTCCTTTCCAGGATTAAGGCGGGGAAACCCTCCCTTTATTCCCAAACTTTGTCCCCAAACGGGTGACAGAACCAACCTACGGAAAGCCCGGCTTCCTGCAGCTCCCCGGCGGCTGGCCCGTCCCACCGGGGGAGGGGAGGGCCGGGGCTGCCCGACACCCCACCGCTTCTCAGGGACCCCCAAGCCACACCAGGAGGCTTAACCGGCACCCCCCACTTCAGCGGCCGCGGCCCCGGAGCGGCGGGGCGGGACGCGGCGGGGCCGGGGCGGANACTGCATCGTGCCTCCAACCTCGCTGAGACAGCTTGCAGGCACAGAGCGAAGCATGCGCCTCAGTGTCGGGGGGGACCGGAGACAGAATCCGACGGCCTGTGCTGCTTTTTGACTTAATTACCAAGAAAGAGAAGAAAAAAAAGGGAAGGGAAAGGGGAAGGGGAAGAAAAGAAAAGAAAAGAAAAGAAAAGAAAAGAAAAGAAAAGAAAAGAAAAGAAAAGAAAAGAAAAGAAAAGAAAAGAAAAGAAAAGAAAAGAAATCCTTTTCATGGTTCACAACCGCAGTTGGGTACAGAGTCAGGCCCCTTATAACATTCATCTGGTGCACGGGTCATTGGCAGACGGGTTGGGTATATGGGATGGGTACAGGAGAAATTGCGCACAACGGCAAAAAAAAAAACCTAGCACTGAAATCACAGAAGTTCATTCTTTTTCCCACAGGTCGAGGTTTACAGTTTTGGCTCTTGTCTTGAATGGAAACTTGCATTCTTGGAAATTGCAGCTTTTTTTCCAAAGTCTTAGGGTTTGTCGTAGGAAGAATAAATAGTGTATCAACTTTATGAAAAGACCTAAATTTAGATTTTAATGAAGCAAAGTGCAGAGATTTCATCGTGTCAGATTAACTCCCCCATGTCCAAGGAATGTGTGTTTACAGTAGGGAAGTTTCTAAACTTTTCTTTGTGTCACTCAAGCGAATGACCTATAGAATACAGAATTTACACAGAACCAAATACTTTACTTCTCTCTGTAAACTAGAGAAAGGAAGACACACTTGAAGGCTTTAAGTGTATTCAGGCTTGGAAAAACTGAGAAGGTGCATTTGACAGGCAGTGTAATCCTCAGCTTGAAGATATCCACCCTGTTGAACACGTGCACGTGCTCAACTTTAAATAGATGAGTGATTCCTGGAAACTTTTCTAGCACTATCCTTTTCTCATACCAGACAACCGGTAGGCAGAAAAGATACAAACTCAATGCCCCTGTCATATGAGGCGATTAGCTAAATATTCGTGTAAGAAATTAACTTCAGGCAGATGACCAGCTCCAGTCTGAAAAATCAGGATCTGAACCTTTAGAATCTAACCAGACTTTGAGTACACAAAGTCACTTGGGTGGGTATCTGCAGGATCGGTGTCATTGATACCACCTATGGCACTTTATGGGCTGGGCTTGGAGAACCTGGGACATTACCCTTCCACAAATGGGGTGACAGAGACTGGTCTTGTTGGCCTGACTTGTTTGTTTGATGCAGCCTCCAAAAGTGCATCTCACTTGGGTGTAACTGATTGAATACACATGAAAAAAAAAAAAGCATTCCCTTTTTTCCTTTTTTTTCCTTTTTCTCCTCCTTTCTCTTCTTTTATGAAGGATGGTAGGGCTAGAAACAAGATTGGTGTTCCCCAATATGGCAGCTAGCTGTGTCTCAAAAACCAAAGAACTGTCCCCCGGGAACTGCATGGAACCCCTCTCAAGGGTCACAAAGACCCTTGAATTGCGTTACTGTGCTTCTGACCCAAATTTACTCATGTCACATGCCCAATGGCAGGGTTTCCACTGAAGTTATTGAAATCTATAGCTTCGTAAACAGAGCCACAGAAGCACCAAGCAATGCTGCTTTTGCTTACTCACCACCTTAGAGCACAGCCCAGCACTTGGGCTCAGCCTCTTCTCACTCTGCCAAGGTCCATCAGCTGTGCTGGGCTGTGAGGGAATCAGAGCTGCTGCTGGGTTGCTCCTCGCCCCTTCTCTGTTGGCAGTGACTAGGACTGTGGGACACAAAGCACCTGGATTAGCAGCTAGTTTGGCAAAATGGTTCAAAACCATCCTTGAGGGTGGGTGGGAGGAAGGAGGGACCTTCCTCAAGCTGGTCAGGTGGAGGAGAAGCTGCTGGCAGACTCCTACGGCCTCTCAGCCCCACTCATTGCCCACTATCTTGCTGGTGGTTTCCTCCCCCTTAACTGGGCACCATGCAGAGTCTGGATTTTTTATAGCTGAGGTAGGAAGAGGTCCCACCAAACACATGCAGATAGTCTTGGTACCACTCCAGCTCGACTAAACCGCAGCTAATAATCGGAAGAAAAGTGCTCGTGAAATGGCATGTTTCCATCTCTGCCTGGTTGATACTGCAAAAGCTTCTCCCTCACAAAGGGGGATGCCTTTCTTCTCTCTTGTGGTTAAGATTAGCTTTGAGGAAGCCCACTGGGCCCCGACCACCAGGGATGTGATGGTCAGGAGGACCAGGACTATTCCCTCCTCCTGGTTAGACATCGTGAGACATGATTTTGAGAACACCATCCAGTTCCCCAAGTTACAGCATAGGAATATGCTCTGGAGAGTGACAGCTACTAAAAATGTTCCCCTTTGCCCTTTTAAATGCTTGCTTCATTGCCACATGCACATTTAAGTCTGAGATTTAAGTAATAGCTGGGAAAATCTCCCGAAAGGTCTCCTAACCCTTTTTGTAAGGAACAGAGTGTCTGAGTACTGTGAACACAGCCTTTTCAGGCAAAATATGATCAGAATTGATGGCAGGTTTGGGTCCAGTTTTATTATGGCCCGACAGGCATCTCCCATCTTGCTGTTTCCTTTCCCCTCCACCCACAGGAGTTGCTGATATTATGGTAAATATCACTTTACAATTATGCCTATCTAAAAAAGGATTAAATAACGTGCTTAGACATGAATCTGAAATTTCCACATTATAACTGTGTCCAGCCCTTTCAGAAAATCCTGCTTCATAATAAGTTTTGTTTGAAATTCTAATCTTAGCTTAGAGATAGGATGACTTTGCAGGCGTCCAGAGATGTCATGCACTCAGCACGAGGCTTCTACAAAGACACCAAGCAGATAAGCCATATTCGGATAGCATGGATGAACCCTTCCCCAGCTGAACTGGCAGTAGATCCATCAAACATGAAAGAGCAGAAACTGCAAACTAAGGGCGTCTGTTACCCTGAACCAGCTTTTTTTTTTTTTTTTTTTTAATGTTTCACGCAAGAGCAGCAGGACAAAAATAGTCTTTATCATCAAAATACATGTAAGTAGTGCCCTTTGTCCAATATTACTAAGTTGCATAGTGAAGTTTGTAGATATTCTGTGGGTTTGCTGGCAGAGGGATTGTTTCTTATTAAAACTATCTGGTTTAGAAGTGATACATCTGTCTTGTTCGACAAAATCTGGTACTCTGACTCCCCTGTGTGTGGAGGCAGAGGTTCAAGCTAATCGACCCTCCACAAAGCGAGCAATATGTTGGCTGTTTTTTAAATCACAGAATCATAGAATGCTCAGAGTTGGAAGAGATCTCAAAGATCACCAAGTTCCAACCCCCCTGCCATGGGCAGGGACACCTCCCACTAGAACAGGTTGCTCAAAGCCCCATCCAGCCTGGCCTTCAACACTTCCAGGGATGGGGCAGCCACAGCTTCTCTGGGCAACCTGTTCCAGTGCCTCACCACCCTCACAGGAAAGAATTTCTTCCTAATATCTAATCTAAATCTCCCCTCTTCCAATTTAAAATTATTACCCCTTGTCCTATCACTACACTTCCTGACCAAGAGTCCCTCTCCAGCTCTCCTGTAGCTCCCTTTAGATACTGGAAGGCTGCTAGAAGGTCTCCCCGGAGCCTTCTCTTCTCCAGGCTGAACAGCCCCAGTTCTCTCAGCCTGTCTTCATAGGAGAGAGGCTCCATCCTTCTGATCATCTTGGTGGCCCTCTGCTGGACCTGTTCCAAATGCTCCCTGTCCTTTCCGTGTTGAGGACTCCAGAGCTGGACGCAGCACTCCAGGCGGGGTCTCACAAGCGCAGAGTGAAGGGGGAGAATCACCTCCTGTGACCTGCTGGTCACGCTTCTTTTGATGCAGCCCAGGATAGGGTTGGCTTTCTGGGCTGCCAGTGCACACTGCCGGCTCATGTTGAGCTTCTCATCCATCATCACTCCCAAGTCCTTCTCCTCAGGGCTGCTCTCCAGCCATTCTCTGCCCAACCTGTATTTGTGCCTGGGATTGCCACGTCCCAGGTGCCGGATCTCTGCCATGGTAGTTCCAGTGACAACAAACGGGGTTTGGAGAATTTGTCCCCAGGAATTTAGTATTTTTAAGCATCCTGCACTTGGTGGCAGCCAGGGGGATAGGTTGCAGTTTGGGTTCTGCAGCTGAGTCAGCTTGATGGGCTGGCTTGGCTTACACAGCACTGCTGGCCATGGGAGAGGGTATCCCCTACCTCTTTACCTGCTGCCTGTATAGCATGGGGAAGAAAGAGAGAGACACACCATCTTAACATCCCCCAGAGCGTGTGCTTAGCTTCTCAAGCAGGTCTGAGCTTGCTATAAGTTGAAGAGCATCAGGCTGACTTCTGACTACCATCGCTCGCAGCTGGCTCCGTGTGCTTGGTGGGCAGTGATGCTCCAGCCAAACCTTCCCAGAGCTGGGTCCCTGATGCTGCTTGCAATGCAGCATGTAGCTCCTCTGGCCCTGCTGGCTCCCTGTAGCCTCTTCTAAGAAGTGCTGATGTCTTTTGAGGACTCACCTGGTTCTGCAGAGGATCAGCACAGAGACCACCAGATACATCATTGAGAGAGGGCATGGCCTTGGAGAAAGACATTCAGCCCCATAGCGTGAGAGAGCAGGAGGAAGGGGGAGAGGAGGGGAAGGATTATCACACCCAAATCATATGGTTCCTTCAGTCATCTGATTTATGAAATCCAGTATCTTCTAGTCTGTTTCCCTAACTCCACCTCTGCTCCAGGGATGTTCACGAGCCAAGAAATAAGTAGTTGAAAGAAATGCCTTGTGCTCCAAGAATATACCTTATACTCAGTCTCTGCCATAAGCCTTGGCTTCATTTCACTCTAGAGATGACCACGCCGTAATAAATCCTTGCAGCCCAACACTACTTATCGATCTCTCTATCTCTGTCTGTAATTTTAGCTGTGTGTTTGCCAAATTCGAGGCATGGCACAGCTCTCGGGGGTAAAGACACGTGTGGTGGGAAGGTCATGGAATGCCCTTAAATTCCTCATTGACGCTCAGCTGTCACAGAGCAGTATCACGGAGAAACCTTCCCAGTGAGTGCCAGGAGCCTCCCACCATGCCAGAGGTGGGCTGGCTTCCACTGTTCATGGATGATGGTCCTGCTGTGCCTGCAGCCAGCAGGCAGTGCTCACTGCAGGCACCCTCCTCGCCCCTCAGCCCCACTGCCCCCCAAGCCCTGCCAAACACCAACCACGGACCCCAGCACCTGGCACCCCTGCCCACCCTTGAGGAAAGGAGACCACCAGCGATCCCATCACCTGCCACCATACGAGCGGCTCAGAGTCACCCAGAGAAGGATGAAGTGATGAAGGCTCCTTGGACAGCAAAAGGCATCTGGGCAGGGTGTGGGAAGGGGCGTTTAAATACCTGGTGGCATTTAAAAGACAGGTAGATGAAGTGCTTAGAGATACGGTTTAGTGACAGGTTTTGTCAGCGTTAGGTTGATGGTTGGACTCGATGATCTGAAAGGTCCCTTCCAACCCAGGCGATTCTATGATTGATTCTATGATCTCTTGTTTCTAGTGCAGGCTGGAAACCAAAGGCTGCACTTTGCTGAGCCTCAGTGCTGCAGAGACTCAGCCTGTCACATCACCTCTGCATCAGAAACTCTGGCACCACTTTTAACCAGTCCACCTGCAATGCTGGTCATGGCATCCCTGACCGGCAAAGCTGGGTGATGCTCTCATTTTTCAGTTCACAGCAGATATTAACTCCCACATACTTCAGTTTAAGCTTTTGCTCAAAGTACAGAAATAGTATATTGTCACATCTGGGGCTTACCCAAGTCTCTGCTAGAGGGTACGATGGCAGTTGTCACAGTGGTACAGCCATTTTCTGACACCTGATGACCAGAAGTGCGTCTGTCACGTTACATGCCCCTTCCTGGAACAGGGTTTCTTCTAAGGCTCTGGAAAGAGGTCATTTGGGGATTTTGTGTGTGTGTCTTCCTGTGCTGCAATTTGTGGAAAGACTGCAATCTGTTTCTAGGTAGGTTGAACGTGGTTAGAGTAAATGTCTAGCTGTGTTGTTAATCCACTGGCGTGTTCTTTCCCTTAGGTGCTTCTCCTCTCTGGCTCGCTATTTCCCTGACTTTTTGCCGACGGAAAAACTGGCTGCTGAGCCACCTATCTATGGTGATTCCCATTTCAGAGTTCATGAGCCATACCAGCCTCTGAACAGGCTGAGTAGAGATATGAACGCTTTGCCTCCTCTAGCTGGTGGGGATATGGATACCCCTCTTCCCACTCTTTGCCGAACTCTTATGATCAGTCATCAGATGGAGGCATCAAATGTTTTAAGGTCACTCACAGGTCAAACCACAGTGTAGGAGAACTTCCTACAAGCTCCTAACCTGCTGGCCTGTGCCAAAGTGGCTCCCTGCAGCTGGAATGGAAGAGCTGTTGGGAAGCTCCAGTGCTGTACGTCATATCATCAGGGCATTGGGGAAAAGGCAAATGAGGGTTTGGCCCCCTTAGCATCTTCCTCTTGCTCTCCTTCCTTTTTCCCCATAGGACTACTCATAGCAGACTACCCTCAAAACAGCAGAGCTCTCCCAACATCTGAGCTGTTTACAAACTCAAGAGAATCTCAGAGCAGTGTCTGCTAACACACCCCTTAGCAACCAGGCACAGCTCTTTACTTACTTTGGTGTCATTGTCCTCTTCCCTCTGCTCCGTCTCACCCAGATTTCCCTACAATGCTTAGTTTTAGGTCTTGAGAGACAGAGATTTCCTCACTAAATGATATTTCAAAGTGTCTAATACCTGATTTTTTTTAAAAACATCTTCCACTGCAATATCGTTTCTCTAATTTTTCCATGGCAACATTTTGGCTTGTGTCAAGTAGTATCCTCCCACCCAGTATCCAGGTGTGGCCTGGGGGTGCAATGGCCCAAGTGTGGTCCAGAGACTGTTCTAAATGCGCAGGATGGACAAGGCAACCTTATTTTGTGACTGCTGTGGTTTTAGACACATAGGTGCTCTCAGAGGGGGACTGTGCCACCGTTCACGTTTTATTTAGCATTGTAGTACAGCCTAAGAGTTGGTTCTAGGAACAGGTAAGACTGCCTCAGGAGGCAAAGTTCTGGAGGCAGCAGAACCCCAGAAACTAAGAGACGATAAGTAGTCCAACTACTGGGACAAATGATAACTGCCATTTTTCATCTTCTTTTCCTCTGGTGGTATCTGGAGCAACAAAGACAGGTATCAAGGATCTCCTTGATCCATCTCCTTCTTCTAACTGTGCTTATTGCTCTCGTGTTGCAGGAGTCAGAAGGCTTCTGGCTGGCTTCAGCCTCAGGATAGCATAACACAATTTTGTCTCCTCTTCTGATAAACCTAGAGGTGGCTCAGAGCCATAACACCAGCTGAAGGATTTGTGAAATGGAATTTTTTTCAAGTGATTGGTATCTCTGCAGTAGTATATCTATATCTACTGGTATATCTGCCTGCAAATGATTGGTATCTCTGCTGGCTGCAGAGTGAGGGTTAAATTAAGATGATGCCATTAATGGAAGATAGATGCCATCTCTCATCTTCAGATCATATCACAGAATGTCTGGCAACTCCAATGCCTTCTGATCTCACATACCGTGGTGGAACCTGGAGAAGCAGATGGTCCCAAACCCAAAAGGTTCAGCCATGAAAATCTTCAGAGCTTCTTAGAACCTCAGGTTCCTGCCTCTGCTGGAGAGGTCTAAAGGTCATAGTTGGTATTACTGAAAGAGTAGGGGCCTAATCTATCTAGCATGATAAAAAAACATATAACCATTTAACATGGACCTGTGATTTTCTCCTTTTCAAAGAATATGTTGCTTTGGGACATCTGTAGCTGTGAGATTGAAGGGTGGTGGTTCTGGACCATGTCATTTACACTGAGCTGCATTAGTTCCCTTAGTTACATGGTTAAATATTTTACTGGACGTTTAAGTGATATTTATGGATGTAAGCTGGCACAGCCAGGAAACCCTGAAGTAAATTAAGGGGAGAGTTAAGAAATGTCATGTGAACAGCTGTGAGATGCTCTTATGGGCAGTGCTAGCTGGCACTGTCCAGTGCTCATTTATACCTTTTATCCAAGCAATGTATAACCATGTAATGTGTATATATATATATCTCAAAATGACTCGTGCACATATGTGGGAACAAAAGGACTGGGCAGTGAAACGTGCAACATGGTAACACGTGAGCTGAGTGCTGCATTATCATGTAGTAATTCATGGGCTGAAAATATTTGCGTTCAATGAAAATGAAAGCTGGCATCTTGCAGATGATTGTTGCCATTTACATCAAATAGAAACTAATTTCTAAAAGACAAATATGTTTAAGTAACTGCTTGTTTACGGAATCTTCAGAATGTGGCTTGTTATATTAGAGAAATAAACAACTCCTGCCAGGAACGTCTGTTATGCTTGCATGTGTAGTGCCTAGCAGCAGACAGATGCTATCAATGGTGAATAATTAATAATAACTCTTCAGTAAATAGATTAAGACTTTGCTAAAATTCTCTCTTCTCTTGAAGGATTACATTTGGAAGCTTCTCTGAACTCCACAGCTTCATGCAAGTCAATCAATACTTGAAGCCGTCCTGCCAAAACAGCATCAGCACGTTGCTAATTTTTAAGAGTCAGAGAACTTCTGCCTCACAATAATTTTTTGATAATCTGAAAACCCGATAATCTTTCCCACAATTCCACGCAGAGGTCAGTTCTGGTGGAGAAAAAACAGAGCAGTAAAAAACCAATGTGGAAATGATTGGGATGTTTGCATGGCAATGAAGAATTTGATTTACAGTTTTGTTTTCAGACTTTTTTTAGTGTTCGCTTAGTTTTGCCTTTGAAAGGATTTATTTCCAAAGGAACCGAAGAACTCTTTACATGCCATCCTCAAATTCACATCAGAGAATTTACATAACATATTTTGATTTTAAATTAGGCTTTCAAAAGGTACTACTTGGGTATATAAAGCAGCAAATATGCTGAATTAATTTTTGCTTTTACACACATTTTTGGGGAGAATCATTGCTCCGAAGGGATTTTAACAAGTAGCAATGTGGCTTCACGAGATATTTTAGAACTGTTTTCTGTTGGCAGCATCACACTGGGAACACTGAGCCGTAGTGCTTCCAAGGGAAACATACTCCAGCTTTTGTCGGTAGATAGTGGCAACATGATGAAAACATGGCCCTTATCCACAGCTTTTTTAGTTAAAGGTAGCCACCTCAAATACTTTATGTCTCCCTTTGCGATAAAATGCCTACATGGCGTCTGTAAAATGTATGTGTGGTGATTCCTTCAGCTCTTTGGCTTCTCATGATGTGTTATCAGAATGGTACATGAACACATCAGCATCTTTTCACAAGAGTTTTAGGGAGCAAAAAGAACACAGGTAAATCAGACAACTTAATGTGTTAGAATTTTGAAGAGACTTGACTGGCCACGTTAAAAATTGATGTCATCTGTATTTTAAGAAAAAAAAAAAATTCGCTACAATTGCTTTTTGCTGACAAAGGTTTTACATATAATGAGATGCCAAATCCTTTGGGCTGTATTCGTGTTGGAACTCACTGAATTCAGTGTATGTGTGTTAATTTATAGCAGAGTTGTTCTGCTCATTTACACTAACCTGAAAGGGACTTATCCAAGCACTGAAGAAGTCTTCAATAATATATTCTTTCAGCTGAATGATACAACTGGAAAAAGCAGGCACACTCTTGCAAATAAAGAGCTTTTCTGGGTCTGCAAAGAAACTAGGACTTATAAGCAATGAAACTAGAACTTATAAACACTTGAGATACCTCTTCTGCATATCAATTTGCCTAACAAAGCAATGACGTCTCCCTGCAGACTTTGCCTTGCTTATGCCCCTGGATTATCAGAGCTATCCCAAACTTCTGTAGGGCTGTTTGCCTTGCAGGAAATGCCGGTGGGCGAGTGCATCCTCTTTGGTTTATGCATGGCTAAAAATCCCACTGATTGTCTATCTTGTCCCTCTCAGAGGCTCCCTGAGGCTATAAAGCTGGTGATGGCAAAGCCAGACAGCTAGTTCAAGCTCATTGCCAAGACTCCTGCAGGAGTGGGTGAGAGAGGCACCTCCAGTGGATGAATCATCCCTCTGAGTGAGTGACCTGGATCTCTGCCTGGCATTGAAAAAACATACTTTTGTACCTGAAAACCTTTCCTCTGAACATAAAGGAACGAACCTTGAATAACTTGTACCATATTCTTCTTCAGAACAAAAGAACGTGCATGTTTTTGTATATAATCACACACATGCATGCGCTGGACATCAAATGGGGAATTTATTCAGGTGGTGTAAAGAGGTTTTCATAACGAAGTGAAGGGCATATGAATCGTTAGTGATAAGGGACTCTTTGAAATAACATATAATATTAAACAAATTTGAAGCTATGAAAAAATCAGCAACAAAGTCAGGAACTCAGCTCGGAATTAGAAAACTTCACAGCTACTGACTTGATTTATTTCCTTTAAGGGAAGAAAAAAAAGAAGCAACTTATTGTTTGAAATGTCAAGTCCAAATAATTGTCATGCTCCTAAAATCCCTGAAGCATAAATAACAATTAGCAGATACAAGGGGTTCAGCCAAAGCTATTCTCCTCATCTTTCAAGCTGTGATTGCCTGGAAAACATCCAAATAATTCACCTTAGCTTCATCCCAGCACCCACTGTGCTGATGTAGATCCCCAGCAAAATGAACAGACGGAGAGATCTGTTTTAAGCACTGCATCTTCAGGAGGGAAGAGCTTCCCCTTGCTACCTGTTGTTGCTTTATGGCAGAGGCTTGTGGAGCTGCTTCAAGAACTACTTAAAAACCCTGCAGTGTGTTTCCCAGCACAAGTAAGTCTTGGCTCAGGAATAAACATAGAGGCTGTATGGGACATTTCTAGTTTAGAAGAACCAGTAATGAGCAGCTAGCTGTAATGAGTTTAGTGAAGGGTCAGATACAGGAAGGGAGCAGTCTCACCCACGGCAGCCATTAGATCCAGCTCAGTGAGTGGGAAAGATAAACCACTGGTTGCAAGTCAAAGGTTGAGAAAAACTGTTGTGGTTCCACAAGCAGCTGCACAAACAGTTTCAGTACCTAAAGAGAGCCTACGGGAGAGACGAGGAGGGACCCTTTATCAGGGAGTGTAGCGACAGGACAAGGGCTGACAGTTTTAAACTGAAATAGGGGAGATTTATATTAGATATTAGGAAGAAAATCTTTGCTGTGAGGGCAGTGAGGCACTGAAACAGGTTGTCCAGAGAAGTTGTGGCTGCCTCATCCCTGGAAGTGTTGAAGGCCAGGCTGGATGGGGCTTTGAGCAACCTGCTCTGGTGGGAGGTGTCCCTGCCCATGGCAGGGGGGTTGGAACTGGATGATCTTTAAGGTCCCTTCCAACTCTGACCATTCTATGATGCTATGATCCTATGATCCTATGATTGGCAACAAGGGATCGTACTCCTATTTAGTGCTTCTGTCACAGAACCAATTAACAGAAAAATAAATGCAGATGAGAAGAGATTATTTTCCTCTGTCCATAGTTAAAAGAAATGTAGATATGGCCAGTGTTTTATTCAAAGCTCCTTTGTAAAAGGAAGATCTTAATAGTTCTAGAGCATATCACAATGTTGAAAGCTTGCTTAGTTTAATGCTTGGAAAAAATAAGCCACAAAGCACAGTGACACTGAGGGAAGTGTCCCCCTGAAGAGGAGGGGTGTTAATGATGGAAAGCCAGAGAAAGCCAGAGGGAGAGTCAGTGCAGAGCTGGGTCAGAGAGGAAATGGAGCAGAGGGCATGGAGTTAAATCAGGAAGGAGTGGGAGGCCACGGGCAGAATAAGCAGCATTCAGGGATACAACCAGAAGGGTGAGAGAATGTGGCAAGAGAGTAAGGGCTGACCAGCAGAAGAAGGCAGTGTGACAAGAGTCAAAGAAGCACAGTTCCAGGCTGTAGTTTCCTTTACCATGTATGCGCCACAGCCTGAGGAAACTGTTCCTCAAGGGGACACATTTAAGAACGTTACACGAAATGAAGAGAAATTTGTTTCATTGACTTTGTCCCTTTTTCACCCCTCTTAGTAACAAAGGAGCTGCACAGCTGTTGGGAACACCCTCCTCCATTAGAGGAAAAGACAAAGAAGCAAAGTTCAGCCTGTGTCCTTGTTGAGTATATAACATCCTACACGCTGTGGCCATAATGCAAGGAGAGCCGGTATGTCTACAGCAGTTGGTTTATGTTTGCTTTCTGTCTTGGGATTTGTATATGTTGAGGAAGATGAATTGCTTCAGGAATCAATTTGTGCTTTTTAAACCAGCTTGACAGCTGTGGGATACGCTACAATGATCATCAAGCACTTTGACCAAGCAATTTTGATGTAATACTGGGGCTAATATTCCTGCACACCTCCATCAAGACTAATGAAGCATTTTTCTCAGGTTTTTCTCAGCCCCTAAGTTATTTTCTTTTCATGTTTCAACAGCAGTGTAAGTTCTATAGCTCTGGAGGGATGGCTGAGCAAAGAAGGTGCTTCTGACTCCTGTAATGGCTCTAGGACAACTGTAAGGGGAAAAAGGTAGTAATTATTGGGCCCTCTTAAGTATTAGAAGTTCCCTAACACAATCCCATGCCCGTGGCAGCCATTTAATGTAGTGGGAACCGGGATCTTGCTGAACGAGTTAGCGCCACTGAAAATAAATCAGGATTGCATCATCATCAAAGACACACAGATAAACAAAGTTCCATGTACTACATCTTCGTATTGAGTGAGCCTGACAGCAAGGAGTCCAATTAGCTTTTCACTGAGGACAATGAAGTGAAATCAAGAGTGATTTTGTCCTTTTGGCTCTGAAATCTGTGTAACAACAAGCATTTCTGCTGTAAACATCTGCTTTATTTTTTATTTTTCTTTGTATGACAAAGTTCAACACAGGGAATTAATCCAGAAAAGAGCAAAAACTTTTCACAGCAGTAGACAGGGAAATCACAGAAGTATTTCCCCTCATAAAATGTTCAAGACAGAGGTGTTTTATGTTTAGTTGTGTCGTACAGCTTTTATTTTCAATAGTTAAGATGGGGGAAAAAAGAAAAGATAAATCACTGTATTGTTTAACACTACTAGACTAAATGTAATCCAAATTTTGTGTCCTACAACTTCTCCAAAACTCATAGCATTTTTCTTGCCAAGAACCGTGCCTTCAGTTCTTCAGCTGATGGCTCAAGCTCTGCTTTTGAAGGTGTCTGTGAAACTCCTTCTGGGTGTTTAGTGACCGTTGTGTGGTGGCCATGGTTCAGAATCCAGCCATATGCATTAGTCAAGTGCAGGCACTCTTTTTAAAGCTGTACATTGTAAATATATATCTAAATTCACCTAAATTCTTGATGATACAGAAGTAACTCGAAAATCATGCTTTCTTGGACCAGATCTGATTTAGAGATATGCCAGAGATATGTAAAGGGAAAGAAAGGTTGTCCCAGGATAAAAAATAATGTAAAAGACTAAAGACATACAAAACAACCAGTGGCTGGCTAACAACATGCCATTTTAAGTAGAGTATTTTAGTGGCCATGTTTAAAAGATTGGCTAATACCAAGTTTATACATTCAGATTATTTTTAATACAAAGTCTTACAATACTGTACAAAATTCCTCTAGAAGCCTATCAAAGATGTTTAGTTATAGGATGATTTGCATCTTTGATTGAAAGAAGTCTGCAGCACAAATATGGCTTTAAAAACTGGCTGTAGGGATAAGCACAGAAAAATAGTACTGTGGCAACTATGGTGAGAAAACTAAAGTGAAGGACTGGAAGAATTTCCTTGTTTCTGATAAAATTCCTTTCCCTCGTTAACTGCTCCTCCACTGCAACTTGAAGAGCAAAGTTTACGCCTTTGGAATACCGCAGATCGCCCCAGGCATTATGGGCTTGGATTTGGCATTTTTTTGTGGGTTGTTTTTATTTTTTTCCCCCTCTGGGGACAGAATGCATCTTGGGATCTCTCATTTCCATGACAAACTGCGTGATTTGTTTGCCAGTTCCAGTTTAACATATGCAGTCTATATGAGCAGTGCGTTCTTTTGCTTTCTATAAAAGAAAAAAAAGTCACTAAAAAGTCTAAGGAAAATGCCAGATTCCCAGGAAATAAAAACTTCTGCCTCTCCGTGTGTGTGTGCGTGAAGTTTAATAGATTTTGAATGAAGTGATATTTTTATTGCTCTGAGGCATACATGTATTGCCATAGGTTTTATTATTTCGGAAGATGGAAGTGTCAAGAAAGACGTTCTAAAAAAAAAAAAAAGATTAAAGTGATATTACATTGAATAGAAAATACTCGCATTTCGTTTGTTTAAAAATAAGCTATTGAAATGCATCATGCAACTGTTCACATGTCAGCCCGGACAAATGAAGCGAAGATGCCATCTTCTTGAGAAAGTAGGTTCTCAGGCGTATCATATTCCAAAATGTTGCCTCGCTTCATGACAATGACCACGTCTGCCGTCAGGATGGTGTGAACCCGATGCTGCCGCAAAGAAAAGCACACGGAGGTTTTCATTATGATAATTCTCACTGCAGTTCCTTACTGGGCCTCATGCAAGGCACAGCGACTTGGTGAAAGGCTGTCCTTGTAGTACTTGGAGTAGGTCCTTGTACTATATCTTTAATCTGAAGAGATCTCCAATTACTTTACAGCCTCTGGCACCGAGCCTGAAAATACTTAAGCATGCACTTCACTTTCTGTCTGCTAATTGCCATTATGGAGAGCACAGCTGTTGGAATAAACCCTCTGACATCACTGAAGGGCATCTTCCCCTTTAGAAAATACAAGTGGGAGACACGCTGGGTACGCCTGGACTGTGAGGTGGCTCAGCGTCCCGCTCCACCCCTGGATCTCTGTACCCTGACTGTCTGCTCTGCATCTACCTTAGGGCTCTCCTGGGCTGTTTTCCTTCTGTAAATCTATTAGCTCTTTTAAAATTAAAATTTGCATGCACTACAGTCAATACTTCTGCTACACAGGTAGCAGGAATGAAACCAGGCTGCATTTGATTTCGTTGCCGTATGAATACAGCCAGTCAGGTATAGACAGGGTAAACCCTAGAAGTGTGATTTTTATAGAATCATAGAATGGTCCAGGCTGAAAGAGACCTCCAAAGGTCATCTAGTCCAACCTCCCCGCAGTTGCAGGGACACCCCCAACTAGACCAGGCTGCCCAGGGCCTCATCGAGCCTCACCTGGAATATCTCCAGGGAAGGGGCCTCAACCACCTCCCTGGGCAACTTCTGCCAGTGTTCCACCGCCCTCAGAGTAAAGAATTTGTTCCTAATATCCAATCTAAATCTGCTCTTCTCCAACTTAAATCCATTGACCCTCATCCTGTCACTGCAGACTTTTGTAAACAGATTCTCCCAGCCTGCCTGTAGGCCCCCTTCAGGTACTGAAAGGCTGCTCTTAGGTCTCCTCGGAGCCTCCTCTTCTCCAGGCTGAACAACCCCAGCTCCCTCAGCCTGTCCTCATAGGAGAGGTGCTCCAGCCCCCTGATCATTTTCATGGACCTCCTCTGGACCTGCTCCATCAGGTCCATATCCTTCCTATATTGATGGCTCCAGACCTGCACACAGTGCTCCAGGTGAGGTCTCACCAGAGCGAAGTGGCAGAATCACCTCTCTGGATCTGCTAGCAAATGTAGGGAAGGCTTCACTATAAAGGCTGAAGGTCAGGGGCTACTTTATGGAGTGAATTCCTCTAACATTATAGATTCAATGTTAGCTGCCTGTCTAAGCTTTAGATAAATATGATTAGCATAAATAATCATGCAATTAAACAAACCCAGGAACCACACAATAAACACTATTTTGCACTGTCATCTCAGAAGCCGTGCAGTAGAAAGGAAACAGGGTGAAAAGATGAAAAGAAACTGAAGAGGTAAAAATAACTACCACAGAGCCAGAAGTCTCGTGAATAGTGTAGACTGAGAGAGTCTACTTGTGAGTCTTCACCAAAGTGGTGAACAGGCCGTCCTCTTTGAGGAGTAAGTTTGAGGCGGTGTCACATTCAACTAGAAAGCCCTCAGAAAGTACTAGGACAATATTGGCATCCAAGATGTGAGATACACGATGCTGTTAAAAAAGAAGAGAAAAACAGGTGGGTGAAGGAAGGATCAGCCATGAATGGAGAGAGGAAGGAAATGAAGGCAACTATATGAGCAAAGCTAAATATTAAGCTGTGCCATTTTGCTTCAGACACCAACTTTGGAAAGATGAAGCAAAAGAAAAGTGAGATTTCAGTCAGAAGGACAATACTGAAAATCTGAATGACATGTAACTGAAGAAGAAATATGCTTACTGCTAGCATCTCCAGCATTTACACATCCAAGAACCTTAGAGCCTGTTGTAAATGAGCTAGGTTAAGTGGTCTGCTTGACACAGACTAGTCACTGACAGACTTGAAACCAGAGTCCAGGAGGCATAACTCTAATCTAACCGCAGGACTAGATTCCAGACAAAGCAAATGAAACAGCTGTTGAAACGCGTATTAATCTCATGGATAAAACATCTGTTTGTTGAGTAAGTCTGTTGTCACAAGGTGGAACTCTGTACGTGTGTAAGCACGTATGCATGTATATGTATGCACATACACGTGCATACCTGCAGAGATACATGGAACTTTGGGGCACTAGAAATGGCAGGAAAAAATATCACAAATCTTTAGCTGAACAGATACTAGTTTTTGAGCAAGTCCCACTGATTCCAACTTTTATAACTTTTATCATAAACCTAGCTTTTTATTCTGAAAGGAAAGATAACCCAATTTAAGAAACCACAACAACAAACTTTGAAATCTTAGCTCCTCTTATAAATCTGTGCCACGATTGTAGACACTACACATGCACAGACTTCAGACATTTTGATGCCACTTTCAATAATGATTTAACCCATGGGTCCAGTTTAAATTTCTTGGTAAGAGAGAGGTTTCAAATTTTCTTGGAGATGGTGTAGATGCTGAAGTGCTCTGTAAAGTACGTCTTCAGATCTAAATGTTTTAGATTGGCCCACTTGCAAGACAACACTTACTGGAAAATTTTAGGTTCATAGTATGTGTCTTGACTTGTTCTAGTGTCTGGGAATATTCTGACCTTGCATTTTAGTTTTATTTCTTGCTGGTTTTAGATTTATATAGTGATGATGAAATGAGGAAAGAGAGCATTTGCTGGCATCAATACTTACCGCTATTGTTACAACCGTGCGGTCTGCAAATGCAGTCATCACAACCTTCTGCAAAATGTTTTCCTAGCAAAGGAAAAAGCTTACTTCAGTTACTCCACCTTTTTACATTTTAATTTGTGTGTAGTTAAGCACATAAGAGAGAGGATCACATTCCATACTATCTCTGATCTGTGCACTGTATTCTCAGTAACGAAATGCAACATTTCATTTTGCCTTTTTTTCCCCTCATCATGATGTTGAACATCAACAGCACCAGCTAAAACCAAACACCAGAGAAAGGCAAAAAAGATGTCATTTTTTTCTGCCAAAGAGATCTCATGGCTGATGTTTAGGCAAGATGACACCTCCTCTCCTAGCAAATCCATGCATGAATGGTGCTAACTGCTATACGCACTGTAGCCATGTCAATAGATGCCGTGGCTTCATCCATGATGAGAATGCTACTCTTGCGGACAAAGGCTCGGGCCAGACAGAAGAGCTGCCTTTGCCCTACACTGAAGTTCTCTCCACCTTCTGTTACCATTGCATCTGTAAAAAAAAAAACTTGTTACTTTGAATATCACACCACTGAAATGCTGTATGGAACTGGGACTATACATCGGGTCCCAGTGATTTCGAGTGGGCACCATGAAAGCTCTGGTTTTGCATTATTCCAGGGCCAAGCAAAATCCCTGTACAAGCCAGTAAGCATAATCTTCACTGACCACTGTGATGGAGCGATACCCAGAGAAGTAAGCACAGCTTCTTGGGAAAGCAGCAACATATCCTTAAGCAAATAGTTAGCAAATCGGGTAGGCTGCAGGATAATATCTTAGTAATATGAAATACACTTAATCTGGAAGGAAGTATGTGAGCTTCCTTTGTGAACCAGATCTGAGATGATAAGGAAAATGCTCTCTCAGATTCTGCTGTGGAAGCAGAGGTAAAACTGCTCTTTTTTAACTCTTTGCTGACTAGTTGCCTCACTATGATGCTTGAGGTGCTGCAGGATTTTTCTGCAATGAGTGGAAAACCAGATTATTCTTCAGCTTTTTAGTATGAATAGTCTCTCTAGCATAGAGACAGAATACACATTCAGTGCCTATCAACTCCTCTGTGTTGGTTCAGAGCATAAGATCCCATGTATCTGTTTCTATGTGTGCATGCTCATACATGCATAATTTCATCATTGGCCTATGTTCCCAGAGACTTGATTCAGACATACCAAGGCCTCCTGGCAATGACTTGACCATGTTCTTCAACTGAGCAATCTCCAAAGCCTCCCAGAGTCTATCATCGGTGCACTTGCATTCTGGATCCAAATTAAAGCTGCAAAGAAAACCAAGAGTCTTGTTACTGCAACTACAGTTCACCCAGGTCTTTGGCAAAGGAACATTTTGGCATTGTGTATACCACCTGACTTCCCTTGGACTGACTGTGTAGACAGATTGGACTGAGCTAGGAAGGTTCCTTCCCTTTTACACCCCTTTCTGTTCCACAGTGCCCATCACAAACAGGCCACGTAACGTTGCCTGTCCCCCCCTGATGGCATACACCTACCGGATGGAGCCACTGAACAATATTGGATCCTGGAGAATAATAGAGAGTCGGGACCGGAGAGTGTGAAGAGGCAATTTGCTGATGTCTATTCCGTCAATCACTATCCTCCCTGTTTAAAACGACATGCAGAAGACATGTCAGGGAATTGCACACAGCAGGTGATCTGCAGGTAGCAGACAGAGAAAACATCTGGTTCGGGCTGCACTCCAGGCGATGAGGCAGCGTGCCTCTGCCATCTCTCAGCACCATTATATACACAAGGGTAAGGTGAACAAATGTGTTTAGTAACACAAGCCAGAGGGAATCCAGCTTGTTAGAGACACTGTCGCCTTGCTCTCTTTAATTTTTTCCCCCTCACCTTCCCTTAAAGGACATACATGGCTTCCCTGTTATATGATTAATGATAGCCCCAGAAGGACAGTTTATTATGAGGCAACCTGAGCTTCTTAGCCAAACAGAGTGAGAACAAGAGCAACTTACGTAATTAGCCATGTCCTGTGCCCTTCTCTGCTCCCCTTGGCTTTAACAGTTGCAGAAGATACTTAACTTGAGATTGTGCACAATTCCTTTTGCATAACACATGTATGTATCTGCAATTCACACATCAGGAGCCAAAACTATCTTTCAAACTCCAGAAGGAATAGGGTAGCGTTAACTTTTTAACAAGAGGCCAATCAGAAAAACTAAAAGGATATCCTACCCCAAGGCGTTTTAATAACATTCATGCTGGTTCCTGCAGCTCAGTTTCATTTGAGTATTTGGTTTTGAATTAGCCACATACTGTTCTGCTAGCATAAGATTACTGGAAGCTGTCACATTAATCACTCCTTAACCTAGTAGTTCATTCCCTGACAAGAAGTTGCTCCAACAGCTGGGATACTTGGTAAAGTAAGCGGATTTTTCCTTTTCTAGTCAATGAGCATATGGATCTCATCTGAAAATCTGATTTATGATGTGCTGGGTGTGGCAACTGCTGATACTCTGACAAGGGAGATGGGGGAAACATAGAAGAGAAACTGGTTGGCCGCTCTGTAAGTAGAAGAGGGTGAGAAGGGCAAAAGGAACCTCTTCCTTTAAATCCTCAAGCTAAACCCAGGAACTACTGACCCCACTGACTTTTCCTCGACACAGAAACTGCCTCTGGGTTATGGGGAAAGGATGGGTCAGAGCAAACCGAATGAGGATATGGCAAGGGGTATTTTCATCAGGCTCACTTCTGTAGTTTCCCTGTAGGTTACTTCATCGGGCAGCTGCACTCAGAAGAGGAAAATATCTGACATTAAGCTCATCAGTTCTCTTTCCCAGCAGTGAGGACCTACCCATGAACACATAGATATTCAAAGCTATGCAGGTATGCCTCTTCTGTCATCCCTAATTGCCATCATACTGCATTTTGTAGGTTACTCTATGTGATATATACTCCTGTTCTGATGAAAGACTTAATCTCCACCTAGTTGGGGAGTGCCATTAGTCTCACACATTTATTAGAAGTTCAGAGGGACCAAGATTTCATCTGTATGGGGCAAAGTCCAATTGTTTTCAGACTTTCAGAAAGTCTGAATCAGGTCATAAGTCCAGCATGAGACATCAGCAGTTGCATAAACTTAAGCAATTCATTTTCTTCACAAATGAGGACATGCGAGAAGGTTAGCAGAAGATGAGGTGGACTAATGAGAGAACAATTAGTACGGCATGTGTTGGGAGTAGGGGAATTCATTTTTGATGGAAGCCAGTGTGTTCAAGGAAAAGGGAAAAGCAGATGAGGAGACCTACAGGGAAAAGTAAATCAGAGAGCTGAGAAACCAGGAAGGTAACGAAGGGTGGCCAAGCAAGACAGAAGAGAAAAGAGAGTGGGTTTGAACAGAAGGCAAGAAAAGGGAAACACTAAAGAATAAAACAAGAAGTAAGAGTAGAGGAGTAACACGAACACATACAAATTCAAAGAAATAACAGAGCCATAAGGAACCACGATGGACAACATGAATGAAATCTGGCTCCAGTAAAGTTACTCGAAATCTTGTTATGTAACTTTCATGAGAGCCAGGACTCCACCCAGAAGTGGACCAGCACAGAGGCCAAATATGGGTCTGCTGAGAGAGCGAGAGAGAGGGATATGCACAAGGGATAAACAGAGTTTGATTAAAAAAGACTTAGGCATTCCCATTGGGAAAAATCAGGGACACAGAAAGAACAGACAAAGAAAAGATAAAGAAAGAAGATTAAAGCACAAGGAAACTTAAAGTTGGCCATAAATATAACTATTATTTGTTTGCACTATTTATATATCCAGGAACCCCGGCCATTAATCAGAAACCTATTACCATAGATACATATAGGCACAGAATCACAACAAAAGCAAGTATGAGTGGCACGATTTATCCTCCCACATTCTACTGGGGTTTCCCTACCAAATGTTCCACACACAATGGCTAAATTAGAAACATGGAAATCTTTGAAACAAAAAGATGACTTTCCAGTAGGTTCCCATATTCCTGCGACAGTACACAAGTATACGTATAATAAATGCCGGGGTGCATTTTCCTGCATACCAGTTCATTCCAGTTATCTGGGAGAGCGAAATGCTGCAGGAGTGAAAATATAGCAAAATGTTTCCAAAACCTTAAGTCAGTTTCTGCTGTAGTTGTGGGAAATCACAATAAAATAAAATATAAATATCAAGGGAGTGAACTTGTTCAATTCTAGTTTCTATTCTGCTAACATTTTGACAGCTCTCATAAGTTAATGTAATTCTTATTCTTTAGGGAGAAATTTAGAGGCTCCAGAGAGTTGCATATTTTTTCCTCCTATCTCAAAAATGGCATATTATTTTGTCAGAACATCCACCAAAAAAAAAAAATAAAAATTAGAAGTATAATCTGTGCGCAACATTTCCTGGAAGAACCAAGTGCTCCCCACAGTAGGACACTTTGTACTTTGAAGGATCAGGCATAACAAGCCCCATTCTAATCAAGTCTCTCCTGAGCCAGGGAGTCAGGATATAAACTATCAAAAAGTCTCCTTGCTTCTTCTGAAGAAATAAAGGTTAGGTGTGACAACATAGTCCAGTGAAAACTAACCATCAAATATGTCCACCATTCTGAAGAATGCCAAAGACAAGGATGACTTGCCACTGCCAGTACGACCACAGATTCCAACCTGCAAAAGAAAACAAGATGTTACCTATAGAGGGAAGCTGCAAATCAGAATTGCAGTGCTTCTGGGAAAGCTGGACTACATTGCCCTGCTGGTGAGAAGAAATGGCCAGTGGCAGACACCCAGGAAGAAACGAAACAGCACGGCAATCAGACTCCTCTTTTCTGCCTCTCAGCATCATGAGGACTTGTCCCACAAACATTTTTGAAACTTCATCATTTTAACCTGGACTCTAATGACACCATACGCTGAAAAGTGAAATGTTCTTGCACTTTTACTCAGTTCCAGTCTGGTGTTTATCTAAGCTCATCTGGCCACTTAGACTCACTCAATGCAAAGGCAGTGGACTTGGAAAGAAAGGGGACTCTCAGAAGGAAAACTGTTTTGAGCCAAGAATAAAATGTCTTGAGTGTAAGTTTCTTGGTCCATGCCCAGGGACCTCAGGGAGGACCATCAACATATGTAGATGCCTCTGCAAATTGTTGTTATTCTCACTCTCTGCCACCTTAAAAAAGGAAACACACCAAGGAAGGATCTGCTTCAGAATGAGGATGACAGGCCATTGCTTGACACCGTACCTTTTGTCCTGGTTTGATATATGCCTTAACGTGCTTAAGAACAGGCTTCAAGTTGTTTTCATAGCGAACGCACAGATTTTCAATCTTGATTTCCCCCTCCTGGGGCCAGTCTTTTGGAACTTGAGAAGGATCTGAAATAGTAAACAGTAAAACAAACCAAAACGAGTGCTATCAGAGCGTCACCTTTTATGACATTCCCCTTTCCCTCTCTCTCCTGCTTGGGCACCTTCCTGAAGCCACTAAGAAACAGAGTCCCAGTACCCTGGCAGGGGGAACTTGGGAACTGCCTGGCGGGCACTCAGCTTCCAGATCTCGACACGTAAGCTGAGAGGGCAGATGCTAAAGTGGCTCTTGGCAATAACACGGGGAGAAGCCAAATAAGCAGAGAAGAATGTAGTGTCAGCGTAGTGTTAACATGTTCTTCGGTCAGTAACCGGCACAGGAAGGGCAGTGCAATGAAGGATGTTGTTACTGCCTTACACCAGGAGCTGTTGACATTATCGCAGCTCATATTTCATCCTTATTTGCAAATACACAGGCAGGTTTTGTCTCCAGACCAGGGGGCTTGGCTTTCCAGGGAAGCCTGCTGGCCTGAGAGTGTTTTGGCCTTGCACTCAAGCGCTTCCAAAATACCAGTTAAAGCCATTTTGAAATATGTGGAGTATCACAGAATCATAGAACGGTTAGAGTTGGAAGGGACCTTAAAGATCACGGGCAGGGACACCTCCCACTGGACCAGGTATGAACAGGAACGTGTAGTTCAGGGAAGAGTTGCTGAGGTCTGATTGCCAATGCGCCCCTGTCCTGTAAACCCTATTTGCTGTAAAGCATGTGACTGTTAATGCATTTCTAATTTGTATCCATATTTTTGTTTTCTGAATAGCTACATGGATGTTTTATTCATCCCATCTATAACTGTACCCTGGTACTTTCTGATTGTACTACAGAGCCAAGCTCTGTCTCACTGGCATTTGGTTGGGTTTTTTAATGTTGAGTAGCGTGGGCTACGTATCTAATAGCTGCCTTGGGCTATCCTTGTCACTTGGAATGGTGGAGTTCCTACATGTCAATGAGAACAGATTTTAGCCAAAGAGGCGTATACATTTTACATGACCAAGTCTACTGTGCTTTCTCATTACCACATTAAAACCCCGAAAGATTAGAGTGTGGTACCCAAGTAGCCATCATAGTTCTCCGACTCCATGTTCAGGAAGCTGTGTACTTTTTTTACTGCACCCATCTGCACCTCCAGATCAGCCAGATTCCTCACCACCCAGTTCAAATAGTTGGTTATCTGCAGCACAAAATGAAAACAAGGACAAAGTTCAGCCTTTTGTCTGTTCATCTACCTCCTTGTGAATAAAGGCTGGATAAATCTGTAAAAGTCTTTGGCCTGACTCAGCGCAGTGGGTCTCTTATTGATGTTACAACAGTTCAAGACTCAGTGCAACAGCATGAAATATGTAATAAGCCAGTCATACTCCAACAGAAACATTCCTGATGTAGTAATTTAGTGCTTGGTATTCTCATCATTGTTTTTTCAAGGAGAAATATGGAAAGGTTGTGCCTGATGTCTGGCAATGTGACTGATTAAGGGAATCTCTTTGTTCTCAGCATCTAATAACCAGAAGTGAAAGTCATCTTCTTTAAAAACACAAAAAAACCCCAAAGTTGGAAGTGCTGCTTGGAAATACTGCCTTTTCTAATCTTTTGTAGACTGCAACTAAAGATTTGCACATATATTGAAGAGATTTGATGGGCATTTCACTTCTGTTTCCTTCTGTGCGTATTCAGATAATTAAATCTCTCTCTGTGGAAAATGTGACAGTTTTTAGCATAGAAATAGATGAGGAAAAAGTGTATTATCAGCTCAATGATATTTCCTTCTTGGTTTTTATTCCCATTTGCAATCAACAGTAAAGGTATTGTAGTAGGTAATAGTTGATAAGCACTTGCCTAACAATACCCAGTAGCTTAGAGAAACTGATCTCTAGTCAGGACAGACTGTTTAAGGCTAAAAATTGTCAAACAAGTTCCTAAACATTTCCTAAACATTCCTAAGTCTGTATTTAGGTGATCATATAAAAAAGAAAACCTGATCATATTATGACCAGTTGGTTGCCAAGCACCTTTAAAAATTGAGATACTTTACACACCTGAATAAAGATTTATACACTTAACTTAAAAACATCCAGCACACACAAACATTGTGAGAAACGTTTTGCCATTTATTTGTGGGAAATTGCTAAATCTGCCAAATAAGAAGTTTATTATGAATAAATTACCCAGCCCCACTTCTTTTCCTCTAACCTAATACTGATGCAATAGGCATACAGTAAATAATTTTCACTGGGATTCAGCAATAACATTTGTTGCCAACTTAAAAAATTTAATTACTTGCTTTATTCTTAGGATAAAGTTACTCTAGGGGGTATTATTTTCTTTGTTACTCAGAAACTCGCCCACTTGGTGTCCTGTTTTTGAGTCAGGAAGTTACAGAGATGGGTACATTTGCAGATAAGCTCTGCAGAACTGCTGTTGTGGAGTAGCAGGCTGCAGTCACAGGTCTGGCAGATTTGATAACAGAGCCTGGCATCCAAAAGGCTCTACCCATTATTTCAACCTTCACTGCCGTTGTGCAAAGGAATTGGCAATGTTTATACAAGGGGAGAGAATAAGCTTATGGATGTCTACTGTAAGCACAATGTTAGTACAAGCAGTTTGCTCTCATCCCCATCCAAACATCAGGCTTCTCTTAGCTCCAAAGAGAAATGACACAAAAAACTGGCAGGGGACACAGGTAATGATCCAGCTGCATTCAAAGTTTCATCAGTGTTACCGTGGAGCAGGACACAGACAGGTAGCCATTTGGTGACTGTGGCATTTCTTCCTCTGCTATGCTAGACTTCAGCAAACAACTAATTTGCACTAACGATCTGCTTGCAAGTACAGACTAAATAGAAAGTAGCCAAAGATGATGCAGATATCTTGGTGCTTCCAGATCCCTGCTAATGAAGCAGGATTACAGGGCTGTTTTCAGAGTGAAGCTGAAGCACTGGGACTGATTCTCTGTTGCTGGCAGGCTCTCACGGTGCTGGAACAGCAGCACAAAGGGGATCTAAGGCCACCCTAAGGCAGCTGCTGAGAACTTTCTGTTGTAAACATGGGCTTGCCAGCATTTACGTGCAAAGCCACATCTCAGCACCAGACCCATACCCATATGCCTCCCCCATACTGCTGCCATGAAGCAACCAGTTTTCTGCCATGCCAGACATTATTACAAAAAATATTATTCCTGCCATTATCCTACTTTTGTCCCTGCTCTCATTGTTAATTTGGTGATATTTCTACTCTCTATGATGATCATACTCACTCTATACTCATGACGCAATGCTTTGTTACTGCTACCTGTCACGTTTAGCCATGCCTACTAGCCCCAAAGGTCCCAATCCCCAAATCCATTCAGAATTTCATGGACAATATTGGACATCCAAGTGGTGTCTTTCTAAAGGTAGAACCAGCATTTCTGGTTCTTCAGCAATTATTTTATTTGGTCTTTGGTTAAACATTAGTCAGGCTATGACAGTCTATGGGGTAGTATTTTCTGGCAGGTTTTGCCATATGCAGGCGGAACCAACACTGTGTTGTGCAAAACAGAGTGCACAGCAGGTCCTCTTACGCATTTTTAATTTTCCTGCTTTGCCTGGGAGCATGCAGGGCCTGGGAATGGTTGTGTTTTTTTAATTGGCTCGTAAAACCTGAAGCAAGTCCAAGTTGCCCTGAACTCTCTCAACTTTGGCTCAAATCCATTATTTGCAAGATTGTTTTTTTTTCAAGATCAAGAAAGCTGGAAGATAACCATGTGTATGTATTTTTAAAACTATCACAAAATTAATAGGTTGGCCTGAAAGTTCTTAAGCTTTGCCGTGCCTACGTACCGTCAGAGCGTACAGGAGACCCAGCCCCACAAATCCTGAGTTAGGCCCTTCAGTGATGGAAGTGACAGCCGCAGTCAGAACTATACAAGCACCCAGGTAGTCCTGGAATGAGAGGGAGGAATTGAAAAAGTTTAGACAACATTAAAATGCAAAAAGAAAATTCCATCAGATACAGAGCACATTTGGTTTACTAAGGTTTATTTTATGACACTTGGGCCTTAAATCTGAGTTGTTTTTCCTGGAAAAGGTCAGGGGTTTTGGTGCCCAACCTGAAGTACTCTAAGTGAACCTACTGAACACAAGTGAAACAGGTCCACATTTTCTGACAATCTGGTTGGGCTAGGGTATATTGTTGTGGCCACCCCAAAAAGAGTAGGTATCAAAAAATCTAATGAGCATATAAAAAAAGAATACAGCCGTAAGAATGGCATAATAACTGATATTCCAATTTCCAGCCACTAAAACAAATCAATTCCACTCTCTCCACTCCCCTTCAGGTCTTCTCAAACATGGATTTACCTCCCCAAAATAAAGAAGTATCAATGACTTCACAGAGTCTGTGAAGAATTTTTGTAGAATTTATAAAGGCTGAGAGGACTGGGACTCTTCAGACTGCAGAAGAGAAGGCTGAGGGGAGACCTTATTCATGCTTGTAAGTATCTGAAGGGTGGGTTGAAGAAGGATGGAGCTGGACTCTTTTCAGTGGTTCCCAGTGACAGGATGAGGGGCAATGGGCACAAGCTGGAACATAGGAAGTTCCATTCAAATATGAGGAAGAGCTTCTTTATAGTGAGGGTGCCAGAGCACTGGAACAGGCTGCCCAGGGGGGTTGTGGAGTGCCCTTCTTTGGAGTCCTTCAAGACCTGCCTGGATGCTGTCCTGAGTAAGTGCTCTAGGCAATCTTGCTTTAGCAGGGGAGTTGGACTAGATGATCTCTAGAGGTCCCTTCCAACTTTGACAATTCCGTGATTCCCTGATTCAGTAATAAAGGTAATGCACGCATTTTATGGGCACAAGTGGGCAGACTGACTTCAAGTGTCTACATCATGCAGTGTGACACTGTGCATGGTGAAGGCATCACCAAGCCTGCTAAACACACAGCCTGCAGTGAAACACGATGTGGTAGTGTAGGCTCTGAAGGCAGTGGAGCTGTGGTGCTGCACACAAGTCTTGCTCTTGCCACAGCACATGGAGTTTTGGAGTGACTCCACGGTAGATACCTGAAGGATCTCAACTCTGTTGCATGGTGATGAGTTGGTTTACAGAAATTGCTGTATAGGCTCTATTAAAAAGATCTGACTTCTCCTAAGTTTTGCAGGCACTTCAACCCTTCTTCTTGATATGTACCTCAGTTCTTAAATTAATGCCACGTGATCTTGTGTTGTTGTCAAGGTGCTGGATTCATGAGACTGCTGACATTCTCACTCTCCCATTGCTCCCTGCATTGTGTTTACTTTGGATTACAGGGTTAGCATTTTCCATCCATTGTTTTCCTCCTGTCTGATAATACACTGCCTGGAATCTTTCCCTCTGGGATTTGAAACGAGGACTGTCTACTTCATCTCTCTGTAAAATGTCTTTATGAGCAGCTGACAGACTTAAACTTTATATCTACAGGGAAGCAGAAGCACAATGGTGTCGAGTCTCCATCAGTGGTTGGGACAGGACAACACAGCTGCTATTAAATCCTACATGTTTTTGAGTGATCTTAGTACCACTGTGCCATTAGGCAGAGCTAAATGACTATTTCTTGGCAGGATCACATTATTTCTAATGTTGTGATGAAGTGATGCATATACTTGGATCAAATTCATTCCATGTGTAACCAAGTCTAAGACTGTGAGACATTAACAGGCAGTTATACAGCTTATTCCAGGATTGGCTGCTGTTCTGTTATTTATCTGTCTTTGACTTGGAAGCAAGTTCAGCTTGATCCTGGATGCTGTAGGAAGTTGAGAGTCTCATGCACAAGGGAAAGCTTTGCCATCATAAGAAATGGAGCACAACTTTGTTGCTCTGCCAGTGTACCAGAAAGTGAAGGTGAGGATATAACCTTTGATGGGAGGATTAATCATGCCTGGTACAGTTTGTGTCTAGCAGAATCAGGTCACTGCTGTTTTTATTCAGTGCTCTTTTAGTATCAGATGAATAAGGAAATCACAGTGACTTTGCTTACCTCTTCTTGCCTTGCAGACCAGGAAAGCTCCTCATGTGCTGCTCCTGGAGAGCCCCCATAAAAGCCTGTCTCACTGGCAGTGGCTGCGTTGTGCCCTGTTGTCATCTGGTTTTCAGTTGGAGTCTAGTTGTGCTATCTTTCATGATATTGAACAGTAAAACCACAAACAGTATGGCCTCAGAGCTGCAGTAGGGGCACGGCAAAGGAGGGGTTTAAATTACAGCTGTGGGATTAAGCCTGGTGCTGGAGAGGTACCTCAGGACCTGGAAACTCAGTTTTGCCTAAAACAGCCTGGTGGAATGATGGCACAGTTCACAGAACTACTAAAAATCTATGCTCTGCTTTGAAAAGTAGTTTCTGCTGCAGCAGGTCTGCAGATGCTGCACAGTAGTAGTGAAAGCCTTATTTCGAGTTATATAAATGTTTGTTCTTGCACTCTCTTCAGACACTAGACATCACAGCAGCAAAAGAAGAGAGAGACTTGTATTTTCTTATTCCTGGCCAAGAAAGCTGAAAAAACCCTATGGGTTTAACATAAACAATCCCGATCTATTTTAAGGAACATTGTGTATAATCTCATCGCGAGATTAATTCCCGTTATTATCTTCTCTGCATCAGGCAAAGTCTCTGTTTGCTTCCAAGGTTTCAAAACCATGGCTGGAACTAAACTGAACGTACCGTCCTGACCTCCAGCCATCTGTTGGCAGCCGATAGAAATAAGTAGGCAATGTTGTTCGTGTCCGTCAGTTCCAGCATACGTTGTTTAAATCTGGCTTCATGCCTGCCAAGAGCAAAGTTGTTATATTACAACACATTACACACTCATACACGAAAGGATGAAGCATGAAAACTCTTATCTCCCTTCCCTCCCCCAAACCTGAAACTTTTTGCTCTTCTCTCTTTGCCAAACTTCGGGTTAGAAACTCCTCCCTAAGGACTTGTACCTGCTGCCAGGCAGAGAAACATCTACAGTGGGGGGAAATTTATTTGACAAGCAATTATAGATTTTGGATCACAGCCTGTACCCTAAGGTGATTGCAATGCCAGCATGCTAGGGACATGTCTTACTTCCCACAGCACATCCACTTTTACAGCTGCAGACTGTGGGTGTTGCAGCCTTCTAGTCCTCTCACAGGTGAGCACTGTTGTGGCCCCTCTCTTCTTCCTCACAAGCAAGAGCAGAGGGCTCACCTGTCAGCTTAAAAGCTGACTTCAGAAGTTACCTGGCCAGCTGCAGGAGTCTTAAACAGCAGTGACATCTCTAAGGCTTCAACTAATGTAGAATGTAGATTGAGCAGTAGATCAATACCTTTCAGCTACTCGGCTCAGCTGTTTTCTCAGCCGGTCACACACTGCCTAAGCAACTCGAGCAACTACAATGAGGGAGAGCCATCGATCATTTCTGAATCAAAAAACTGAGTGGTGTTACCTCCCCTGTCACTTGTTTCTCTCTCTTCCCACGTAATGCCCTTCATTTTTAAAAAATTGTGCAAGAATGTCAGAGCGCTTAAGAGCAGAGGGACACTTTGGGAGGGAAGGGGGAAATCTGTTAGTGTAAGTGCATTAAACTCATGGCACCTCGCAGTACTTTAGGTATGATCTTTTTTTCCTTCCCCTCCTTTTCCCACTGATACTTTTCCTCTCCACAGCCTGTAAACATCGCAAACAACATCCCCAAAACAACCACTGGTAACAGTAATGACGCGGGGAGGAGCAAAGATGCACTGAATATTCTGCTCGTCTGCCTGGCAGCAAAACTCCTGTTTTCCTAATGGAAATTCTGACGTGCTCAATCTGTATCTTTTCATCCACGTCCAGTTCATCTTCTGGGCAGTTTTAGACTTTTATCCCGTCAGATGACAAACAGCAAAGGTCACTGAAATTGTGTTCTGATCCAACTGTGCTACTTTGTGGTAAGTTATGTGAGGAGCTGCCCTATTTTATCCTGGAACATACTGAACTCAAACTGCAGAGAATGACTAACGGGACTATAAGTAAATATGAGCTTGCTGACAAAAACCGCTGGAGACTTCGGGGTTGGTTGACAGAGGAGCACAGACAGGGAAATGAAATGGCTTAGATTAGCACCAGAGTTCCTGGAAAAAACAAGTGATGGTTACAACGCCTAGTCCTTCCCTGTTGCTGCCTTTTGCCCTCTGCCATCCAAGCCACATCACTGTTTTGTAAGGTAAAGAAATGCTGAATGACTCCCAAGAAGTGCTAAGCTCCTTCATCTTTCTCAGGAGATAGTATGATGAAAGGCCAGTCTGAACGTCTCAAGAAGCACTCAGCATGCCTCAGCATCAGGCCTTAATTATACTTCACTGTTCCAACACATTATTCTGGTCGATAAAGCTTGTTCCAAGACTTCATGTTGAGCACTCTTTGAGAGCGACATTTTTGCTTGACCAGCCACAGTCCTTACTTTGGCACTCTGAACTAATAGCCCAGGTCCTAAAGCTAGCTTGAAGTGATGAAGCAGTCTTAAGCTGATGAGATCGGTGCATAAATAGCATTGCAATAAGATCTGCACCTGTTTGAAATGCGACAGTGTACAAAATGAGCACAAGTTACGCTTACTGGGGAGCAACCAGGCTGGCGCTTTGACAGAGTCATGGCAGCTACAAAGTAGTGAATATACAAGGAGAATTTGGTTTCTGTTTCATGCAGTAAGTAGAGAAAAAAATACATGCGTGGAAAGTTGGAAAAATCCTCTGAAGCTTCTGGAGTTTACTTTTTGATTTTGATTGACAAAGATAGATTTTAAACTATTAAGATCCAGCTCTGTTCTGACGTGGTTCCCTTGGAAAGCCTCCCTTGTTGCATACTGCCTTTCATCTGGAAAGCACCATAATGATGTTTCTGCGCTTGAGCAGTGGGTTAAATACAGAAATAATCCAGGGGCACTTGGACAGCACAGCTTGTAGGATATAGCACGGGGGGTCTGAAGGAGCAGTGCCTGTGCCTTCCCCACAAAGAAGAGCTCCCTGCTGTCCAAGCAAGGCATGGTTAAACTAGACACCTTAGAAGTTTAAATACCATATCCTACAGTTGTCATCAACTTCAATTCAGCAGAAAACCAATACAGATAAATTAGTGTGTTACTGGAAATATGCGTAAGTGTTTAGAGGCGTGGCAAAGCAACAGGAAAACAAAACCTCTTCCCTTTAAGAGGTGGTTTAATTAAGTCCACCAAATCCAATAATCCGCCCTCAGACGCACTCCAAAACAGCAGCATGGGCCAGACCAAAACCCAAGCCCCCCTCTAATAATTTCTTTTACGGACCTGAATGCTCTAATGGTGGTAAGGCCTTCAGCTGTCTCAGAGAAGTGACAGAGTAAGGGTAGCTGGGTGCTGTCATCAAGTTCCTGGAGGTCCCTGGGAGCATGAAAAACAACAGCAGCCATTACAATGTAAAAACCTCTGTAGAAATTTTACTGCATAACAGACAAGAATCAATGGTTTATGTATTGCACATATTCTTTCCAGGATCACACAAAACTATAGTATAGAACGACACTGACATGGGAATATCAGGTTTCTTTTTTGCCATAGGAGCCCTTGAATCATCTCCCAGCCACCTCCATGATCTAGCTTTTGGTCACAGCCAAGCTTCTCTCTGTCCCACAGCGACAATGACATTACCACATCTCTGCTGGATAAACACCTGCTGTTCATTTTAGCCAGATTACAACTACTTTTTATTCTCAAACATTCCCATTTACTAATACAACTAATATAATCAAATTCAGAACAGTTGATTTTAAACTTTATAGCCTGTTATTTGTGGTTCTTAGACCAGATATAAAATAAAAAGCATGACTGTGAAAGTTTATTTTATTGCAACTGTATCAGCTAGGCTAACAAAAAGGGTGCCTTTCCATATAAACTTTGCCTTATTTTGAGTATCTCTAAGTATGTAACAAGCTGAACATAAAATATAACTGCCTATAGCACTGTAACACTACTAGTTGTAGTGTTAACGTCATCACAGTGGTTGAAACAGAGACAGCACAGACAGAGAAATAATATGAATGAGAAATTTCCTCAGTTATTCAGCAACGGTATTTTCGAGACCTGCATGGAGCAGTAGTACTTTAGTCTAAAAAGTTCCAGTCTCCTGAAGCAGGAACGTTTTCCAAACCACAGAGACAAATACATCTTTCTGTAACGCTCTGCTGTTGGCATAGTAGCCAGTTGTATAAACAGAAGAGAGGCCAGATCATTAGATATTTAAACTCTTTATTAAAATCCTACTATGTTTGCCCACTGCGTTAGATAGGCCAGGAGAAATAACTGCTCCATGATGCTGAACGTTACAGTATACACAACTGAATTAGCTGCTTATGTTTTGATGATAAATATGCTCTTTCAAATTTAAGACGGAAAATACATAGAAGTTTTTGAGAGATGTAATGGAAAATACAACAAAGAATCAAAGTGCTGCAAGAAATACTGTAAATATTTGCATTTCTGAAAATTAGTGAAGCTTATATGCCTGGAAAGTACTGCATGCAAGTAAATTATAAATACAGGCTGAAGCTAATCCTTTATCCTACATTTCCCAAGACTATTTTTCTAGAAATAAATTGGATTTATTAATTTCTGTTGTGGACTGAAAGAATACAAGTCAACCCTGGATGCTTTACGAGTGATTTAAAAGAGTTTAATTCTAACAGGCATTTTTTTATTAAAAAAAGCACTTGCTGATACAGATTTTCCCAGCAAAATGTAAGGGAATAAAATTAATGAGGAAGTTATGGTCTTGCAGAAGATCAGCGATTGCAGAGGCAACGGGTGCATGTGTGTGTTTGTGCTGACCTACAGGGGTGATCAGATTCTTTGCGGCTTGCATGGTATGGTTATTGGTACAGCACGTGGAAAAAACAGGTTTGGAAACAGATGGAGATACTACTCTCACATGTAAAATCACAGACAGAAACTGTAGTATTTCGCTGGAGTCTAATACATCAGATTTTGCCTACTCTTGTGTATTTTAAGTAAGAAGTTTAAAAGCATGAACTGCTTTAGTGTGTACAGGGAGACACTCAGAAGACCATACTGAATTTTAAGAATGAAAACCAGGTCCTGATTCCTTAGCCACCTTGAGACCTGGTGTACTGACACATACATTACTCTGGTGTAATGACAGTATTAGTCTGGAAAACTGGTGGGCAAAGAACAGGATTTCTGAGAAATCTCAGAGAATTTAAGCAAATTATTTCAGAATATAACATTTTTGGTTTGCGAATTCTGATTATAGTTTCCTTACAATTAAATGTCCTTGGATATTCTGAGGAAATCTGAGGAAAAGTAGGCTAAAGCAAGGCTGAATTCTTAACAGGTTGCTCTGTGCACATCCTGCTCCATTGATTTAAGGGGAATAACTGACACAACTATTTCTCAGGCTACCTAAACAAGAGTACTGTCCGTAAAGGCAACTGTTCTGGAATGTTCTGTTGAAAATCATCATGTCTCTGGACTGGATGCTACCAAACAGCAGTTAATGCTTTGCCACATGCATACTGCAAAGGCAGGGCCAGAAGTGACAGTTGTTAATGATGGTAGGTTATTCTGGCTTCCCTGCAGGTCAGCAGGTGCCTTGACATGTTTTTCAAGTATCAGTATGAGAAAATAAATTAAAAAAAAAAAAAAGCATGACTGACTGAATTTAAGAAAAAGCTTTGAATGGCTTGTTTAAGTTATTTTACTAAATTATATAATGGATTTAACACTAGAAACGTGACTTTAAGACATCATGACACTCTTCTTGTGGAAAAAATGTACCCTTTATTGCCAGCAAGCCATTCTGAATATGAAATGTTGCTCCACAATGGAAATGACTTTCTGTGGAGACTTTTTCCCAATATGAAGAAAAAGTCGTGACTGACGTTAATCCAGGCAGTTATTTTCCATTCTCTACTAACCCTCAAAAGGTCAAAGAGGAGCTTTGACCAGATGCGAGCTGGCTCAGTTGATTAACAAACTTTATGCTCATCTGACTCTATAGCCAACAGTGTACAAAAGTGATCCAAGTAGTGTTACTTCCCCAAACACCCCATCTGTAGTCATGTCAGCTAGAAACATCCTCCAATGCGTGTCTCAAACTCATACCTCGGGATACCAGCAGGATGCCATGGCCATCTCCCCCTTATGCTAGCTCCTATAATCTCACATTCCATCACAATTCTTACGTACATTTTTTAAGAAGAAATTTTCAGAACACTTTTTAAATACATACTTGGAAGCGACTCTGAAGTATTTCTGGATGAAATAAAAGGCTATGCCTAGAGGCACGAGGGCGACAAGGAACCATGGAGTGGCGTAGGAGATCATTCCGATGGCTGACAGGCAGAGTAAGGTGGATCGGGTAAGAGACTCCAGGGTAGGAGGAATGTGCTAGGGCAAAACAAAAAAGACATCTAAGGCAAAAGTTACTGGTAGTATCCTGATATGCCTTTTCCAATAGAGGGCCATAGGGAAAGTGGAATGACACCACCATGAACTCATTGATACTCTCCTTGTATCAGAAGCCTTTATGTCTATGTGGGTCTACTACTCAAATGAGCAGAGGTTAAAAAAGGAGTCAATAGGTTTTTTTCTACACGTCAGTGCTTCAAAGATCACGGGGAAATAGGAGCCTTTATATAACAGGCAAGAAAGAAGATTGTTCCTGATATCCCAAATATTTAGAGAAAGAGTATGCTCTTTCTCAGAGCCTCTTAATTTTCCTTCTGTGTTCCCATCACCCTTATATTCAGGATTATTGCTAATCCAAACATTTTAATTCACAGCCATAGTGAAAGAATTCCTTCCTCTTCCTCTTCCTGAATGGCCTAATTTCACATGTGCTATAGCCAGGATGGCATATCTATTTGTCACGTGTGCTCCCATATAGTTAAAGTTATTATATTCTACCCTGTTTCCTGTTTTGAGCCCAAAATTTGGGGTTTTGCTAATCCAGATCTTCCAACAGAAGCAACCAGTCAGCATCTGAAGAAACTGAGAGTCACCATCTCCCATGATGCTTATTCTAGTGGTTACCCACCCTCATTACTACAAATATGTGTACTTTCTGTTTTGAGTTTTTCTATTATCATTCCCGGAGTCTGTTTTTTTCTATGCCTTTCTCTACTGACTGTATTAATACATCATCTTATTCAGTAGCTAAATGAAAATCTACAAAGCCAAGATGTAATGAAACGGAATATATCGATACGTCTACCTGATCAATAATATTTGTATCAGCAGAGAAGCGATTTAGAATTAGCCCCAACGGAGTCATATCAAAGAACCTGTTAAACAAATTAAAAACAAAAAGTTACCTGAAAAGTAAGTACAGTTTTGTATAAAAAGCCTGATCAGACAGAATACAGAGCTACATCCAGCCTTTTTCTAAATCAAAGCAGTAAACATGAATAACACTATAACGTCTGCAACCTGACCATCTAAATCCTTGTCTTGGCGTTTCCACCCCAAAAAACCCTGTAAGTCTCCTTTTACGAAAACATACTGTCTTGCCTCCTGCTCTTTCATCAACAGTCCCTCAAGATGTAGGATCCCTTCCAAAGACCCCAGCCTGTCCCTGGTTGCTCTCAAAACTCCTGCACCAGGACTCGGTTGCTTCATGAAAGCACCACAATAACTGTATTTCTTATGCTGGCATCCTTTTGGCCATCCTGCTGCCCTGCACAGAACCTTTCCCAGGCCATCAGAAGAAGATGCATTATTTGACACTGGGCCAGTTGCTCAGAGCTGGAGCTGGGTGCCCCGGAGCTAGAACTGCACTCAAAGCCTACCTTGACACCCCAGCCTTGGAAAGGGTGTCAGTTATCTGATGCGTTTTAGCTGGATAAAAAGGGGGCACAATTTCACATGTTCTGACATGGAATTTCCCCCCCCAATTTCCTCACTAGTTATTTTCATTTTTCGTGGCCTTGTAGGAAAAAGGGCAAATGCAAAAGTTTTTCACAGGAGTACCCTCTCAGTTACAAAGAGGACAGGTTTTGACCACATAGCTTTTCAGGAGGAATGTTATTTTTGCCGTACCTGATTGGTCCAAGGATGATCTTGTTGAGCAGATTATGGTGCAGGTTCTTGGCTGCTGTGAGGCCCATCCACTCCACAGTCAGAGATGTGATAAGGCAAAGGACAATCCCTGCTCCAGAGAGGATGCTGAAGACAGCTACGTGGTAAGTCTAATAAAATGGCAAATACATCAGTCCTAGAAGTAAACATACATTTCTCTTTTCTACTAGGAAGTTCCCAAGGTACCTGGCCATCACTTATACCACATAATTATATTAATATAATATTTGGGAAATTAAAAAACTATGACAGAACTGCAATTCATTAAGTTCACATAATTAGAAGTCCTGGAAGTTCTAAGATCCCTCAACCAAAGTTAGGTACCCTTCAAAACCTTGAAGTGACAGTACTTAGAACTGTGAAAATACACTAACTGGACAAATACAAAAGTATGCAAACTGTTGGCCAAGAAACTCAGACAACTAAAGTAGAACCTCTCAAGAATTAAGGCATTTGAGAGATACTGGAAAGTTCCACTTAATTAAGCACCACTGAAATTCCCACAGTAAATCCTACACTAATCTGCCAGGGTTGTAACACATTTAAGCCTTCTGAAAGTTTACTAAACGGATTCCAGTAAGATATTTATATATGCGTCAAATTTACAGCTATAAGCATATTGTATTTAAGTAGTTCACTTGAAGACCTTTTTTTTTTTTTTTTCTGTCAGGACATTACTGGACAACCAACCAGTAATGCGGGAAATGGAGTCATTGACTTACATGTTAAAAAATCCACATGGAAAAGTTTAGTATGAGACTCCTTCATTTGAAAAGCCAATAATTTTTCTAACCTCAAACATGCTTCTGTTTCAGTTTTGCATGTTTGAAAAGACTGATAAAATTTGAATTGTCTTATGTTTTAGCATAAATAATTAATCCACTCTACACAGTAATCAATTTTACTGTATCTATCTGTCTTCCCAATCTAGCTGGCTTCTAGATGAGCAGCAAATAATTACTTTAGAACACTTTTTTTCCCCCCCTGTCAGGTTCCAAGATATGGCTCACCTTATTTGTGCTCTTAACATCATCAATGTTCCTGACTTCATTTGCATTGTCCATGGATGTCCATGTAGCAAGCCAATAATCTATGGCCACTATAACTGAGTGTTTCAACAGCTTTGAGAAAATCATCAGAAAGAGCAGGAAAAATCCTCCAGAGGTTAGATATCTCCAGCAAGTTTTCCAGGGCATCTTTGTCCTGAGCCTCAAGACAGTTGACATATTATCATCTTCATCTTCTTCCTCTTCTTCCTCTGTGACTCAGAAATTTGATCACATTAGCTTGGATGCAGTACTAAGAATTATACTTGGTTTTACTGGATTTGGTTGAGTTTTTTGTTTTTTTTTTTTGTTTCGAATTTTAATGACAACATTCAATTTGCCATTTAAATCCAGCAAACACTTCAGGTGTATTCTCACAGGACTTCCCTGTGCTCTTTGAGCAACTCTACAGACTGTCAGTCCGTGGCCTGTCACAGGTTTGTTAACTGAATATTTTTGTAAGTCACATCTTCAGTACTGACTTTTTATAGTAAAAGACTAGGCCTTTCCCAACCCATTCAGCTACAGTAGACTACTTTGGGTCACGTGGAAAATTCTAGAGAGCTCTCCAAAGCTTTCTGTCCAGAGGCTCTGTCCTCTGTGTTATGAAAGAGTTCAATTTTCTCTTCATTCGAGAATACTAGTTTTGTCCATGATCAACTGCTATTTGTTCACATTACACTGAAATACAGTTAGTGGAAGACTTTTGCTATGGGAAAGATATATTTCTTAGGTGCATAAACATGATGTTTAAAATATTCTTTTTTTTCCCCCAGGTAATAAGAATAAACATCTCACAGCCTTGCAGGCTACACTTGGATAAGAGAAACGTTGTCTTTGTCTTGACAGCCCTGAATTAACAGCATTTCCACTAATTTCTGATTTTGAACATTAAAAATCAATTAATAAGGGATGTTCGTGATGGGTCTTGTTGTCAGCTTCCAGTATCCAACCATTCTGGCCTCGATCCACTTCAAAAATTATGTGAATCTCAATCTGTACCTCTCAAGGCAACAGGACTTGGAAAGAAAAAGAAGCTAAGCTTGAGAACAAAGCCTAAAGCTTCTTCCCTAAATTGTCTCAGCTAGAAAAATAGTAAGTTAACTCCATATCCTAAAAGGAAATGAAAATAGCTACAAGTGTGATCAGATGGTGGCATTTCAAAAGCCCAGAACAGATAATTAATAGGTATCTCATGAGGGACAGGACTACAGATGATCTAACATTGTTATGCTAATGAATTGGCAGAGCTACTTCAATTTGCTTTAATTAAAATTCTTACTGTTGTTTTACTTCTATCTCACCTCTCAATATCCCCAGGCAGTATGAGTTAGCAACGAAATTAACTTGTTTTGGTACACCCTTTCCCCCATACAACATTTAGAGGAATCTATGGAGAATCCCTTAAACAAGTCCTACAGTAAACAGGTCAAAGTGTTAGACTTTACACTGTTATTTCCAAGTGTCATTAACATATTCAGACTTCATTGCTATGAACTGCCAGCTGTTCAAGTGGAAAGGCAACGAAACATGGTAATAGAGTAAATAAAGTGAAATGATAAAACATACCTTCATCTTCATCTTCCAGTTGTGACTTAGATTCTCTGGGGTACATGGCCCTTCTGAGGGTTTTTCTCTCAAGAGTAGTCTGGTCAGCTTCCATATCCTGTAACAAGGAAACTTTATTAATAAAGCTTAGCTGTCTGCTACTGTGGTAGTACCAACAATAACCTCAAGTGGCTTTATTTCCATCATTTAGATCACAGAAGGAAAAGCACAGTATTGTAGGATTTATCTTTAAAAAAATCCTGTTCTGTCCATTTCTTTCTCTCTTTCTTCCATTCTTTCATTTCCTCTCTTCTGAAATGATAAAAACTTTCAAAATAGTTTTTAGAGAATCCTAAATGTTCATGGCAATAGCACGATACAAAGCTAAGAGATTCTTTAGGATATCCCCGAGTCCACTCCTTGCCCCAGCAGACGATCAGTTGTGCATGGCATTCCAGAAGGATATTTGCCTAATGTGTCCTTACAAACCACCCATGACAGACATACACACACTTCCTAGACAATCTATTCCACTCCACAAAGTTCCTTACAGTTCATGTGGGTTTTTTCCCCCTCTAATGCCTATTTTAAAACTTGCATCCTGACACATTTTGGTTTTTTAGAAATTAAGTGAAAAGTATTTCATTTCAGAAAGGTTATCCTTGCCCAAATGCTCCTATTTACCTTTTCCAATTCTTGATCTTGGCGGTTCATCAAGGTTTTCCAGTGCTCATATAGCTCAATATCCTTGTTTTGGATATCCTTTAGTGTCCCTTCTCTAAGCACCATTCCATCCTTCATTGCTATGATCTAGGGGAGAAAGCACCCAACAGATCAACTCAGTAACATACCAAAAGCACTGACCCGCATCCACTGGATCTCAGTATTGGTGAGATTTATTATTATGCAAATTTCTGTGTTCACTATATTCAGTATTTGATTAATCATTTTCTAAGTTTGTTGACGTAGTTCATAAACTTAAAACTTCTATAAGCTGTGCTTAATCTGTGTAAAAAACATGGACAAGACATGATAAGTAATAGTCATATTTGCAATTAGGTCACAATTCTCCAGTGGTTTCCAGTCAAAAAAAACCTACACAAATAATGTAAAAATAAAATTGCTCCTTTTACTATAAAACCCATATCTTGTAGAGTTGCAGTTAGCCACATGATATATGGAATTCAGAAGGAGAAACTTTAATAAAGAGAAAAATAGTGATCTCAACAAGCATTATGGTGCTAACTTCAAGTGTATGTCCAGCATGAGCAGATCTGCATCATGGCATCTCTTCTCTTACCCAGTCGGCATGGGGTAGATACTGTAATTTATGTGTGACCAGAACAAGGGTCCTCTTGTCTTCTTGAAGAAACTTCAAAATTCCTTCCTGCATTAAATGATCACTTAAGTGAATGTCCAGTGCAGAGAATGGGTCATCCTGCAATCAAAAAAAATAAAATAAAAAAAAAATGAAAAGAAAATAAAAAAGGATACAAAAATCCGGATTTTAGTTTCAAGATAAACAAGAAAAAAATGAGAAAGCATCTGCCATGATTAACATTTCACTTCTGTCTAATGATTAAGACTTAGTCAAAGGGATGCACTACGAGACAGTGAGCTAGAATCCATTGTTCTTCAATACATAGCAATGGACTCAGTTAATTTTTAGTGTTTAGATGTGCGCAGTACTGGTGACACACTAAGAGTGTGGAGTAATCCTTATCAGGAACATCAGAACTGAAACTTCCCATCCAGCTTTGAAAATGCCAGGATCCAGAGCCAGGCTTGGGCCTAATTTTGATGGGAAACTGGCACCAGAGTTAGGAACTGTTCTGATTTCCTACAACTAAACTGCAGATGTGCTTGGTCTTTAATTTGAATGAGTGTGGTTACCAGTAAGACAATATTCAGGTAAGGATATTAATATGCAAACACTTTTTCTCCAAGAACAGAAGTCCCCAGTAATTCTGAGGAGGCTCAAACAACCCCTTCATGAGCAGTAGCCCCCTGAAATTCCTGACATACCTTGAAATTAGTATCTGAGAAGGGCAAGTTTGTCTGAATCCACAGTGTTCTGCAGGAGACTGCTGAACCCTCTATCTGTTCATTGCTGCCATGTAGTTGCATTATGGTGCTTTTCCTTAACACAAGTCCTGCTGATTTCAGTGGGCCTATGCTGACACTAGGTCACCACCAGGAGCAAACAGAAGTTAGACAATCTATTCAGCTCTTCCTCTGTTAAGCTCTGTAGGAAATCCCACCTCTATCTCCCAGAAAGCTTTGATGCTGCTTCATCTGGTGGATGTTTATTTTCTATCTCTGTAACTTGGATGTGGAGTTGAACACAAGTCCCTGTAATTTTCTAAATCTAACATAATTTTTTCTAAAGCTAAATAAAAGGAACAGTTTTATTACTAACTTTCCATGCTCCACATGAAAAAGCAAAATCTTACCAAGAAGACAATGTTCGTGTTCTGATAGAGTGCTCGAGCTACACAGATTCTCTGTCGTTGGCCGCCACTTAAATTAATCCCCTAATGAATATAATAGATCAGAAATATGCATCTTGGAATAAACACTGTTACGACCTTGGAAATGTGATTTTTACAACTATACATAGTTGCAATAAGAACAAAAGCTTTGTTAAAATGCTTATCCAGTTGATAAACAAACATAATCCTCATATAGTATCAGAAGAAAATGATTACTCAGCAACTGATCATGGGTAAGCGTAAATTATAGGGGCTTCTCTAAGCACAGCAGGCTTCTTAGATTGAAAAATGCAATCAACACTAGCATCAAATTGTGAGAGCAAAATACAGGAGACTGATAAAAAAAAAAGCAATTGAGAAACTGATTTGAGCTGAAGAAGGAAAAAAGTTTACAACTTTTTTTGCAGTAATCCTTGGTGAATTACAATTATTTAGCAGGCTGTAAGCCCAATACAGACTAGGTCTGTCTGAGTGACATCGGAGGTTGCCTTCTTAATACATAGGGTAAGCAGACATAAAAGCATTTGATTTATTTACCCTTTCTCCAATTTCTGTCTGATCACCAAATGGTAGTAAGTCGATGTCAGGCTGCAGAGAGCAGGCATCTGTAACAGCTTTGTACCTGTAAAAACAATATGGTCATTGCAATTATTTAACCAGTCATTTTACTAACATAAATTCACCACTATGCTATTAAGGCTCTGTCATGGCTGGATAATTGCAAAAATAAGTAGGGCAAAATGATTATTCCGCAACTAATCATGGAACATTGTAAACTAAGCATTGCAAAAAATGACATATTTATTAGAGCTCTTTATTGGCAAGCCTACTTATTAAAGATTCAATTACATAAATCATTGAGAGCGTTCCTCCCCTTCACAGAGCTGTTTTGCTGGACTCTGGAGTATTTGAAGCCATTTTCCAATGAGTTATTTCCCCCCACCTCCCCTTAGGTGCCTCTTAATTTATTTCAGCATCATAGTACAGGGCAAAGGATCCAATGCTTCTGGTCTGGCCACAACCAGAAAAAAAAAAAACAAACCTCTTACAAAAAGTTGAAAATTGTTATGAGATTTCTAGGTCTGTGAGGCTCACAGCTGAACTGCCCATAAGCAGCTGGGATCAGACTATCTGAGAGGTAGAATTCAGGCCTGCCCCTTATATATGAGTGAAGTTAGGCTGATGGATGCAGTAGCTCGATGGATGCAGAATCTGGTCCCTGAAATTGTAGATGTTTAGCTGGATTTTGAGACATTTAGTCATTGATAGGTTTTATTAAGTGGGAATGGAGTCATACATCTTAACAAAACACAAACTGAGAGGAATGGGATGTGTTTTTTAATAATTTTAAGCCTTTTAAGCCTAATAATTTTTGCCTTTAAAAACATCAGCGACTTGTTTTCCTTAAGCCAAGTCACTTTTTTGACTGCACTTGTTAGCTGACAGGACACAAGAAACACGTGCTGAATAGGCACAACAGAAGCCGTGTACCTCATCTTTCACACTCCCTTCTCCTGTATTTCTAAAGGAAGAATTAAGGTCATCTCCTTGAGGCACTCCATCTTCAAACATGCAGCGTTTTTGTAAAGCACCTGCTCCAATAATTTGATCACAGCACATAAACTCAGTGGAAACGTGCCTAGAATCCCAATTTCCAGAGTCCTCTAGCAATCTCAGGCTCCATTGAACAAAACAAAAAAATGTCAGTAGTCTCCAAAGATGGGATTCATCTCATCTAACTTTAACTGCTTGAAAAAAACACACGTGGCTTCTGCTGCATTTCATGGGGAGCCACTGCTGCTGTGTGATTTCTTACAAACATCTTAGACATGCACCCTGGTCGAAGGGGGAGCCTTGAAAGACTAATTTAAAACTAAAGCCTTCCACTGAGATGGCTAAAGTCAGGTTAGCTCATTCCACCCCAGGGTTCACGTGCATTGATATTTTTCAGAATCTACAAATTTCCTCCAGAAGGAGATGCCAAAAACCTCTTTCAAAGAAGCTGCCAGGTGTCATTGCAAGGAGGCTGATATTTACCTCTGTTTATTAAACGGGCTCCCAAAGATAATGTTCTCCTCCACAGTTGCATTCAGCAGCCATGGCTTCTGAGCAGCGTAAGCCACTGAGTATCTGTTTCTACTGTAGACAGATAAAAGTATTAGTAAAAAGCAAAGTATATCCATATTATGAAATGTCCAGTATTTTATCAAATAATTTTTTTTTATGAATGTGCATTCATAAAAATACAAGGCAACACGCAGGCAAAGCAACTGTTACAGAAGTGAAGGGAAGAATTTTAAATTAGATGTTTTTGTTAGAGCTGCACCCACTCTCTCACCTGATGGCAAAAATCTACACTCCAGATGGTATTCTATTCTCTTATAAATAGCTGATATCTACAGCAATTTAGTAACTGCAATTTCAATCCAAAGGCAAATTAAAAATAATCAAAATTATTAAATTCTCACAAGACTAGTTATTTGTTGGTTTATTTTATTCTCTAACATGAAAACAAAAAGTGAAAATGCATTGTTCAAGTGGCATTAGGACACTTCACTTGCTGCTTTCTGAAGTTTTAGGGTATTTCAAATGATGTCCATAAGAAATAAATTTTTATCATTGAATGCTTTTTTTCCTTTCAGTCTATTTTGTTTTTTATTTCCTTTAATCCTAAATTTATTTAAGTCTAATATCCTCAGCGGACTGACATCATATTGGAAAAGACAGTAGTTTAATACAAATTGGGAAGGAATCACTACAATCTCCCAAGTATTTATTAGACATACTTTAAAGGTGTATATTTAAACTTTAATGAAATGTGTATAATAGGGGTGAGGATGTTCTTTGCTTCTGGCTGTTTCCTTTACGTATTGCAAAAATGGTCATGTAATTTCAGACATTTTTCTGACAGGTCTGAAACGTGAGGAAAGAGGCGTGAGCTGGTACCAGCTCACAGATCTGAACATTTCTCTTCCTTCTCAGTCTCTTTGATGCTATTGCTTCAAACTGTACATTTGACACAGCTTTGTATGTAAGCATCTAGGATCTTCTATTGAGAGAGAGGGTGCCAGGGCATGTGAAATAGCTGGTTAGAAGCAATCAGCAGTATCTCAAAAATTTTAGGAGTTTTAGCAGTTTAGTATGAAATACATCCTCAGGATTATCAGGTAATAAATCATGGTGTGGCTCCCAACGACAGCTCTGTGTGCCACTACTTCTCTATTGTTTACAATGTGGTTTTGGTTTAGCTTATCCTTCTTTTAAGCCTGCAGGCCCTTTCCCTGAATTCAGCTGACGGAGACACTGCTTGACCTCACCTGGAGTACAGCTGGCTCCCTTTGCGTGCCTCGTGCCCTGCACCATCACACAGCTGTCCAGCTGGGCTCCAAGCAACACAAACCCCAGTGCTGGTCAGAAAACACGCAGACACATGGGAGGGTATCATGATGCCTTATATCCAAAGGCCCTGTCTGGCAAGATATGGAGCACACTACACTCCCAGTGATGTCAAACAGGAGCTGGGAGCGCTAAACATCTTTCAGACAATACCGAGGTAGTGGTACAATGGCTGGAGAAGATTGGGATCCACTGGATTTAACATAACCTGTGAGTCAATCCTACAGGAAATGATTATGGGTGTGGTAAGAAAAGACAGAGGTGGCTGAAAGGTACAAAGATGAAGGTTTGAGGAAATTCTGAAGAAATGAATGAGTATATTATGATACACTAAAAACACAAATAATACCTTCTGGATGCTTCAAAAGAAGGTTCAGTTTCATTTACACTGTAAATTATGGTAAATGCCATTTAGTAAGCAGAAAATATAGAGATTAACATTTTGTGCAAGTTTTATACAGAGGGTAACTGCAGTTACACACATATTTTAAGAACTCAACATCACTTTGGGTTTTTTGTTGTTAAAGGGAAAATAAACAAGATCTAATTAAAAGTATATAACTTTTCTAAATACAACAGGTTCACATCCATAGTGCACCGTGGCTAAACAGGCAAGCTATTTTGTTAGAAGCTGTACTGTAAAACCTATTACAAATGAAGTTATTAATATTGCCTTGGGCATATGAAAAGTTAACAAACAGTAAGTCAGCTTCTCCACACAGTTCCACCGATGACCTGCAAAAGTTGGAAACTACTCTTAAGTCAAATTTCTCCTGGAGCAATGATTATCTTTGCAGATACGATTTTGCAAGGTGCAAACACACTTCTGAATCAGAACAGATCTGGAACCTGTTTATAGCAGTAATGCTGCATCAAGCCATGCATGGCAAACAACATGTAGGCTTCTCTTGTCAACCTCCACTTTTTAAGGATTGTATCTATGATATTACACTTTGAAGAGCATGCAAGGGCAGTAATGGCATGAAGGATTTTGCAGCTCCCTCTGTTTGTTAATGGACTTCTTAAGAGTGTAAAGGGCATGGAATGACAATCAAAGCAGTTCTGGACCAGCCATGGTGCTTGTGTTCAGGCATGGTGACACACCACTGCAAAGTGCAAAACCTAGAAGAGTTAAGTTTATGCCAGGTAAATGGAAACAGGTATTAGAAGGGACTAGGAAAATGGCATTAATGTGTTATTTGCCTGACTTTAAAAGACCCCAAATCAACAAATCCTCTCCTCCCAAGCCTATAAATCCTCCAGATGAAATATTTTACTGCCGAGACAGAAATGTCTGCTTGCTCTGCTGGGATGTATGAGTGCAGCTGCACTCATAAGGAGATGATCCAAGTCTGGCAAGGGGCACAAAAATTCTAATACAGAGCCCTCATAATGCCAGACTCACATATTAAGCATCTTCCCAAAATGCCAGAACTGAGACATGTTGCCTTCTGTGCTGCACATCAGCTCTGGAAGAACTTTGACAATCCGTGCCTCCTGAAGTGCATAATCAGTGTTTCCTCCACGCACCTATCGCCAGAGAAGATGTTACATCAGAAGTGAATAAAAGCCCTGTTGGTTAACTCAGAAGAGTCAGACAGCCATAATTTGAGGCTGAAAACAGACATTGTTTCACCAGAACTGGTCCTTTACTCAGAAGCTTCCAGTCTTCTCTGGAAAAAAAAGTGACAAGAAAGCAAAAGATGGAATCTACTAAGAGTTTAAACAGAGGCTGGAAATTGGTCAAGCCAAACAACAAAAAAGAAACCCTACATTTTCTCTATTAAAACCCCCCAAACTTTTATCAGTAGAGCACTGCAATGGTAGAGAAAGGGATAATGCTTCCCTGTACACATTTGGGAGTGCCCTCTGAAGTACAGTTTAACAAAACCTGGGCACAAGCCTTTCAAGATCTCTTGCGACTCCATACCAGACTTAATACGCTTGCCATAAGAATCAAATATACTATCTAATGAGCAAGGACGAATTTTAGGATCTCAATTTCTTAAACTCTTTTTCCTTAGCTAGAAATTTAATTCCAAGCTTAGCTTGACAAATACACTTTTTCCAAATACTGTCTGAGATTTCTGTGAGAACCCACGTTCACTAACAGTCTCATGAATAAACATACATAAGACCTTTGCTGAGCTGGGGCCTTCACTAAAAAGGGGATTAAGTATCTGGTCTCATACTTCATTACCGTAATGAATCTGAAAGACAGATGCAATTGCAGGGCATGGGAGTGGGCTGAAACTGAAGCTCCTGAGATTTCCAAAAGGAGTACCTTATTTGCCCACTGGGATTAGTGATCTTTGCTCTAATTGTTTTATTTATCAAAATGTGGCTATTTATACTGATCTTTATTCTCTACTATAAAATATACATATTCCCCAAAGTGGAGCATGGTGAGTTCAAGTCTGAAATGGTAGGAAAAAACAAGCTATCAGTCTGATTAGATATTTTTATAAGATTTTGAATATATAAATTGATCTGTCAAAATGTATTTAACTCAAATTTTTTAGGAAAAGAAGTAAAAAAATATATCTTGATGAAGTTTGGACAACTTTGGACGTTTTAAACTCCGGATGTTTTAAAATAGACTAATGCATCTCTAACCAGGCCCAGGTTCCCTCAGCCTACAAAACTTAAATGAAGGAGAAAAAAGAGATACAAAACATCTAGGATATCACTGTAACAGCAGAATGGACCATTTCCTCCACTAACACAGGCAAGAAATTTGAGGCAAGACAAGGATTGAGAATCTACACAAATTCTACCCAGCAGCTTGGAGGAATTTATTCCTGCCCCTGCAACCCTGCAGCACAGCAGCACTAGTAGGTGCGCTGACTTTGGCTACTGACATTTATCTGGTTGAGTGTTTATCCACCCATGGACTATTCCTTTCAGTATCTTCTATGAGCTACTGTGGTTGCAATGTTTTGGTAAGCAGTTGCACAAAAGCACTGACTCTTCCTATTTTTTCTTGAAGCCTTCCATATCTTGAGAGCAGGAAAGGCCGTTTGGGAGGAGCGATTTCATAATTCTTGTGTTTCCCATGCTTTTCACTTAGCACACAGCAACCTGTTTTCACAGAAAGTAGTTCCATGTACAGAAAATCTATACCAAGTGAAGGCCTTCCACTTTGCCATCCTGCTTAGAGGCCTGAGAAGATGGCTCTGACTGTTTGGCTTGCTGTGGATGAGACGAATACATGCCTCTGCATATTCTCCACATCTGCCCCTGTACAGACTTAATAATTCAGATCTGAAAGAGGCTCAGCTGAATCACTGCATCTGGACAGCCTCATGGTTCGGTCTTTAAGACTGCACACTGGGAAAACAAAAAGCCAGCTCCATGTCTAAGGTTTGTAATGTCTCTGAGGCATGCCTCATGGAAGCAGGAAGAAACAAGATCTCACCCATAAGATTTGCCCTGGCTGTGTATTTCTTACAGAAAGATAGGCTAATGTGCTTTCTTTCCCAAGGTCCCAAACCAGTGACAACCCCAGCAGCAGGACATACAACTCTCACTGCCGACAATCACCACAGCAGCAGAGTATTCAAATCCCATGATGGGGTTTCTCAAAGAGGAACTCCAGGACTACCCCAGTATAACCGGGGCTGAAATCAGATCCATCATTACTAGTACTGTGATGTTATATCTGAATTTTTTGGGGAATTCACCTAGCCTGCATTTCACCCGTGGATCAGTAGCTGCGTTAGTCATGCATGTGGAATCACACGGGAAGGGTTCTGAAACAGTAAATAGGACCTTCATTATGGTTTTGTAAAGAATAGGATCCTCTTAGTTAATACCTGACGTATCCTTCTGCATTCATCTGTCTGTCAGGCAGTCTGAAATTACCAGCAAAACATAAGCATGTTTGCATCCACTGTACCAAAGTGCCAAATTACAGTTTGCAATGAAAAAAAGTCACTCAGCAAGGCCTGAGATGCTGGTTAAAACCCAAGTTACCCATTTGGTTATATACAGATAGCTACTTGATTGGCAATATGATCTTAATCCCTCTTGAACAATGTGAAACCAATAGTATTTCATAATCTGCCTCTAGTATCTTTCTAAAATTTCTGTTTGTCTAATCTTCCATATCTTTCTCTAGGACAAAGTTGAGAAAGTTCTTTCTCAAACATATCTCTCAAAACAGCAGTGTGAACTATTTTAAGGTATGCTCTACTCCTTGTATTTTCTTAAAGTGCTCAGAAAAAAAGCCGCTTGATTGTGAAGTCAAAATCTTCATTATAAATCTCAATGAAATAAACTGGTAAATCACATATTCTTCCTCCTTCAAAGCCTAAACTCACATATAATTAAACTAAAGTTCATCTTGCCTTGGCTCCAACTGTACCTGCTACTCCAGTGAGATCATACATTTAGAATAGCAGACAATGAAATATGGCTGGGGAACAAAAAATGCCACGCATACTAGCACAGGAAAAGCAAAAATGTCCAGCCTGCAACATTGCTGTAGGAAAAGGATGATGATTACCAGTCTAGGAATGAGGCAACCAAATATTGGTCTCCATGACAAAACTCACCCTAATTAACAGCTATTTAAGAAGAGTTTGACTTGCTAGTTTTAAGGAAATAGATCTTTAAAACTAAAGAATAATTCTTGGGGTTACAGCACATCCCTTCCACAGCCTCTGCCCTGACTATGCTGGCAGAGTGGCTGCTGGCCCGCTTAGTTTCTGTAGGAATTTCTCATTCACTGGGTTTGAATTCACATGGATCCAAGGCCTGACCTCACTGGCAGTTCCCTCTTCAGCAATAGCTTCTTCATATCTTTTAGTCCTTAGACATTTGGTGTCCTCAGGCTGCCTTCTGAACGTATAACTGTGAAGAGTAACACTGACTTCCATAGGCACGGCTTGGGTAGATACCAAGGATGGGGAAAAGCATTAATCACCTGTTATATCACCATTTTTTCTGCTATCAGCAGCATCACTGGGTGGGAAAGATAGCCTTTCCTGCATGCTGGTACTCCACTAGTGAAGAAGCTCCAGCCTGTCATAGTACAGTGTGTACAGCAGCAGAGTAACAACGCTGACTTCGTAATCCAGATAGGAATTCAAACCAGAGCTGTTTTGTCCTTTACATGCTAACTATCCCACCTCTTCAATTCTTCTTGGAAAAATTTCATTATTTGCACAACCTGAGCTGCAAGGACTATCTTAAATGCTACTGGACTAGAAACACCTTTGATGAAACACAACAAAAGTAAATTGCACCTCAAGGGGGTTTGGAGATAGCATGGTAATGGGAGTTATTTGCTCCAAGGCAGGTAAGTACTATAGGTCCAGAGCCAACTCCCTGCACTGAAGACCTCTGGATAACAGGAATAGTATACGCTTTCTATTCAGGTCATTTGATAGGGCTAATTTATTAGAGAATACATGAATATATTAGCTCTTAATCACCAGGCTATTTTCTTTCCCTTCCTGAGGCAATCTGATCTAAACCAGGACCAGAAGGGTTATGAAAATCCGTAAGTTTGCAGGTGACGCCCTCCAGAGAGGATCCGGGTGATAATACTCATTTAACATGCAGTTCTGAGACATGAAGTTTCCATTTCTCACAGCAAAACCCAACTCCCTGCATAAATGAATACAGCAATTAATAGCTATATGAAACATACTTGCTCCAGTGAACTTTTCCCTCCAGCGTCTGCATCTCTCCCAATATAGCAAGGAGAAGGGATGACTTGCCACAGCCAACCTGACCCACAATCATTGTCATCTGACCTATGGTAATAATAACAAAGACATTAAAAAAAAAAAAAAAGAAAAAAGAAAAAGACCAGCTCTACTCAAGTCCACAAGGACCAACTACACCCAGTTCTAAGCCACCCAAAACAGTTGGTTAAATTTGTTAGCATCCACTGCATAATATTGCATGTATTCATCAATGGAAATAAACATTTACAGTATAAGCACACACTAATCTCCAAAGGAATGAGACTATTGCTTTGACATATATTATCATACAATGTATAGGAGTGTGTTACTTTACTGAAGTTTGTTAGGGTCAAAAGATAAAAAGCAGGGAGTGATTATTTAGGCTGTGGTTTCATGAAAATCGAGGCCAATCTAATGAAGTGACTACAACCGAAAGAAGATCCATTAATTACTCTTCTCTCCTTTGCTGTACTCCTCCCTCCCTCCCTCTGCTTTCCTACCTTTGGTCCCACTCTGTAGTGCTAATTATGTTTCTCAGGTATTCCCATAAACTAATTGAACTCACTAAATATGCTAGCTAGTGCATTTGGCAGGTAAGCTTCTCACGAGCTGGGGAGTTAATGGTTTCTTCTTCTTCTAGATGAGGTAAACTCTTAGACTGGCTCACCCAGCTTGTAAACCCTTAGATTGTAAACTCCTTGGAGCAAAGACCTTCTGCTGGTGTTGTATGTTGCACTGGGGCAGTACAAAGAAACGTTCATCCATGTACAGGACACAATGCTACAGTGAAAGAATGATGTAGACTTTGGGATTACATATACTACTTTGGAATTTCTTAATAACTAGTTGATATCTAAGACGTATCAAGCTAACATAATAAGCTATTTTAAAACTAAGCACTTGACAGGATATAGAAATAAAATACAAGACTATTCAATAACATGAAATACTAACAGTGTTAGGAATTTTACAATATTAATAATAACAACAAGAAAAAGGAGAAAAAGTTGTTAATTTTCACACTGGCTATGTATGTAAGTCTTCCAAAACAAATCAGTGGTTTGTAAACCCCCGAAACTCCTAGACAAAAGACACTGAGGATGCAAGAAATGGCAGGAGCTCATCTGGACAGAGAGAAATTAATTGAAAAAGAAATTTATTGAGGATTTCTTAACAGAAAAACTGCATGAGGGGCAAGGAATTCTCATAGATGAAAATAGCTGTGAACTGGAAGAATGCAATGTTGAAGAATGGCAGGAGAAGTGCAATGTACGACTGTTGTGTCCCTGTACATCCACCGGTAGACACTGCTGGAAATAAAATATTGAATTAGATGGGCCCTTGATTTGAACAACTCTGGAGTTCTCCCTCTTCCTTTTCTTAATTTGCCTATCAAAAATAATAATAATTATTTCTGAAGCCATCTTTTCCATATTTATTTGTACTCTTGACTTTCTTCCTGCTGTTATAAAAACTATATAAAATATATAAGTATATAAAAAACATGTAATTTTTTGTTTATTTATAGTACCTAAGGTTAATGATACAGTTATATGACCAATACAGTTTGGGAACTCATATACATTTTTAACCTCCATTTTTTCTTATAAAAACCTAAATATGTGGCTTATTGCTTTTCACAACATGAAGAAGTAAAATTAGTAGCAATTTGGTATTACATATTTAATGTTTAAGGTGTGCATTTATCCTACCTGTTGGGATTCTGATGTTTATGTTGGATAATGTAGCTAAACCACTTCCCCATGAAAAGTATCCATTGGTCACCTACAAAACAATTACCACATCAGGTATATAAACACATAAGATAAAACTAAAATAGAGTGTCTTTAGAATATGTTACTAAAAGAAATAAGTGATTAATTGACATGGTGAAGTATACTCATAAACAAAAAAAGAAAGTAAATTAGGTTGGTTAAGATTGCCAATCTCAGAAAAGCTCGTCAGTAAGAAAAGTTATATACACAAATGAATACTCTGAAATGCAATAAAGAGTTTTGAACTCTGTTTACCAAATACTTTCATGCTGTCAAGTAGAAGATTATAGACACACAATCGCAAGACCTCACAGGTGACAATCTAAATAGCATAGCTTATCAATGAATTAATTATTGTGCATATTGGGATATATGGCCCTTTGTGAATGCACTCCCAAAGTGCAAACTGAAGATTCACAAGGTTTACGCTGGCCATAAGAAAAATGTGCCCCAGTGCACCCCCGCCTGTCTGCGCATACTTCCTTGGGAGTTGGAAGGGCCATGAAACACTCCTTGCACAGAGCACACATAAGGGAAAAAGTGCATCAATGTGACTTAAAACAATGTAATAATAAATGACATGTCATAATAAATTTTCGATCACAGTTATGAGTGAAATAGAAATGAATGAAGGGAAAGCTGAAAAATCTATTTTAATTTCTGCATATCAGATTATCTGCGCATCTATCTATCTGTCTGTCTGTCTGTCTATCATTTGTTCCTTTGGACACATGGTACCTCTGCTTCCCGACAAGACAGGGAATCACTACAATGAGCTGATCTGCAGCAAATTCTCACTTTATTTTTGGATAAAGTGCTTGTTCTTTCAATGGAAAGAACAAGCCTTTTGAAGAACAGCAGTAAATGGTAATATTGCAGGAGGACCTGCTTCTCATAAAAAATAAGATGATGTTTTTAAACCACCTTGATTGCGACATCATCTATCTCCACAGGACGCGTTTGCTTCCTTGTTGGCTGTTCATAGCTTTCAAGCTGATACCTCAAGGGCTGTCTCCTGTTGATGGCCTTGGTGTGCTACACAGCGAAATGAAGAAAAGATAAAAGTTAGAATTGTCAAGAGATGACAGTGTTCGATTCCCTATAAAACAAACGATCCACTCCCTTTTTAACCACAGTTTTAGGTCACAAGAAGAAACAAGTGCCTTTCAATGTATGCAATAATAAAGACACACTTCTATGATGCCCATAGTGCAATGCTTTGAACACCCTTAACTGGAAATGTCTGAATTTTTGGTTTCCCATGCATAACCATCCCAAATTTCAGCTCTGTCTTCCTCCTTTCCTGATTTCTTACACATGGAGATTGAGAACTCTTGCACCCTAAGGAAAGTATTCTTACAGATCTGCCAGTTCTGTTCTTCTCCTTTGACCCCAAAGGCAGTTTCTGAGGGGGTTCTATTGATTAAACTCCTTGAAGAGCTAAAGTTTGCGTTCCTAAAATTCAGGGTCTTGACTTTACTTGATTTCTTCCTTTCAAAATCACCTCCCTTGGATTTTTTTCTCTTCAAATTTTACTCAAATTCACTATATGCCTAGCACTCCAGAAACAGCTTTTGGAATCAATTCTTGTTTCACAAAGTTCGGTGTTGCTCTTCCCACCTCCAATTTGAACTCATCCTACCTAAAGATGGCAAACATATGATGGGTTGTACTGGTAATACATAGTACAAACCCCATGATCGTAGGAAATGCACCTGGGCCTTTTATAAAAACTGAGAAGGCTGAATTTGAATCCTGTGTTAATATGCTAGTGTGTTACAGGGTTTTTATTGCTACTGGTAATTCAGTAATGCATGAAGGTATTTGGGAGCCTTTCATGTTATAGAAACACACAAATCCCAACACAGAAAAGGCAAAACTGGTCAATGTTAAGAGTCAGGCTAGAAGCCAAGACTCCTGAGGCCTATCAGCTAGGCCATGGGCCCTCTCTGCTCTGGCCTCTGGCCTCTCTGCTTTGAAATTCAGTGTCATAAAACAACTTACAAGTCCCGTGTGCTTCTTACAGGATTCATAAGCTACAGAGCTGTCCCCACCTCTCCAGCTGTCATCTCCAATCTCATCACTCAGGAGAAACTCATTCAGCTTCTGTACACTTGAAAAACAACAGAACAGTGAGTTAAACCCAGGTTTCCATGAGTACATTTCCATTTTTGTGCAGTCCAGTCAGCAGGATATATCAGAAGCGTTCCAAAAGAAGTTCATGGGATACTTTTGGTTTTCTGTTGGACTGTCTGCCTGCCCCTCGATAGCAAGTGAAAAATTATGTGGAAAAGGACATTGGTAGCTGGGAAAGAAGAGGAGAGCTCGTCACGTGAGCGCCACTAGAGCTCTAAGGGAATGGTTTCCATCTCGTTAAGCTTTTCTTTTTGGTGGCTTTCTCATGCCACATTTCCTACATGTGGTCAGGATGCATAAATGAGTCATTCACCCACCTACATTCTCTGAAAACGGCAATGCAGCAGGTGTATCCTAAACACAGTTTTTGCATACACTGCATTTAAACAGGACTAAATACCGCACAAATAAGCACAGACATAGCCAGGCACAGAGAAATACAGCAAGAGCTCTCTTTGCCCACTTCTTAAAACTGTCCCCTGGGACATCTGCTGCACAGGTTCTATTCGTTCTTCATCAAAGGATTATTGTGCTCTTTCTGCCCCACTTCCTTTCAGAGTACTATAACCATGTGGCTCTTTATCAGTTCTGAGGAAGGGATGAACAACAGCACCCACTGATCATGGTGAAGCTATGTTACTTTGCAAAAACCAAAATCAAGGTGCATTGTGAGACTGAGACAGCAGAAGGATATATGACTTCAGATCAGCAATTTGAATATTAATATGCAAATGGAAATGTAGTCTTGTTTCAAGGCCTGCCTGAGCACTTTGAAATTATCAATACCTGTTCAAGCCACAGAGATACTAGTTAGCAAGAAAGCACTGCAATTGTCATTATTTCCTCCTGTCAGCATATGTGTTCCTGTCCTCCTTTGAAAGGAAAATTCATGTCTAAATCCCATATCAGAATTTCAGTCTTATGTAAGTGTATCAAGCAAGAATTTGTCTTCTTCAGAAGATTAGAGACCTTGTTCTGATCATCCACTGAAGAAGACATCAACCATTCTTTTGCATTTGAATAAGGACAGGTATCATCAAAAGCTTTCATAGTACTAGAACTGCTCTTTACAATAAAATGGAGATTCTGACCAAAGTATAAGAACTAAAACATAACACAAGTGAGTGCTTACTCATATACATGTATTTGATTGATGATAGAGCTGTGAAGTGGTCAAACACATATTTTTCTTTCTTCATTTGGAGGACAAGATGTTCATGGGAGAAAGACATTAGGAAATAAGTTTGCCAAAGGGTAAAGTTTGTTTTGGCAAATACAGTCTTTAAATAATGTCCTGAGGGATGTCCAGCAGTGCTAAGGAAAACATACACACCATTTTGATATTAGGGCTGTGCTAAACATAGAGCAGAGATGTAGAGGCTGGGATGATTTAAAAAGGAGACTTGAGATTTTCCACTAGTCAGAAACCATTTTCAACCTAGGGAAAATCTCTCATGTGGCCCTGATGCTGCTTTGATAAAAATAAACCCTATTTAATTATACATATTTTTTTTAAGTGAGTGCAGTAATGTTAAATTATAACTGTGAAGCCTGAGGTCCCCTTGACTGCTATTTGTTATTATCATTACCCACCATTGCTGCTCGCAGCAGCAATGCAATACCTTGCCAAAGCGCAAGTCTTGGCAAGAAGTAACTATGTTTCTGGGTGAGAAGGTTAGTTTGGTCTTCACATCCTGCTAGAGCTTGGCATACGATGTGGTACTGCCAGTCAGGTGTCAGTTTGTGCCTCTGGGGACATCTTGGCAGTGTGTATGTCTACATAACTGCCCCATGACCATGACTCTCTCCATATAGACCACTGATGCAAAAGCCTGGAATTTAACTTACTACCAACCAGCTCCCTTGAGATTAAGTGCTTTATAGCACAGCACAAAGGAAGTTGTATTGTTGGGCTATTTGCAGAAATAAATGCCTGGAACATATAAGATACTGATGAAGCAACATGTTTTCTGAGTTCCTTCTCTTTTTTTCTAAAAAATCTTGTCAGCTTCATGCCAATTTCCACCCTGCCCTGCCATGCAGATCCCTACCCCTTACAGACCAAACTCCAACGGTCATCTAGTCCAACCTCCCTGAAGTCACAGGGACACCCCACTAGCCCAGGTTGCCCAGGGCCTCATCAAGCCTCACCTGGAATATCTCCAGGGAAGGGGCCTCAACCACCTCCCTGGGCAAACTTTTCCAGTGTTCCACCACCCTCAGAAAAAAGAACTTGCTCCTAATATCCAATCTAAATCTGCTCTTCTCCATCTCAAAGCCATTGCTCCTTGTCTTGTCACTGCAGCCTTTTGTAACAGACTCTCCCCAGCCTTTCTGCAGGCCCCCTTCAGGTACTAGAAGGTTGCTTAGGTCTCCCTGGAGCCTCCTCTTCTCCAGGCTGAACAACCCCAGCTCCCTCAGCCTGTCCTCATAGCAGAGGTGCTCCAGCCTCCTGATGATTTTTCATCATTCTCTTCCAGATGAGCAGGTAGAAACAACCTTTTTTCTCCAGCACCTCCTCTGTTGTACTACTGAATGCAGGTGTTCAGGATTTGGAGAAATGAGAAGGGCCACTTACCTTACAATAGCCTTGACTGCAAAACGAACCACAGTGGAGAGCAGGAACAGCGGTGTGACCAGGATGTGAAAGAGGGACAGTGATGCAAAGGCCTGGGCGGGCTGCAGTGGCTTGTCATTAGTATACGCATAAGTCACAAAGGTCTGTCACAGCAGGGAGAGAACATGCCAGGATAAGGACTCTTGAAAAGGATGGACAAGGGCAGCACGCAAAACACTTTGCTCAACTAAGGCCAATATCTTACATATCTCAATTTATTGGGAATCCTAGTAAACTGCAGAGACAGCTGCCATCTGCTAAAGTGGAAAAGATTTTTTTAATCTTGCCAATGATTTCAAGACACATACATATTTAAGAATGAATAAAAGCTTTGTAAAATCAAAGCATTTAGTTTTATAGAACTCTGTAATCAACTTCAGGGATTAGAAGAAGCATACAACCCACAAAAGTCAGTAAGAATCTAATAAATCTTAGGGTTTTTTTTCCACAGATGCAGAACTATGGCCCAATTTCATCCAATTCTGGTACACGCTCTCAGCATATTCTGAGTAATGCTCTCTGAATTTGGTCTATGAAGACTCCTTACTGACCCGCATGCCATCATTCCTCTAGTTCATTAGGCTGAGATTTAACCCTGGCCAGAGGACAAGCAGAATTTATTTCTCCTTAAACTGCAGAGTACCCTTTCTTGAAATGGTAGCTTATAATGCATTTTGAAACAGGAATGATTTTTGCTGCTAGACAAGAGGCAAAGCTACCCAAAACCCCTTCAAAATGAGGGCTTCTCAAAATGGTTCTTCTTTCAAACTGCAATGATTTTTTTCTTTCTTTCTTTCTTACAGTCAAAATTTGTATTTCTTTTTGTTTTTACCAATACAAACCACAGCTGTTATAATACCAACTCTAGCAATGGACAATTCCAGTGTCCTGCCATCCTACAGGTAGCAGGGGCACATTAACTCATCTGCCAGTTTTATGAGGAGTATGTCCTACAGCAACAATGGTGGCCTTTATTTATTTATTTATTTATTTATTTATTTATTTATTTATCCCCTTCTCTTTTTCTCTCCCCTTTTATAAGAAAAAGTGAAAAAAACATATCTTACTGCAAGAACAGCTGCTATTGGTATGGCTGCATTCATAAAAACTGTGAAAGAGAAATAAAATACACATCAGATTATACGGAATAAGAAAAAAGAAGAATCCAATTATTTCCAATTCGAGTTATAAAAACTCCCAAAGGAAAATTCCTCCGCTGGAATAAATTTCCTTTCATGACAGAAAGAGATCCTAAACTCACAAACAAATAAGCCAAGGAATTATCTCATTTGCATACTATAGTGAACAGAATAAAAAGTTTTATATGCACAATTATTATGCAACATAGTGAAAACATTACCCTCTCAGCTCTTCTACGTTATGGAAAACACAATTTCTTTCAGATATTAATTTATCTTTGGTGTAATCAGAGCTGCTAATATTAACTGGAGCCTCCTTACTATAAAACAATTCATAACTGTAGTGTCATAATGAAGGTGACAGAAAATTTCCTGGGAAAAAAAAAGAGATCAACAAGATATGCTCTATATTTTGCTTATATACTATGTTTGTTATGCCTTTTTATTTTAATCACATACCACACATGCACACAGGAAAAAAATGTCATAGGCACAGCTGTATCTTGCTTTACTTGAAGGAATGTTGACATGAAGCACTGGATCCATTTCCGAGCACTAAAAACATAGTTACTTACTGGAAAGAGATGTATGAAGTGCAAAGGTTTTGAGACTGGTGAGTTCCTTCATTCTCGTTTCTTCCACACTAGTACAAAATATGTGCTCCCAGGCATACAGCTTTAATAACTTAATGCCTTTTAGTATCTCGTTGGTTTTCTTTAATCTCTCAGTAGAATAGTCCTTCATTTCAAAAGAAAGCAAGGATAAGAAATTGATAATGGTTTGTAGTTTAAATGAGAATGTTCTTTTCCCTTCAATTCTGTCGTAAAATTCATTAGAGATTGATAATTTTGTTTACTTGTGATTTTGTAAAGGTTTTCAGTTGCCATACTAAATAAAACAATAAAAAATTCCATGTTCTTTCGAGCTATTAAAATGCTTACAATGATGAGGGGAAATTAAGTGACTCTGTTCTGAGAAGAAAAGTAAACCAAAACATCTGAAAGCTTCAAATAGAGGGTGAAACTCAGGGAGGTGGATTAGTAGGTCAACGGTGTATGTGACAATAAACAGACTACAGGTGTGTAACTGCTAATAAAAGATTCATTCTGGGATTCATACAGACTGGTCATGAAAATGAGTGAGATGTTTATGGATATATCTAGCTAATTCCCCCTCATCAGAAAACAGTAATCATAATTTTGGTAAAACCATAACCCAAAAGATGTTATGAGTCAGAAGAACGCAAAAAAGAGAAAGATTCAGATTATTTCTGAAAATATGTGAGGATAAATCCCTTGTTGGTATAAACTGGCACAATTCGACAGGTTTGAAGTGTACTGAAGATTAGATCCACATACGTATAATTTGCTTAGTGAATAGAAAGATAACAAGCATCTTTAAATATTTGATGATTCAAACATCAAAGGTGGATTAAAAAAGTTCAAGGATCATGAGAATAAAGTTAAAAATTAAACAAAGTATCTGAAAACATTTCTAATTGGTGAACTAAATTAAATGGCAAAATAAACTTACAGCACTGAAGAATGTATGATAGATAACAACCCAGCAGTGACAGCTGATTTTTAGAGAATATCAAAGCTTGGGGTAAGAGCATAAAGCCCCTGGCCATTTCAGAGGGTGGTTGTACATTCTTTAGCACTGTCCTCTTATAATTTATCAGTCATATGTACTGTTTGCTAACACCCCATGAAATACAAAATCTGAATTTAGAAACAACACCCTTTCATGGAATTGAATTCAGATGAAACCGTGCTAGTTGGGTGAAAAATAATATTGTTGGAGAAGCCAGGTCAAGGCCCACCTACTTTTTTTCAGTTCCTTGTCTGACAAACCTTAGGAAGGAAGAGATACTGAGCCACAGAAAAACAGAAAGGGAGGAATGACAGAATTAAGTGCTGGCTTGTCCAAACCTCCACCATGAATGCTGACTAATAGCAAGAACAGAATCCAGAACCACTGGTTCCCTGCTCTCATTTCTGGATCATAAAAGTCAGTGAAATAATTTACTTACAAGAGTGCTCTTCTGAGCCTCCGCCAACTTCGTAGCTATGAAGTACTGTATTGGAGCTAACAGTACAATGACAGCAGCACCAACCAAGGCACTCACTCCGAGTAAATTATAGAGTAGGATCACACCCATTATTATCTATGAAGAAAAAAAGCAACACAGGAAAAAAAGTAGATTTCAATATGCCAGAATGATAACAAGAAAAAAAAAATATTGTTCTTCTCATAAACAGTTAATAAACAGTTAAAAGGTTTGTAGGAACCAAGTGAGCCCACACTTCAGAAGGTCATGTTTGGAAAGTGTGGGAAATGAACCCACAAGCCTTTATTTTTGACATTAACTGCATAGTTTGTGTTAGTGCCTGGTAGTCCCAATTCCAGACGAGATTTCCACAGAACTAAAGGAACACTAAAACGATGGTGCTTGCCCCAAAGCGTTTTACAGAATCACTGGCCTCAAGTCTTATTTACATTAGAGCTCCTTACATCACGCTGGAAGCATTCAAAGGTCTTAGGATGGTTTAGGATGGTCATGAAGCACAGCTGCATTCTGTCGTAGTGGTCCTCTTGCAACTACGGACAGAGGCATGTCTAAGGCAGACACTGAAGGATAACGCAGATGTGCTGGGAGTGACACAAACCTGAGTTCATGCATCTGTAGCTCTGTAGGAAAATACCAAGATGCTGCCTTAGGCCTACAAAGAGTTTAGGAACACTTCCCACACAGGTTTACCTGGGAATGGCTCTGATGCAACTATCATGATTCTGGTTCCTGTGTAAATACAAGCTCTACTAAATAAATATTTTTATTAAAAGCTCTGCTTCATAGTACAGAGATATCCTCAGCAACAGGACACTGAGAACCAGTTCCCTACTTTATATTTTTGCCATCTCTTCAGTGAGTCACTTCTGTCTTTAAACCTCCCTTCTTGCTATACAGTATCAGAAATAAGAATTAGCAGAGTTCAACGTTTTGAAAGCATTATTTAGCTTTTCAGGCTTCTGTAATATCAATAAGCATACCTGCATGCCATTTCCTTAGCAGAACAATACAAGGTTACAAGTAGAAATTTGTACGTGGGGTAAACTGAAGCACTTACTGGGGGCCTGATCTTACAATGAGTTTTTGATCTTGGCAACAGGCCATCATTGGAAGATGCACAATATATTTTCTAAGATTCACTGCAATCTTCAGCTGGCTATGGCTATATCAGCTCACACTGGAAGGATGTAAGTTCAGTATTTGCTACAAGCTCTTCCACTGAGGAGGGAGCAGCCTTGACAGTTGTTGTTTGTGGCAGGAGCTGTTTGTGGACATCCCTTGAAGCTCAAGTTTCTCGCGTAAGGCAAGACAGGACAGTCCCACAACCTTTTCCAGAGTGGTATTGTCATAACCCAGGCTATAGTTACCAATAGCTAAGTTTCTTCCCTCTTTTTTTCCAAAAAGCAGCCAACTGAGCTAATCAAGCAGAAAGACATAGTACTGCACCACCAGTGTCATTAATATCAGCTGCTATGGAAGGAAATAGTAAGAATTCCCTTTCAGTTTCGTTGTTGAAGCAGAGGTGTAAGGTAATCACTGTAATTGATAGAGCCTAAGAGTGAAAGCCCCCTGTAGCCTAGGCCACAGACGCTCACTCAGCAAGTTCTCCAGAAGGTGCTCATTCCTGGACAAAGCTATAGTCAAGCTGCTCTGTGTTCCCTGTCTCCCGACTGCCTGAAGGTGAACTAAGAAACCAGCAAAATCAACAGAACTTCCTCCAGCTGGCCTTTTAGAGCAGTGGTGAGGAAGGCCATTGTACTTCTACAGTGGCTGAGACACAGACTTCATTAAAGAGACAAATGAGTGGTGAATTTAGGCTACGTATAATTATTCCCTAGCTACAGGAATCAGACCTCGTGCTCATTTAATAACATTCAAAGTATTAACAGCAACACTTCCAAATAAACTTGGATATGAAACTGTGACTTAAATTGAAACCCTCTCTATTATTTCTAAATTCAGTTACCATGCAAACCTTTTGTCGTCTTCTCCATAAATTATTTAATGACTCTCTAAACCCTACTTGATCCTAAAACAGACACATAAAATCCGTATGTTTCCATTATTAGTAGTAATATTGCTGTTATTAATCAATTACCGATTAATAATAATTAATTAATAATCAATTGCTGATTACCAGGAATTTCAGGAAAACAGATTCACTCCAAGAGTGGCTTCTATCCCTTTTTAAAACTTGTTTAACGTCAGTAGGATCACTGATATTAAAGGTAAGGACCGTGCCAATCCCACCCCAAGCTAAAATTCTGAAGGTGCCACAGGAACCCAAGGCTTCTTGGAAAATCAGCATGGCTTAGGTCGTTAAGCTGTTTAGCACTTTTGGAGATTTCTTTCAGGCTGATAATTTGTACCTCTCCTTCCTACGGATCTGCCTACAGATCTTTCCCAGCCTTGTTAAGAACTAGATGTGCATAGTAACTAAGCTTGTTTAGATGAGAGCTCCTCTGAGTATTTCGTGCAGTGGGCTGCCAGTGCTGCTGTCTGTCACTGAGCAGGATTCGATTTCATTTTGCTCCTGCCCCAAAACACAGTTACAAATGGACACTGCAAATGCAATACTTGGTGCTGGTCAGACGTCTGTGCTGCTGCCATGTGGCAGAAATAAAAGCAACGACTTGTGGAAGAAATATGAACAGAGAAAGGATGACAGGTCATCATTTTTAAAGTCACAGACCACATCCATGACATGGAAACCCTGCTCCAACAAATCCTCCCTCAGTAAACAGGCCCTTGGAGAAACAGCCTCCCCAGCCCTTGGAGGGGCCACATTCTTGCTTGTTAGTCCTCCTGGTAAATGAGTGTGAAGTCCAGGTTCCCCTCCAGATTTTGTAGTACTCTCATGGACATAATACTCTTTTCAACCAGGTTGGAGGATCTCTGAAATCAGACCCTTACTTTGATGCTCTACCTGAACAGGCATTGCCCACAGATTGGGGCACAGGAACAGGAACCACATTAATTGATTTGTTTCTATGGCAACCAAGTTATTGATTTGTCCCAGTGTCATCTCTCCCATGGACAAGTTGGATGTGGAAAGCCTCAGGATCTTATTATATATCATCGCCTGTGGGAAAGGAAAAAAATGGACGATATGAAAATGATATCATTATAAAACAACAGTAGCAGCAGGACGTTTCAAACTGCAGTATCAGTCTTTACCTAAGACAGTCCTTCTCCCAGTCTCTCACCTGAGACAGAGAGAGAGGTGGAGACAGTGAGAGAAAGCACAAGAGAGAGAACTGACTTTAAAAAACTCCAATTCCTCTCAAAAGGTTTGGTGCTTAACGCAGACCTAAAATAGAACAAAATGACAACAAAACATCAAAATTTAGGAGAGTGGGCAAGGATCTTTTTAAACAAGTATTTGGTGAGCCTGCTTTTCTGTGACACTGCCTGTAACAGCTGTAACACCTGTAGCAGCTTAACAGGGTTTAAAATTAATTAGGGCGTATATTCACCAGAATTCTAAAGACAAATATTGTGAGTATTGTGAGCCCAGTTCACAGTTATGACCAAATATTGAACAACGTAGCGTCAAGGAATCTTTGCCCCATTTTGCCCACGAGGAAGGTAAATCCTGTAGAATTAACCAGAACTGCCTACAGACCGTGGTGAATTACAGCAGCTGCATATGGTGCTTAGAGTCCCTGTTTTGGCACATGGGAGTCACAAAAGCCCAAGGAAATAACCAGGTACACTTTCTTCACCAAGCCTACACCATTTATCCTGGGAGAAGGTAGAAAATGTTTGAAACAGAGCACACGCGAAAAAAAAAAGAAGCTTCCACACTGAGATGATATTGCTATGTTTTGTTACGCTAGGCAAAACATCAGTTCCAGCTTCTGTTTCGCACAGAGCGCTACTGCTGTCTGTGGAGTGTGGTCTGCGGAGATGCCTGCTACAACCCACCCACGTGCTCAGCTGGAGCTGCTGGCTCCAGTTCATAACCACGGCTTCCACAGAGGGTTAATGGATGCTGGCTTTAGAGACACAGTTTTGTGGATGAATCACTCCTGTCCCATCTCACAGAGCTCTGTGCAAAAGGGCATAAATATGCAGAATCACCACTCTCGATACCCGGACAATGTTCCTGTAAAACACAGCTCAGTCAAAGATACTCTGCAGAGGACTCTGCTCACAGTCAGCAGAAGTAACCACACAAGCAAATGAACAAAGCAGATGCAGAGCCAAAATGACACTGATTATGAATCATCTGGAAAGATACGTTCTTATATGCAGGGAGTAAGTCTTAAACTTCTGCATGTTAGTGTGATGGGTTCAGATTTTGGCAAAAGGAATCGATGCCATGAGTTTGGCTATGTCAGTGACATTACTTTTTCCAGTGTTCTGTACAAAAACACAGTGCACATCTTCTCTCAAACAATTGTTAACTGAGTCTCCAGATAAAGAACAAAGCAAATGAAAGTACAAAGCTGGAGCTATTATTAGTGAATTTCTTGGCAGATCATGGGAACATCTTTGCTCACCAGTAAAGCACCTCGTAGGTTGATGCCAGTTTCTGTAGTCACATAGTAGGATGCCTGCAGGAATGTCCTCTGCAAGATAAGGGCCAGGAAGAGAAGAACTGCTAAAACGTAAACATTCCTGAGGAATTCCTCTGAGGAAAGATATGAATTTGATGGATCTTTCACCTGAAAAGAAAGGAAAAAATGACGAAAGTGGAATAGGAGGGATTGAGACTCTGGACACTAGGTAACTCACTCATTGCATTAGAATAAAAAATATTGATGGTATTATGGGAAAGTTATGGAAATCAGATTTCTCGCTGTCCTATGAATAAAAATAACATGGATACAAATTAAATACTCCACTGATGTTCCAAAGACTTTGGATCTTAACTTTCAGTGATTGTAAAATGAATTGTTTGTAGCAGGAAAGGGACAATGACATCACCATGTCTGCCTTATCTTTAGTTTTTCCATCAAATTCTGGTGATTGGTAGGATAGAATGCTACTCAGTAGAAAATAGAGATCATTCCATGCATCCAAAAGAAGCTGCAAGAAAATATTTTTTATTATATGGGATTAGTTACTTGTGTTGCATCTGGATATTATGGAAACAATTCCTTCCAGAAATGGTATCTGTGAGTTCTGAATAAAATAAGAATATATTTGTCAGTATTCCCCATAAAATGAGCCTCATCAGGGAGAAAAAAATTATCTTGTTTAAATGACTTTATTTGCTTTTATTTTCTAGTTTTTATGTTCAGAGTGCTGCTCTCTTTCAGGCAGAAAAGAAAACAGATGTACCAAAATACTGCAAGGAAGACTGTTCCTTTGGTATTTCCGAGCCAGCTGGATGCAGGATGTACTGAAATTCTTACGAGAAAATAAAAATAAAGAAGAAAGAAAAGAAGACAGAAAATGTGTTCTCGACCAAAGTACCCAGCCTGATTCTGGGATGAAAGGGTTAGGAAATACTGGAACGTAAACCATGTATCTACCCTCCTGAAAATTCTTTCATTGCTCTGGACTACTGTCTTTCACCATGAGAGTGCAGACAGCAGAGAGGTGGTCCAAGCCACACTGCATTGCTGAGCCTGGATGGCTCTCCACACCATACACTCCTCCCTCTGCCACAGGCAGTTGACACTCAAAAGGTGTGTATAAGCACCTAACACTGTTTTCAAAAAGTCCAGTAAGACACATAAATCCCACTGAAATATCAGGACTAGGCAGCTCGATCAGCTCCAGACTTCTTGAAACAAGGGTTGGTTAAGTGCACAGTTGGTTAGCTAAATATATTTGGAAACTCTTAATGTTCTGCTGCATCTAACTTCTCTATGTCTACATACTGGGGATATCAATAATAAAATAATTTTGGAGATACCTTTATCAATGCATATAAATTCTCAGGAATTAAGGGGGAATAAGCATAAAATTAAGTTAATTGACATTAATTGAAACTAGAAAGAATTTAAAGTAGAAATACATAACAGCAAGAACAACCAAGAGAAAGTTTATCAAAATTCATAAATTAAAAGCAAATGAATTCTGAATTGTATCCAAGAAAAATAGTGACTGTCACCAGGCTAGGCTCTTGGAGAGGTTTCAAGTTCTCCAATTATTTTAATCTTCCCTTTAGCCAATGTTGAATAAAACTTAAAAAAACCCACAACTAAACCCACTACACTGAAGAAAAGAAAAGATAAAGGAAGCAGACAAGGTACAGATTCCTAAATCTGAGATCCAGAAACAATAATTTTCAAGCTAAAATACCTCGTTTGTTCAACATGCAACCCCCCTCCCTCCATTTTTGAAAACAAAATATGCACTATTCTTTTTAACTCTGTGGCTCAAACCCAAGAGTGAAGCTTCGAGGATGATAAAGATCTTTATTTGATAAACTGCACAATTAAACTCTCCTTCAGTGCAATGGCTGAATGAGAATCTAAAGCCAAATTCAGACCATCAGTCAAGAAAATAAATGTCAGGAGTGAGCAGCCAAGAAGAAGATATTTGGATAGCGATGACAGTCAAATGCTTTATCTGGAGGGGAAAATGTTATTCCATTACATACCTATCTGCTCATTCAAATACAAAATACCCACTACATAAAGCGTATGGAGATGCTTCCATATCAGAAGACAGATGTAGGAAAATTTCGTCATCATATCTTCTCTGCTGTCAGCCAGTAAAATAATTTTACCTGTATCTTTTCACTGGCTACTAATAAATTATTTGCCTTATGACAGAAAATGTTCTGTATCAGAGACTTGCTTGGTGCTTAGAGATGACCTCTGAAAGTTCAGTCTCAGTGAAACTTGAAATGAGGTGTGAACTAGCATCTTTTGTGCAGTGGATACTTTCAATTTCTCACATAGAATCGTGGAATCATAGAATTGTCCAGGTCGGAAGGGACTACCAAAGGTTACCTAGTCCCACCTCCCCACAGTTGCAGGGACACCCCCAACTAGACCAGGTTGCCCAGGGCCTCATCGAGCCTCACCTT
>VXBW01005306.1:1093872-1116727 GCA_013400375.1 Thinocorus orbignyianus
CTGGATCTGCTGGCAACACATCTTTTGATGCAGCCCAGGATGTGATTAGCCTTTTGGGCTGCAAGTGAACACTGTCTGCTCATGTCCTGCCTCTCATCCATCAGCACCCCCAAGACCCTTTCCTCAGAACTGCTTTCTAATACCTCATCTCCTAGTCTGTATTGATGGTGAGGATTGTTCTAACCTAGGTGCAGAACCCTGCACTTGCTCTTGTTGAACCTCGTGAGGTTCATCTGGACCCACATCTCAAGCCTGTCCAGGTCCCTCTGGATGACATCCCATCCCTCTGGCGTGTTGATAACGCCACATAGCTTGGTGTCATCTGCAAACTTGCTAATAGAGCACTCAATCCCTCTGTCTATGCATAGGCCATGTCTACACAGGCCAATGCTTTTCATCACAACAAGAAGCATATTTAGTCACAAACAGAGAGCAACTACTCTGGGCTTCCCAGTGGAAAACAGATTTTAGAGAGCTCAAACCAGTCAATGAACTACAATTGGATAGATGGACAGAAATTAAGCAAAATTCCAAGACTCATTGTTCCTGGATGATCATGGAGGCACGACCTGTCAGTGTCCTGCTGGAAACAACGAGGCACAGCTGAACAAGAGAAGTTGTTCTTTCTCCCCAGAACTGCATGGATGACTCTACCAAGAGGCAAAAAGCTGAGCAACTGGTGGAAGCATCTGCTATCTGTGTTGCGTTCATACCAAAGACTTCCACTACTCAGGTTTATAACTTGACTGTTACTCAGAAAAAAAACCCAAACAAACTGACACCAAAAAAGCTCAACACAATTTGCTAGAAAGAAACAATGAAATAATACAATGATGATCAGAGACATACAAAAGTGTGCAGCCAAATGTGTTAAATACCTGATATGAATCTAGAACTAATACTAAATGAAGTTTTTCAACCCATGCTGTCAGATTACCTTTTCTGTTGTATTTGTATTATTGGTTGTATTCTGGAAGCCCTGGACAATGCCAGAAATGCACAATGGCCCAGCAAAACCCAGCAAGTCGGCCAAGTAACGGAACGTGCTGCTGAGAAGAATCGGTCGTCCAAAAGCACTGTACATGGCTAACCATATGGAGGGACTCCGATTGGGCTGGTCTGCTACCTTTTTCTGGAAAACAGGGAAACAGGTATCAATGCACCAAGAAGACACCTCCTAGCTATATGCAGCAACTTCCACTTTGTTCCCTTCTGGATTCCCAAATGATTCCTGAAAGGTGTTCTGGAGTAGGTGAAGGAGCAAACATGTACATAACAAGAGATTTCAGACATTCTTCACAGAAAATTCGAATTCTGCCTCTTCTTGCTAACTGTGGTTCCTCACCTCTAAATCTTACCACTTTTCTGAACCTTTGAACACAGGAATGCAAGCACAGATTAACACCATACTGGCACACAGCCATTGCTCCTTGTCACATGTGTGCTCAGGAAAAGGTCTGGCCTTTCAAGCCCTTGCTCATTTGTGTAATCCTGGCTTTCACAGTAGCTGTGAAACCACTTGATCCAATAAAGGCTTCTGATGTGAGAAAGGGAATAAAGGAAAAAACACGGACAGGCACCTGAACCAATGTAGTTTAATTTAATTTACCTGGAAGTTTTCTACCTCTTGGATGCCTTCCCGGAAGACAAACTTCAGTCGATCACTAATTACTGGGGTCAAAAAGGTGACAGTAGCAAACTACTTTGGGAGATAAGATTAAATCAGCTAAGGGTCCCTTCTAGCTTTCACTTCGGTGAATCTATGCAATATCACAACTCTTGCCTCAAACTGCCAACCAGAAGATACCTGCCTAGTCAAAGGAGTTCTGATATTTCTGAGGAACTTTTAATCTAAAGAAGAGGCGTTTTACTTAACAGATCCATGGTCTGCAGAGTGCTTCCTTGCGCTTCAGGCAGCAGCTTTTGACACTTGAAAAAAGCATCTGTCATTTTTCACGTAGCACAGATGCCTGCAAGTTGTAACCTAAGACAAGCCCTCTTGAGTGTTCACAGAGACATTTTAAGTATAGCCCAGTAATAACAACCCCCCTGCCCCAGCAAATTCACCAAAGAAAAGCAAGTATGTCTGTACCTTGCCTTTTTCCCCCCCCTCTTTTCTCTGTTTTTCCTTTTACGCCACTTCAACAGTGAGATAGAATATGCACACACTGCCAAAAACGTACGAGTGTACAGGATGGCCAGATAGCTGCTTACTGGCCTCTGGAGATTAGGCCAGGTCAGTCATACTCAATATGAAAAAATGTAGTCAGAGAAACAAGCATCACGGGGACAAATTAGAGAAACATTTCAGAAAATGGTAAGAATGAAACTGCTGCTTCTGATGAGAGAAAGAGCACAAGGGCCTTGTGTGAGTCTCCCAGCCAAAAGGGTCTGAATTTGTTGCCTGGTGGCTTTTGAGCTGGACTGCTCTACAGGGGCTGCTGTCACCCTCCTTAAATAAGCAATCTGCGCTTTAATAGCTTCATAGGAGCTAAGCTAACTTTTTAACAAAACACATCTGCCGCCTTTTGCAAAAAAATTGCACATACTATTGCACATACTACTCTGGGCATTCAGTTAATGGTAAATTTGGTAAATAGCAATGGTAGATCTCTATTTCTTTAATAAGATTTTGCTATTTGAGTAGCCATTTTCACTATTACTACAAAATTCACATAACTGGCATCACTACAAGAAACGTATTTACTTTTCATTGGAAAAAATACTAATTAAATTAAACTATCCAATCAACTCTTTTGCTGTTTCTTCTTTTTTAATCATGACTTCAAATTAGCTGAAGCATCTAATGGGGAGGGGGAAGAAAGAAGAGTAAATTCTTTTCTAATCTTGAACTCTATTGCAGAACAGTTCTCGAGGCCCAATGTTATGGGCCTACAGTGTAGTATGTTGTATGTGTCAACCCTATCCTTTATTTAGGTACTGAGGGATGATTTGTCAGTCACCACTCATTACTGAAGATCACTGACATGTTCCAGTAACTCCACAGTGGAAAGTGTGACCACTGTCACAAGAATTAAATAAAAAACTCTGTCTGGGCAGAGTACTTTTCAGGCAGGAAAGAGTCGCAGCAACACAAATGTCAGCTTAACCAATGTTAAGCTCTGTTCCTGCATTTTCTAGCTATATCTAACATACTTTCTTTCCATTTCTTTTTTTCTGTAACAGGTAAGACCCACAGTGGCACATGAATAGCAGGTATAGGAAATTCTGATGGCCCTTGACTTTAAAAATTGTATTTACTGTTGCATCATCTCAAAAGTAAAATGTTCTATTGACTATCAGAGCAAATTACACAGGACTTTGGTTGTTGGGGTAAACCAAATATAGTACCAATGTGCTAAATCTATTTTGGGATATGTGATGCATAATGCATTAGTCTGGTCTGAAACATCTAGACCACTTATGCAGAAACCAAAACAAAAGCCAAGCAAGAACAGAAACAGGATCAACTCTGGGGGGTGGGGAAGGTTTATGCAGCAAGTACTACCCACATATAGTACACTGGTCCAAAAATTTGGCTGTAAGTATTTTGTTGCATAATATTAAGGGATTCTTTATCTTCTTAATCTTATTAGAGAATTCTTTCTTGTCAGCCGAAATGTCCATTAATATAGTAGGAACTATGAATTTATATTACAGAGAATATATGAATTTAAGGTCATGAGTCTAACCCCTAAGTATATGATGCGCAGAATTCTTAGAAAGGTGTAACAAAAATACTGCAAGAAGAGGCTTTTCAGAAAAGCAAGAAAATATAGCATGTCCCTCTTTTAGAGTATTTACTGACACCAGGAATCAATGACATAAGGAAAGCCAAATAGAGTGTGGGTTTTTGTCAATACTTTGCTTAGGAAAAATCTCAAACAGCATATTTAAGTAAGCTTAATTATCAAAAAAGCTTGTTTTACCTGTAGTTTCACAGTATATTCTAATTTGAAAGAACATATGCTATGTTGTTTTCTTATGTTATGCTGTGTTATGCTATGTTGCCAAACATGAAGTATCTATAAAAGCAGTAACAAATAACCTATATCTTACTTTAAGAGTTGGAATGCCTTTTCCAGTAGCAACTACCAGACTAATAGCCAATTAGAATGTCAACCATCAGTCATTTAGCCCTGTACTGTGTTGGTTTGTATTACTTAATATTATAATAAAATTACTGTTAACTAGCTTTAAAAGTCTATAAAATTCCACATAGAATGAAAGTGAAATTAAAATTACTTGATGCTTTGACGAAATTACTTCTAACTAAAGAATTCTGAGTAGTGAATGTATTCATAACCCTAAGAATTACTTGACGAAAATTTGAAGATGTAAAAAAACCTGGAACAGAACAGCAAATTCAGATTTGTCACTGAGAAGTGTCAGTTTAGCTCTCATGCGTCAGTGGCCAAACCTTCAGATAATAGGAGCCAGAAGAATTCTGTCTAAATAGTTGATTATGGATTTCAGAAGTTGCCCACTGACATCAAAGAAAACAAGCAAAGGTTGAACCCAACGTTCACAGACTTCATGGTTCACAGCCTTCATGGTTACATAAGTGGCAATACGTTATTTTAGCAGAATATAGCAGCCATAAAAAGTTAATTTCAGACCTTCTAGTTTACACTCCTGTATACTTGGGGGACAGGTGTAGAAAACAGTGATTTTGAGAAAACAGTCATCAAAAGCTAATCTGACTCATTTCCCTCATGCTTTTATTCAGTACAGAACCTCAGCTGGTTTCAATTTTCATAACATGCAGAAGGGATAGCAAGACAACGTCATGTGAGCTATCTCAAAGGCATTTTACAATACAGAATATTCATGGTCATGTTCAGCAGTTTTCATCAAGGTGTGATAAGGAGAGTTTGGAAAGGACCAAAAGCTTGCTTTCTGCATAGCCATGGAGAAGGGCTGAGACTAGCTATCTCCAGGCACAGGCAGGGTTAACCCCACTTAATCCAGAGGATGCTGGGGGGGCTCCCCTCACCAGCTGCAGAAGATCAGTGTAAAATACACCCTGGCAGCAGAGACAGTGATAGATCATCTCATCCAGATTGCAGACCATGCTTCAATCTGAAGAATTTTCCTACTTCTGTGGCTGTTTTCTGGCCCAACCAGGCACAAATCAACATGTTTTTCCATGGGAGTGAGATGCAGCAAGTTCCGCCGCCTGGCTCTTCGGATTGGCTTTAGCCATTTGGTTTACTTTAACCTTATCTATGAAGTATCAGTTTACTTTACAGGGTTACAGCCTGTTTTCGAATATTAGCACAAATGTGCTAGAGGCTGTGGCGATCTCAAGAGTTCAAACAACTACAGAAACCAAAATATCTGACGTAAGCCAGCTTTATAAACGTAGGTAGAGTGTAACTCCATGGGCACATTTATGCAAGCCTTCATACGTGCGTGACGCAGGCCGAGGGAAGCTACCCATTGGAAGTTTGCGTTCACACACACGAGTGACAGCACACTGAACCTGCCTTTTAGCATCTGAACGGCGTGTTTTTGCAGGCCCACACAGTATCTGCAGATGTAAATGTGTGACAGACAAATGCCTGCATCCAGCCACCGTGTCTGGCATTAAGAATGGCATGGACACTCAGACCCTCAGAGTGTGGAGGCACCTATGACTCTTTGGTGTCTTTAAGTAGGACTCAGGTATTGAATGCATCTTTAAGGAGCTGGCCTAAAGAGTGGTGAGGCACTGGAACAGGTTGCCCAGGGAAGTTGTTGATGCCCCATCCCTGGAAGTGTTTAAGGCCAGGCTGGATGGGGCTTGGAGCAACCTGCTCTAGGGAGAGGTGTCCCTGCCCATGGCAGGGGGGTTGGAACTTGATGATCTTGAAGGTCCCTTCCAACTCTGACCATTCTATGATTCTATGATTCTAGGCACTTTTCTTTTGCTCAGCTGAAACAACTGAGTAGTTTTCTGCTTGAGGCAGAAGGGTCTTGGTTGACTACTCTGCACTTGTGAGACCCCACCTGGAGTNGGATGGGGCTTTGAGCAACCTGCTCTAGGGAGAGGTGTCCCTGCCCATGGCAGGGGGGTTGGAACTTGATGATCTCTAAGGTCCCTTCCAACTCCAACCATTCTATGATTCTATGATTCTATGACTAGAGAAGGAAAGAGAAGCAACCTAAATCTATTAAAACAGGCTTAATTGTACTGATGAGAGTTTCATTTCAGAAGGCACAGAAAGGAGCCCGCAGCTCCAGCAGTTGCTGGGAGGAGAGAGCTGCTCCTCCTGGCTTCTCCTCACACTGCAGTTCTCAGCCCTACACTGCACGGAAACACGTGTATCTGGTGTGTGCAGCAATGGGATTTATATGATTTTTTACTATGTGCTACAACTTCCAAAGCTGCCTCTGAATGCCTGTATTCTCTCTGTTTATGCTTGAGGATTGATATTTATGTACAAACCAGGGAGCCAAGCTCCTGAATCCTTCCTCCTTTCTGCAAAACAAAATCTTTATTGTTTTGGCAGAAACCACCAGATTTAAGCACAAATTAAACACCACAGCTTTGCCTAAATGCATCCAGAAGTTTCTCTGGAAACTCCTGCCCTACCCAGTGAATTTGCCTAACCATGTATTTTGTAATGTGTCTGGCTAGGATGAAGTTAATTTTCTTCATAGCAGCATTTTGGGCTGCTGTTTTGGATTGGTGACTAAAACACTGTCAAGACACTAGTGTTTTGGCTATTCTTGATGTGTGTTTTTGGCTATTTCTCCTTCTGTCAAAAAAAATGAAGATGAGTGTTTCCAGCTGAAACTACAGATGGAACGTCTTCTAATTTAAAATGCTGTCATAAGTAGCGAAGATTTAAAAAAAGCTTTCGCTTTTAAAATGAAATCTAGCAAGTGATCAGTCTGTTATGGTTTTAGCTTCCAGTTGCTCTCAATCTGGCAACTCTCCCCTGCTGTAAATTCACATAAAACCAAACACTAACCATTGGATTGGAACTTCCCAAGCCAAGTTTCACCTTGGAACAAACAGTCCTAAATTAAAAATTCCTAAATCTAGGATTTCATAGAAGCAGAAACCATCCAAAGTGACACTATAGTTTCTAAGGCCAAACAGTGACAGGAACATCTTTGATTACCTTTTGTTCCTCATATGCTTCTTTCAGACAAATGTAATTTGTCAGTGCTCTCATTGCAATTGGGAGCTTTCCAATCGCCTTCAGGTCCACAGGTTTCTTGTGAGCAGATATAATAAGAGTATTCATCCACCAGTAAGTCGCCTTTGAGAGCAAATTGACAAATGGCTGCAGAAACCTCACCCCCAGGTCCTGTAGATCCTCTGGTGGCTTTACTTTCTGAGGGTTCATGAAAAATACATACCTCTGGAGAGGAGAAAATAGACAGCACGCACTCAGGAATTGTCTTAATGGTAATTCTTAGTAAAAATTATGTATAATACAATTACAGTGTCAAATCTGCATTTAAAGGTAATTATACATTGTATTTAAATATAAATTTGCATGTAAATAGGAGCATTCCCATTTTGACAGCAAAACTGGCAAGAAATTGAGCAATGGGGGATGAGGACACAGCTATGTAGCCTATCAGTACCACCTATCTCTGTAGACCAGTAACAAAAAAGAATTCTTAGTATATAATTATATTTTAAATTATCATGGGTAAGAACATATGCTGACTTCTACATTCACTACATACATATCTTCTGTGCATTAACATAGCATATACAGTATAGGTTACATATACACACACACATACCCTTACATGCACAAATATGCATGTATATCTATGTATATAAATACGTATACACTCTCTGTGTGTATGCATATACACAGGCATACATACAGAACACGTGAAGGGGACACATCAAGGACACACATTTTAAGGAGATGCCAGGTCCCATCGGTTTCTGCAGAATTAATCAGACATTTACAGCTAAGCTAAACTTGGGCATGAACCCATCCCTGGAAGTGTTGAAGGCCAGGCTGGATGGGGCTTTGGCAACCTGCTCTAGTGGGAGGTGTCCCTGCCCATGGCAGGGGGGTCAGAACTCCATGATCTTTAAGGTCCCTTCCAGCTCTAACCATTCTATGATTCTATGAACTTGACACAAGCCAGAGATAATGGGACAAAAATCACATCTTCACCCCCAAGATACTGTTGATAGTTTTTTCAGATCCTGGTAAAGAAACCACATACCCTAACTCGAATGACGTTGATCTCCACAGCCATCAGCAGCCCATAGAGAATGACCATAATTCCAGTGATGCAGAAACGCAGCTGAGAAAAAGGCACACCGTCCTGGCAGTATCTGACAAGCTTGATTGTTTTAGTGACAAAGGCCATTATCCAGTAAAGAAAGAGAGCTGTAAAACAGGTACACAGAGATAATTAAACAAATCAGCTACACCAGTGCTGCATAAATTTTAGTTCTCTCAAACAGAAATATTTGATGGCTTAGTGCAACACAAGCACAATGATCTTCTGTATCACCAGCCTGCAGGCTGGCGATGCGTGATGTCAGGCAAGGTAAGGAATTCAGGTTCAAGAGATGTGCTTTGCAATTCCTTTTCCAAAGTCACTGTTTTCTTTCCTGGGCACCACTCTTCAAAGAGATCCACAATGGTGGGTCTTAATGGAATTGCAAAAGTCCACTGAAAGTAATCTGCAGGGAAACTCTGTTTTTAAAATGAAGTAAAAGTCACTTAGCTTGACAAACACCATATTGTCTCCTTGAAAAAGCAGGGTGCATCCCAGGTGAGCACACGGAAACGTGCTCAGTTTGAAAAGGAGGTGGTATAGTTTAATAACATCCTGCATCCTGGCTTGATCTGTCAATGGCTCGTTCAGGTTTTTGAGTTATAAGGTAATTTGGACAGTATATTTGTATGAAACATTATCCTGCAATGCCTAGTCAAATGCTTCTGAGCATTTCCTGAGTGAGACAGCAGACTGCTTAATCTCAGAATCAACTGCAAAGGATGCTGAGAAACAGCAGCCATCCGCACAGGCTGGTCTGCCATCAGATTACTATTAAAAGTGGTCTGTTAAAATGGCCCTTTTGAGTGAAGACAAGCTTTTGCATCAAGATAAAAATACCTAAAAGCTCATGCTGAAAATACAAATTTTTTTTGCAATCCTTTTAAAATATAGTTTTCAGTGTGTACCTTATTAAAGGTGTAGTAACTCCTACAATAATGCTAGTTTGAAGAATAGAGAATTATTCCTCTGTGTTTTTAATATTCTCACACATTTCACCGTTCTCTTCAATCTATGCCAGCCAATTTAGGGTAAACTACTGGGTTTTGTAAGAGTAAATAAGCATCAGTTTCAGACTTACCCAACAGTAACTTTGGAAAGTTAGATGTTTCAATATTATGGTAATAGACTATGGATACAGTGGCAGCCACAAATCCCATTATAGCTGGTAGAAAGAGGTGCAGATGGCGAGACTTCATTTGTCTGAAAATAAATAAGGTACAAACCAGTGAATGTGGTGTCTTTTTTCACCCTTGTTACCTTCCTAAGCGTTCTGCAAATCTGTTTAAGGGGACAAATATGACTTTCACAGAGACAAAAATATTTTTTTCTTATGTGAATGCTTTAAATTTTGTTAATATTTACTTGCTGTTATAGCTTGAGAGGAGAATAACAAAGTCCTACGAAAAATTGTTTCACCTTCATCCCATTAAAATCCAGACAATTCATGAACTGATGCCATTTTTTTGTGGGGGAGGGGGAACTCCTTATGCCTTAGTAGTCAGCCAGCCAGCACTATGCAATAAAAATTCAATTAGCTTGGCTATCCATCGAATACTGTCACTTACGTGTCGGAAACTATGCCCTCTGCTATTTCACACACATGTACGAACAGGAGGGTGAATGTCAGGATCCACCGCAGGTTGTGTCCAGGGAAGTGCAGCCAGGTATTGTGGTGAATTTGGACTTTGGAGCTTTGGCTTCCCCAGCCTGCAAAATAATAGTAATGAAAGAGGAAGGTTATCACACAGCCAGCCCACAAGCAATCTGGTTATCAATTCCCTATTCTAATCTATAGGTCACACTTCACAGCACAGAATCAATACAAAACCCCTACAAGATTGTTGTTACTAATAAGATGACCCAAGATCGTCTGAGTTGCCACGCAGCTCACTCTAATTTTGCTCTAACCCTGTAGACAACAGGACAACAGATTTCCCACAATCACAATCAAAGAGAAGAGGTCCCTGGCCAAGAACAAACATGAGAAAACATCTCGGAGTCACCCTCACACAACAGGGACTGACAGATCTTAAGTGAAGGCATCATTGTGTCTTTCCCCGTCACAGACAAGAGTGGGCAGTTTTCAACTGATATAAAAGCTGCATCCTCTACTGAGGCCTCTAAGAGATATATATTTACTTCAAACCAGTAAAATTTATTTTCTCTGTTTCGGGTCTGCTTGGGAGCACTGTTTCATGGGATACTGAGCAGCAATTTCCCAGTCTCGGCGCCGCAGGCACAGACCAGTCGTTCCAGCACAGCACCAGGACCAGTCTGATTTAATCAACAAATTAATCTCAAAGCCTATTTCCATGTCATCACCTCAGATGACACTCATCCTTGCCAGGAAAGACTGTCCTGCAACCAAGATTGCCAGCAACCTGGCAAGAAGTGAGACACCAAGGACAGGAGGGATGGGATGGCGCTGGGGGGAGCTGGGGACTGACCAGGACGGCGAGTCTTGCCCTGGAATGTTGCTTTGGCCCCTGTCCCTTCCCACCCTGGCACAGGTCTTTCCTGAGCCCGTCACCACAAACAGCTGTACATGTCCCTCTTACTGTGAGGCAGTTCCCAGAATTCCCCGACAGACCTCCTCATAGAGAATCCCAAGAAAAGCACATTTCAGGGAAGTAAAGAAACAAATCAAAAGAAAACAAAACTGACTGAGTTTAAAACCCAGGATATGCTTTTGACGCAAAAGGATGCATCATCTCTTCGTGCCTAGAGGTGGCTTAGAAACACATAAACCAGAGGCCATGTTTATTCATGTTTGGAAACTGTCAGGATGTCACCATTTCATCCTTGTTTAATATGCAAAGTACTGCAGGAACAAAACATTCTCTTTTCTCCATATCTATCGCAAGTGTTTTCTACAGGTTCCTGAGGTTTTCCTAATCAGATGCGGCTTTCTTTGATTTGGCTTCTGTCTTTGTCTCTCCCAAGCTGCTTTTCTTTTTTATTTCCTCTTTGCCCATACATCTGCACAGACACAATTCATCATCAATTTATGATTTTTGGGAGTTAGTCAATACTGTGGATTCCAGGTGGGTTTTAATGCTCTGCTCAACAACTGTTTACCCTAATAATCAAGGTAGAAAATAGAAAACAAAGAATTGCATACATACACACCACATACTTTAAGCTATTATGTTTTTTTCCTAACATGGTTAGAAAATAGAGGGAATTTTCCATGGCTGCAATATTTCAAAATTAATTGGCTATTGCCTGTAAAAAAAATAAATGCACCCTGCTACTATTTGATTCATAACAGAGAAGGTTGCAAAAGATTATCTCTGCCCTCAGACCTTGCATTGAGTTTCCATCAAACTCTTCTGCGCAAAGCCCTGAAATTCAAGGATGACTTTCACCTCATCTCAAGGAAAGAACGAATGCCTATGTAAAGATCCAGCACTGTTGAACAGAGTTCTCCATAACCCTTGGGGCTTTTCCATCTTTAGTTATTCTTTTGTTAGAACTTATTTCTTATTCCCTTGCTTAATTACTTTGATTAGTTTTCAGTCACTGGATCTTGTTACGCCTTTGATTGAGTTCACTGGGTGTCTTAGCCTACAGCTTCCTGTAGCCTGTTATTCACAGTCTGTTTGTGTAACAGAGTCCTTAAAACTCCAGTTCAGATACAGTCCCAAATTCAAACCCTCCTCATGGAAGAAATGTATTACTCGACACCAGGAAGGCAGCATGGAAGAACTGACATGCCATTTCTCATGCAGTTGTCAAGACAATAATTATTTTTATTAATATTTATTGCCTTTTGACAGCTATTCAAGTATCTTTATCTCCTATGATCAGTTAGAACGCCACGGTTTGATGGCTCTTTTGGCAAAAGAAGTAATTATTATGTTTTAAAAGTTTCTTATGCTTCTCGTAGCCTTAGTTCCAAGTTGCACATTTTGGATATTCTCTGAAATTCACATAACTTGAAGGGAATTCAGACCCACTGCCCTAAGTTTTCTAATATCTAATAATAGCAAAGGTTACAAGTTGCCAATTTCAAATCTGAAGAAAACTTCTCTGGAGAGAAGTTTCAAAGCATTTGGAGCTCATTTCTCTGATTCTCATCCATCTTTTTGTGCTGTTTAGTTCAGATTTATATCTAAAATTCCCAACATTTCAAGCGGATTGGCGTCATGTCCTCTGGGTCAAGTCATGCTGTCTCTTCTATTTAAAAATTAATAAATCCAAAGGATCCAACAGTTTGCAGCACAGGCTTCTAAGCACATATAAACATGACTGCATTATAAATACATGCTTAATTGTTTGTAGTACTGCACAGCTCCATTGAATAACTCACCAATGAACAAAATTGGGAAGGTGATGAATAGCAAAAAGACATGGGGAACCAAGTTGAGAGCATCCACAAAGCAGACATTTCTTAGGACACCAGCACTGATATTATAGGCTGAAGCGTTGTCGTTACCACAAAACGCGAGCCTCATCGCTTCCAGAAGGTCTGACTACTACAAAAAAGAAAGAATAGTTGACTACCAACACTGCTACTATTGCCTTTAGCCAAACACAAAATAAACTAAATAAAGAGATACAGAAGGAGCACACTTGACTCACATAGAATAATTCAATGATATGCTGAAAATGTTTTTGGGTTCCATATGAGAAGAAAGCTGTGTTTGTATTAAATAATTATTATTTATGTTTAGTCAATCTTAGTTATATTTAAGTACTATTTATTAAAGACACTATGCTATGTCTTCTAGTGTTCATAAATATGCACAAATGTTATGCTGCAAATGCTCTTTGAGAATATAGAGAAAGAACAGGAAAGTTTTGGAAAAAAATTTCTTTCCATTTCTATTAAGAAAACTCACAGTGCACCTAAGCCGATTCCTGTGTGTTACTGCTTCTTTGATGAGCAAACATTCTCTGTGCAACATCACTGCTAATGCAATTTGTTGCACTAGATTCTCAGTGCAAGTTCTGAACCATTGATATCTGTGATTTGGCAGCTTTACATTCACTGATACTCTGTATTTCTTCATTTATCAACCTGTGCATTGTTTATTTATTCACTGTTTATAAGAAGATGAAACAAGAATGTTTCCCTGTGTATCTCTTTGCCTAAGGCTTGTACACAGCAACACAGTGCTGTAGGATAGGTTGTATAAACTCATTTGCTCACATATTCTTTCCAAAATTTACATACTAAAATGGAAAGGATATCTTCAATTCAGCAAAGTACATGTATACTTTGGTGAATGCATCTTTCTGGAACAACACTGGCATTAATGAGTTTTACAGACTCAGAACAATACAGACATGCAAAAAAAAGCATAAGCACAGTCTAATAAAAAGTTAGTTGAATGCAGAGAAAAAGGCTTTCCCTCTTCCCTCAAATCGTTCAGATTAGTTCTATCAGCTTAGTTGTCTGAACAAGGCGAGTGCGTAACAAAGTAAGAATAACTACTGAAGTACTCCCTTAGAGCAGAAACATACAGGTCTTCAAAAGAATACAGAGGCACTTTGAACCTCTGCTAACCCCCCTTTGTCTTTTAACTTTTTGTTGGACCTAGAAAGCATAACTTTTATAGAAATACAACGGTGAAATCTATAACAGAGTTTCACTGAAAAGAATGTGACAAATCCAGTCCCTTTTCCAAACATATCAGCAATTTATGGTCTGAGATTTGTCAGAAGTTAAGCGTAACTCAGAGTCATACAGTGGCCCACACCCTGCAAAAATGCATGCACATACTTACTGTGGTGCAAAAGTTGACAGGCAACTGACTCAGTCTTCAGCAGAAAACAGCTTGATGGAGACTTTGGCCCATTCTCTATAATGAACAGAGTGATATGACTATCATTCTATCATTTTATTTTTATTTAAAAGTATATTCACAAATGCATAGGACTAGTAACATAAAAGAAACATTACCTTAACATGAATTCTGTCTGAACAGACTGAGAAGTTATTAGCAAAACAAATACGGAACTTTGAAAAAAACCTACACAGAGATTGTTTGTTTATAATTTGTAAAAGTTTGACGTGTCTCCTTTAAGAGAAACATAATAGTAATGATAATCTCTTGAAAATCATAACTGTTGTTTCCTCATTTTTACCGAAGGTCAGAAGTCCAAGGGAGTTCTGCTGGGAATTTTCCTCCCTTTCCCACAAAGAGGACTCTTTTCTGAGACAGCGTAAGATGCTGTTGTGGTCTAGTAGTCGGAATGGTACTGAAAGGCAGGAGGATCCTGGGTTCAAATGAGCACTGAACCACTGACTTCCAGTGTAGCTTTTGGCTTCTAGTCAAAAATAAATCTGGGAGAAAGGATTAAATCCAGGTCCAAGAGAAGCTAAGGGAACTGTTGTTTTTCCATTTTTCTGGAAGGGAAATGGAATATAGGCAGAGATGCTTCTGTGGAAGAAAGGAGTATTAACTGCATGGAGAGTGCTATCTGCTAGCAAGGACCAACCATCAGTTTGCAAAGGTTTCATATCGCACGTCAAACAATAGTGCCTAAAAGCTCTCAAGAAAGATGAATCTTTCAAGAATCACATCTGAATGTTGACAATCTGTGCTGTGCCTACTTTTGCGATAGAGTATATCCAAATATGCACTTTTGAAACCAACTGTCCTTAGCATGTTGGCAGAGCTGAGGAAAGAATCTGGTCCTATTGTTAATACTGATGTAAAGAGACAGTGCCCATCATACTGATGATGCTTTTCAAGAGTAAATACAAACACTCTATTCACAATACTTTTGTTACAGTTTCACTTAAAAAAAAAAGAAAAGATAGAATGTAATTGTCTTCTCTTAAAATAAGAGAGAAAATCAATGAGCCTGGACTGATTAGTTTGTAAAAAAAAAACAAACACACAGAAAATCAAAAACATTGTATTGGCAATGAAACGAGGGAGAATAATTGACAATAAATTCCCAAGATTTTAAACCACAAAACATTTCTTCATCAATCAGCACATCCACTGAACATGTTCATTAAACCTCCACAGGTTTAAAATCTATCAAAAAAATTTGATCAGTGTCATGATGCTGTGTTGAGCCAATGCAGCTTATAATTTGGCCTCATAAAATGTTCACCAGGTAGAACTTTCATTCTTAGCAGCACCCACTTCAGGATATACATCTACTACAGCATGGCACCAATAGGGAATAGAAGAGATAAGATCTGTGGAAGCATTAATAGCCCAGTGATGCTTCCTCCCTTCCTTCCTTCCTTCCCTCCTTTCTTCCATCCATTTGTCCATCATCACTGTGCTAGAAACAAACTATGACTGAAAGTGGAGGACTCATGTCCTGCATCTGTTTGATGTATGCCAACTTTCATAGACACTTTCTGGTGTTTACACTGACAGGCTGTGGTGTTCTCCACATCTTCAAGAGTGGAGTATGAAAATATACTGCAGCACACTGGGGTTCTAAGGAACAATTTTAACTCCAGCATGCCTCAAAGGGAGCAAAAAAACACCTCATCATTCCCTTCCCATCCATTTCTGGTTTAGAAAGCAGATCTGATATACCCTTCACAGTTTTGTCCATGTGACTCAAAACCACTGGACCTTGCTCTGTTTTTTGGAAAACTTAAATACAGAGGAGGCTCTGGAGACACGCTGAGGCACAGGCGCCCATCACCTCAGGCATGAAGCACGCCATGTGTTTTCTACTCCTTGGCTCAAGTTTCACAGATAGGGGATGAAATTTTACCTCTATGTAAGGGAGGATCCTTTGCATTTACAGCCAATGCAAGTGAGAATCCCATTTGGTTCAAAGCTGAAATTAGCCATTACTTATTGCTACATCAGGGTATGGCTCCAGAAGCTCATTTTCAATTGGTCTCCAGGTTCAATAATCTGTGTTCATTTCCAAAGAAGGACAGAAATAAAAGCCCCTAAGGCAGAACAAGTGTTTGATTTCTCTAGACAGTCTGGGGCATTTTATAATAACGCTCGCGCAGCTCCACTGAAGTTAAATGGAGCTGGACCATGACAGATTGCCAGGTGCAACTGCTCATTCAAGGAAACTGTAACCTTCAGTCTTCTTCAAAGGAAAATTTGACAATATAATAGCAAAACTTCTGGTGTCCAAACTCAGACCCCATGCTTGCAAAGTTCAGCATAGCTATGGATGAACACATCCTTAAGGCTGCAAACAGTGCAAGTTGCATGTTCAAAAGTTTCAGACTAATCTGAGACTCTAAGTCGCATTTTCAAACAGCACTTCAGTATCGGGAGTTAAGGCTAAAGAGATCTTAAATTTAAATTCCAAACATTTTAAAGAGTTTTAAAAGGCCTCAGCTATGCAGACTTGTAATGAGTCCCAATTTTGAAGATTTTCACCCAAAAAACTGAGGTTGGAAATGAAGACAGTTTGGAAGATCTTGAGTGCCGATAAACCGGGAAAGGAAGAGGGAAAATGCACTATTCCCTCCTCTTCTGTAAAACCTTAAGATTTTATGAAATGAAATGGAAGTGTGAAATGGAAGAACACCACATTTAGAAAAAAACATGAAGAATTGCCCTTGTGCTTACAGTTGTACCTCATCAAAAACTGCAGCTGGATTTAGAAAAGAAGATGGAACACTTTTATGACCCATCACTGATCAAGTTTAGTTCTCTTAATTAAACTATTCTTCCATTTGCTTTAACTCTTCTAGTAAGTCAATCCTGGCTTCAGTCAGAACTGGGTCTGTAAAGAGGTATCTTGTCAATGCGAGGAATCACAGAATCATAGAACGGTCAGAGTTGGAAGGGACCTAAAAGATCATGGAGTTACAACCCCCCTGCCATGGGCAGGGACACCTCCCACCAGACTAGGTTGCTCAAAGCCCCATCCAACCTGGCCTCAAACTCTTCCAGGGATGGGGCATCCACAACTTCTCTGGGCAACCTGTTCCAGTGCCTCACCACCCTCACAGGAAAGAATTTCTTCCTGATATCTAATCTAAATCTCCCCTCTTCCAATTTAAAATCGCTCCCCCCTGTCCTATCAGTACACTTCCTGACAAAGAGTCCCTCTCCAGAGGGAGGAGGTGTTGTGTGTTTCACTCAGTGCCAAGCATTATGCAAGTACATAATTAAATACACTGAAGACTTTCTATATTTTTCTTGAGAACCAGCTGTTGATCATTGTCAAAGACAGAATCCTGATCACACCAAACAACAGTCTAGCCCTGTGACAAATAGTCATGCCAAAGACCTTTCAATTAGCCCTAAGCAAGTTAGAGTATAGAGCTGACTCAAAGTTTCCCACAGGGTAGCTAAAGGTGTTTTTCTCCTTACCAAAGAGGAGGAGACAGACTTTTTAGGCCACGTTAAGTATGCAGGGAGAGATCAAAGAGGAAAAACTGGGCTGCAGAGCCACACAAGGAGAGTGGAAGAGACTTGTGTTGTCAAGGAATGGAAAAGTAGTGATTGCTTGAGCTCAGAGAGGGCAGCAGTTGCCCTCTTACACCGGCCAAGAGCCCTTCCCTGGTACCACCAGCAGCAGCACAAAGCTGGGCTTCCTGGAACTACCTGTACGTAGGTGAATTACACAGCAAAGCCAGGTGGTGTTATCATCCTCAGCAGCAGGCTGCTGGAGGCAGCTGCCCGCTTTGCTGTGGGCTACACCGTCTAATGGGGAGCCAGGCAAATATTAGTTCAGCCTTAGAATTAACGGTCTTGTATCACCAGGGTGCTGTTCACAAGATAAGAAGCCCTGCTCACAGTGAGCTTGGGATCGATGCTGAGCTGTTGCAGCTGCCATGCTTCAATTCCAAAGTTAGCTCATGCAGGACGCATGAGCCGTGGGGCACAACAGCTGAGAAATGCCTACTGGTTTCTTAGCAAATCTTTATCTATCTGAAAGGGATATTCACTGGAAAAGCAAAGGCTGCTTCTTCTCATACGGACTGACAAGACCTTTTCTCTATGATCACATTCAGGTTGTAATCTTTGGAGTTGAAGGCTTCTTTACAGGGAGATGGCTTTGTCTAGCGAACGGCAGTATCTGGCCCCATTAAAACAGTAAAATACATAACCTACACATGAATATTCAGGAGAGAACAGATGAAAAGGTAGCAAGTTGTTTTGAAGTTTGTTGGTCATCTGAAGTTACTGACCACTATTTCTCATCAGGTAGTAGCAGCCTTCCAGATTAAGCGCTGAGATCCTCACATACCCATTTAAGAAGACAGTGCTATTTGTAGTCATTACAAAAACTGTCTTTCACAGAAATAATTTCCCTTTCTGTTGAATATAGTGGCCAACAAATTAAGCTGGGGTGATTACAATAAAGTGAGTACATCGTAATATATTTGCCTCACTCCTTCATCACAGCAGGAATTTTATACTTTATAATAAGGTTGCCAAGCATACCAGGTTTAACCCAGCATCTCAGTCGGGAAATGCAGTGATGTGATAAAGATCCTCTGATAACAAGCATGTTATATCAGGGCACTAGTCACATTCAGCACCCTAAAAGGGGGTGCAAATACCAGGTAATTTTTCATTTTAACAATTGTAGGCCTTTGTCCTTCAAAGTTACGAACAAGTTGATTACTTTAACTTCAGTCTTTACCAACTCTAGAGCTGGCCAGAAATTGTCAGATGTATTTTTTCTTTCTCCCTTTGAAAACAGCCTTTGCTGAACAGGCAGCTACAAGCTAAAGCCTCAAGTAAAACTTCACAGAGGAGGGGGAATGGAAAGAACAATCTGGAGGACAGGCCCATGATGGTGCCAGCAGAAGCCAAGTTTCAGCTGTCCCTTACATCATTTGGGAATCTGATTCCCTGTTGGTTTACTTTAACGAGGATGTGAACTATCTGAACAGTAGATCATCCTGTAATGAAATAGCTAAAAAAACTTATGTCCTTTAACCATTTAAATTTTCATCCTAAACCCCATATCACTACCAAGCTGTGACTTTCTGGTACTGGCTTAAGGTGTATTGACATAGTCACAGTATAATAAACAGAAATCAGTATGAAAGTGGTTCCAGAATAAATACCAACTGTGAATAAGNTAAGACTTACAAATCTCATTTAAACAAGCATAAATGGGAATTCTCAGGGCACCAAGCCAGTTCCTGAGATATATTTTCCATAAGCAATTGTGAAGAAGACAATGGGAAAATAGCAGATAATTTAAATATCCATAAAAACGATGAGAACATCCTCACCGAGTGCAAAACTGCAAGAATTCTCATAAAAGACATTTTAAAGTGCACTGAAAAGTCTTGACATTCAAGAGTTTCATCTTACCTGAATTATCACTCTGTTCCTCATGCTCTGCAAGATACTTATGACTACAAACAAAAGAATATAAATACACTCCTCAGATGGACACTGTTTGGGGGAAATAAGGATATTTTGTAAAACATTTATTTCAGTAGTTCTGTTGCCATAGTAAAAAAAAAAAAATAAAAAGCAATAGCTGCACTTCCTAATTAAAATACAGCAGTTTACAGAGTGTACCTGGGTCTCAGTTTAAATTATTTTTTCTTTTGGTCTTACATATAATGTGCATTGTATGTCCATATATGCATATATAATTTATATATATACACACGTATTTATAGATATCTGTATGCATACAGAAGCAGAACAGAGAAAGAACACTATTTTACAAAAGTAGTTAGTTCTTATCTTCTTAATAACTAAGTCATTACAAAAGCAAAGATTTGTCTTTCATTCTTGAATTTCAGAGAGAAAATTTTAAACTAAGGTCAAATTAGGAATTTATAGGTTTGGATAAACACAATGGAAGGCCTGAATTTTGCCACAGATTCTAGGTTAGTACTCTGAATCTTTTTTCTTTCTAGGTATAAACCCACTAGTTTGTTCTTCTTACCTTCCTAAAAGCACTGCACCTCACACAATCTATATGGTCTATGCACTATTTGCAACGAGTTCCACTAAGATAATGGCAAAAAGTGCTGCCCCTTTAAAATCTATTTGATCAAAAATGACCCCGTCAAAAAAAATACTTTCCTTTTTATTCCTGTTTAAGCTGTGACCACCTATTCTAAATAGACCCTGCCTCCTTGCTAGAGTACTGTGCCAGTTACCTTGGGCCTTAAGGTGATGAATTACCTCCGATACTTGCCAGCATCTGCACCACTGACTGGCATATACCAGCAGCCTGATCCAAATGTTACTGAAATCAATGCAAAGAATCTCATTGACTTCGGTAGGTTTTTGGATCAGGCTTCAAACGCAGAGACAAAACAGCAGTGCTGTGAAACAGGCTACTGGCACTGCAAAGCATTTCACACAAACATCTGCAGTGGTCTCACACACATCTAATACGTTGCTTTTCTCCTTTTTGGTAAGCTTCTTAGCACAATGCGATTTCCCACATCAGCGTGCTATGCTGCCTGCTGTAAAACCTTCAGCTTCACATGCCAAGACAGGACAGTTTAAAAAAAGAAGCGTAACCCTGTGAACAGCAGCAAAAAAAACATCAGCAGGAGGGGACAGTAAAGGCTGAGGATGCCTGTGAATGGGAAAGGAAAAGGAAAAAGAGATTGGAGTTGTAATCCCAGGAAAGAAAAAGGAGCAGCCCTGTCCCACAGATATAAAGGGAAGGAGGAGGAGGTGGTTAGTGGGAGTTAATGGGGGAGGGTCATCGCATGCCCCGTTTGATTGCTGAATGTTAGATCAAACTCTGCAGCTTACCTTTATAAACACAAAAACAAAATACCAACCCAAATTGTCACTCGGTTGTGCTATGTGATCAATATCATCCCGATGGCAGGATTTTCCTCCACTTAGTGAAGCCGCTCCAAGCCCTGGAATGGATTATTTTTAGGCTGGTGATGGGAAGATCAGCTGCTGCCTCCTATCGAGTTTCCAAAGTGCACAAACTCTTCTTGTCTTTCTCATATGCTGAAGGGGGCAGGAAACTGGGAAGAGACAGGCAAGCAAAAAGCACCAATTTTTCGCCTCCTGAAGCTACAGTCCCCTGGGATTTCTTCTGCTTGCTTTTATTTTCATTTTTCCCCTCACTGGAGTAGTAAGATTCCAAGAGGCTGCGTTACAGCGCACAGACTATCAGCAGATGGTTATTCTGAAGTAATTGATTTAGACAAGGTAGTCTAACTTTTGGCAGGCTTGCAGAGATTCAGCTTTTGAATTCTTCTGTATTAATCTTGGGTAATTTGAATTTGACAGCATAATTTTGCACATCTTCCATCATCTTGAGCAGAAGAGAAAAAAGAAATCCACTCAGACATTTTACTTTACCCTAGACCCCTCCAGACTTTTCTGCTCAAAACACAGAGCAAATTCCACTTTTTGATCACACAGATCTGTTTCTTTTGAAACACATTTTTTTAAACTTGAAATACAACTCAAAATAAATTTAATGCTCGTACCAGGAATATTTTTTTCGATGCAACAGCCCTTATTTACAAGGGATAATATCTTTTTTTTTGGCTGCAGAACACATTGTCTCATTGTCTACATTTACTTAGAGAGAAAGAAGTACCCAGAGAGCCTACATGCAGTCATTTGGTTTGCTTGCTCATTATCACTGAACCAAGATATACCAAGGTTCTGATTTTCCATCATGATAGAGCCCGACAACTCGTGGCCAAAAACAGCAAAGGTCCAGGACTTGGTGGTGCATCACAGGGCACATGGTAGTGCAGGGCAGTTTTGAGCACAGCTGTTCAGTTGTTAGGTCGCAGAGCTGGAGGCCCTTGGGACAGAATTTGCTTGGACCTTGCAGAATCCAGGGGTTGCACCTCGATCACTAGAGAGCAAATAGTTTCCAGTGGATCGCAGTCAAAGATGCTTTCATGTCACGAAAGGGAATACAGTGAGCTCTGAGCCGAGAATGTAGTTGGACGGCTGAGGCCAAACACTGGCAGGACTCATCCAAACCTTGGCAAACCCAGCTTGTTCCTTTTTCTCTGATACTCCTTACCTCATGACTCTAGGGATAAGAAAACAGGGAAAAAACTTCAGATCTAGAGAAAATCAGTACTTTCTGTTATCTCCCACTGGCTTGCAACATCAACACAGCACTATGCTGAGCAACTGAGACAGTCCTCTGCGACACTCAAAATGTTTTACTTGCCTTTACATTTTTTGCTTTTTCCCTGTTCCCCTTCGTGTATTAAAGTTGAATGCTTTAGGGGAAAAAAAAAAAAAAAGAAAAAAGATAAAACAAGCGGATTGAAGTTCTGCTATAAGCCTGTTTCATTAAAGAAGATGAAATCTTTAACCCACCTAACCATCATCTAAAATAGCACTGTTATGTGATGCTTCTGAAAATATGTACAATTTCAGACAGAAGCCAGTAGCATTCCTGGTCACAGTTTTCTTTAGCAAAACGTGAAGATCTGGTTCACTGCCATCCAGCCCTGTCCCTTCCACCAAACTGTTTAAGCAAGGAGGGAAGGAGGCGGCAAATGAAGATGGAAGCAACCATCAGGTTTCATCACGCCCTGCTTAAAGGAAGCGCTTTCACTCTGCTACGTGACAAGATACGATGATTTGAAACGCGTTTTTAAAAAAGATGAAGAAAACACGAAAGGCTCTTCGAAGTCAGTACACGGTCTCTCCTCCTCTGAGATGATTTTTAGTATCTGGGGGGGCTGATTTGATGGGGATGGGGGGGGGGG
>VXBW01005306.1:1117767-1133801 GCA_013400375.1 Thinocorus orbignyianus
GGGCCGGCGGCCCGGGAGGATTAGGGCGGCGCGGAGGGGGCAATGCTGTGGGAGCGGGCGGGCCGCCTGCCCCCCCTCCCTCCCCTGGGTGCGAAAGGATGTGAGGGATGGACAGAAACGGGTTTACCTGGTGGCTTTGGGCGAGGGTTCAGTGCGGGGAGGGGGGGGAAGCAAAAAAAATTCTAAGCGGATCTTCACGAACCCCCCTGAGATTTGGCTCCTGGCGCTGAGGCAGGTCGGAATCCGTGGCCCAGCTGGCAGCGATTTCCATGCCATGGTGGGCTTCCATGGGCTTGACCGACGAAACCCCAAGGAACCTAAATGTGAGAGGAATAGTGGGAGCAGAAAACAATGTTTTAGTAAATTAGGACTCACCGGTGTGAGGAAATGACCCTCCAGCCTCATTTGCCATAGCTCCTGGCTGAGTACTCTACAGTACTCTGTACTGCAGTACTCATTCTGCAAGGCCAGAAGGGACCTCCAAAGGCCATCTAGTCCCACCTCCCCGCAGTCACAGGGACACCCCCAACTAGACCAGGTTGCCCAGGGCCTCATCGAGCCTCACCTTGAATATCTCCAGGTAAGGGACCTCAACCACCTCCCTGGGCAACCTCTTCCAGTGTTCCACCGCCCTCAGAGTAAAGAACTTGTTCCTAATATCCAATCTAAATCTGCTCTTCTCCAACTTGAAGCCATTGCCCCTTGTCCTATCGCTGGCCTTTGTAACAGACTCTCCCCAGCCTTCCTGCAGGCCCCCTTCAGGTACTGGAAGGCTGCTAGAAGGTGTCCCCAGAGCCTCCTCTTCTCCAGGCTGAACAACCCCAGCTCCCTCACTACACAGGAAAGGAAGAGTATCTATATTTTGGGCAATGTTCACATAACACACGGTTACAATTTCCGCTGACAACATCTCTCCCGGCAGTTTTCCATGTTGCAAACCAGTCCACAGGTGTCCTTCCATGTGTGCTTCATGGCACACCAACATTAGCAATCAAGTCACTGGACCACAAGCTACCACACACAAGCCAAACTTGGGTCACAGTGTGCAGGCTCCTGGCCTCTCCCATTTCTTAGCCGAAATTGCCATCATTTCACCCATGCGTGGAGGTTATTTTGTTTGACACTGACATAGCTGTTTTGGAGAAAATTGCTCATGGATATTTTGCTGAGCAAGCGGGGATAAATTCCTTGACTTAATTTAAATGTACCAATATAATTTATAGCAGGGCTTTATGCTAATATAGCAAGATACAGCAAACGTCTGGAGTAAATTACACGTTATGGTCTATCAAGTCCTTATTTTACTTCTAAATTTGTCACAGTGACAGGATCCCCATAACACTCTGTTACAGAATTTGTGCCATCATATAAAAAGATGAGATTGACATAGCTTCAAGATTAATTTTATTTACACTTACAACCCTATTTGAAAAAAAAAGGTTTGCTGAATTTGTTTTAATTACATGTTGCTCATTTTATCTAAAAAAAAAATAAAAATGGAACTAACAAAAAAATGCTAATGAAGTAGCAAAGACTCCATTTTCGACTTTAATTTTTTTAATGTGATGGAAAATGCAGCCTGGTCTTTGAATAACTTCTCCGTTCCATTTAAATATTTATTGTGATTAAGCTTGGAGGGGGGAAGCAGTAGAAGCCTAGTATTATTTGAAATATTTTCCATAGCTTTTTAAAAAGTTATTATTCCTGGTTTCTATGGGGAAAACTGTTTTGGAAAATATATACAGCAGAAATTCAACAGAGTAACCTAAGCAGAGAAGAACTCTATATGGAGAACTACAGGAAAACCCAGATCTTCGGAGTTCATCACTATAAAAGGTGTATAAAGCCACAGGACTTGAACAGGGATTTACAAACCTTCTGATCTTTGATGAACAACTGCACGCAGTGGTGGAGTCAGAGGCACCAAATGCAATGCTGTGATTTGGTTTGGTAGCTCTTATCGTGGCTGAATCTGCATGCAAAGTTGCAGATTAGATGCTACAAATATTATGACTTCTCAGATCTCCACTTTTATTTGTTCTGTTTGATAAAGGTAGGTTTTGATTTGAAAAATAAAAAACAAAAAGTCAGTCTCATGGGCAAATATTGGGTAAATACATATGGTTTCTATTACATTCTTTTTTTTTTTTCTTTTTTTTTCCTAAAACCTCATGAAAACCGAGAGCTATTCTTTTGATATTGGAGGGCATTTCAAAGTTGTCAAGAGAAATGTAAGATTTCCGTGTCCTCTAAGGGTAGAGGAGTTTCATCCTAAATATCATAAAGTAGGCTTTTTATACTAGAATTTAAATTCTACCAAACCCATAGACTCACTTGTATTATACATAGCAGTGATGATTTTGTGTATGTGCCTCTGTGTATGGAGTTGGAAGAAAGGGTTGTCTGTTTTTACCTGTTCTGTACTGAATTTGTGTCATCTAGGCTCATTCGGAGGCTAGGCTCTGGGTCATTCAGACTATTTTTGTGCTTTGTCCAGAAAATCTTCACTCATTTCTAAATCAGCAAACCTACCAGTTGGATTTCATCCTCTCTGCAAACAACACAGGACTGAACTGGGAACAGGTTAATTTCCTCCCACTGAACTCAACAAGGCATCTACATCATTTAGTCCCGTTTGTTAATTTTGGCTTTCAGTTACATAGTAGTCAACGAGAAAAAGATGTTTAGGTGTCTAATTTCTGTGTGAATGCCTGGGAGGGGAGGCAGATACTAAACCCAGAACTTGCCTCACCCAGGATTAGATGGCAGATATTTGATGCTTATGTCTCTGGCTGTTGTCTAGATTCCCTATACAGCATTTGGAGAGAAAAATACATTTTCAAATGATAATTTTTTTCATCCTAAACCAGTTAACATAATATAGTGGGAACTCATTCCCCTCTGGATATGACTGTCTCACCCCATGGAGAAGGAGAGACTCTATATGATTGTTACAGGCTTAAGGAACTCGCACAGAGGTAGAAAAATTGGGAAGTGGACTCCTGCTGCTATTCATGCAGTTCTACATTTGGAAATGAACCTAAATCACTGGAGCGTTTTTGAAAATTTTACCCTGTAACTTGTTATTTTCTTCTTCTTTGAGGTATGGAAATAAATTATCAGCCTGAAATATTTCTGCATGTAAATACTTCACATTATTGCGTACAGCAAAAGAGTATGATAAAAGGGTAATAACCATGACAAATAGGTTTTAGAAGTCATCCCCAGCATTTTTACCAGACGTGGTAGAACCACACAGTCCTTCTCCCACATGCTTTACCATCTCTGACTGTAATTCCAGAAGTTCTATACTGGGATAAATGTGTACTGTATGGAAAGATGAATCATCAAAACTATAAGAAATCTCTTTTACGGGAAAAGATGAAATTCATTTGCCCATACTAACCCTGAAACCTGACATCTGCTTTATACAAAATACAGCAAGTTTTTTTTGTTATTTGCACCATATATAATACATGCTTCAAAAAGCCACTACCATAAGAGGATGCATTTAATCCTTGAGAAGATCTGTGTTTTCTTTTTCAGGCAAGATATGTAGTTTAGTTGCCTTACTTTAAAAAAAAAAAAAAAACAAAAAAACAAACAACCCACCATTAAACTGTAAAGGGTCCCATATCTGCCTTTTATCTAAATCCTCATACTGCAGTCTCTGAAGCTGCAGATCTCAAAGCTGGAAGCTTTTTAACAGTCTCTGCTCAGGTTACCAGGAACAAAAATAACTCCTATTAAAATTTGCTTTAATATAAAAAAGAAATCCCAAATACATTTAAAATCATTGTGGTCAAACTTTATGCTGTGTCTCAGTTTATAATATATGTCATCTGGGTATTTTAACTGGTGCAGTATAAATGTAGCAATTGAGGTTTTAATATGCATTGCCCTGTTCTTTGCATTATTAGCTACCACTGTATTTAGTGGGTACTAAATACTGATCTCCTGGATCTCTTATCTTTTCTTATTGTCTTCTTGCTGATGTCATCTGTGACCCTTGATGAAAATCAGGAAATGGTAGTGTAAGTCTAAAGTCCATCTTACAGCACACAGAACTTTATTAAATCCTATGCTTAAGCGGACTGAACCCTGGAATACAAATTAGTCGAACACATTAAGATTAATTTAAGTTCCTAAATTATCCAGCAGTAAGTACACTGCAGAAACATTATGTCACAGGAAATGGTGCCCCCACAGACTCTCCCAAAACACCTTCTGAAGCTTCTCAGTAGAATATTTTAGAATCATGGAATTGTCTAGGTTGGAAGGGACCTTTAAGATCACCTAGTCCAGCCATCAACCTAATTCTGATAAAAGCCATCACTAAACCAAGTTTCTGAGCACTATGTCTACCTGTCTTTTAAATACCTCCAGGGATGGTGCCTCAAGTGCTTCCCTGGGCAGCCCATTCCAATGCTTAATAAACCTTTCAGTGTAAAAATTTTTCCTTAATATCCAATCTGAACCTCCCCTGGCACACGAGCCTGTGACAGCAGGCTGTGACAGCAGTCTGATAGCATGGTGAAAGGGTTCATAGAAGTAAAGAAGAAGTGGGATGAATTCTTACAACACATCTTGGTCCAGTTCCAAGAGAGGAACAAGGTAATACCACATGGTATAAAACTGTAGAAAATAAAACAGTCTTTAGGGTGAAAATAGCAGTTCCTGCAGAACAGTAGTAGTAAAACACCACCCTGAAGTGTATAATGCTTCAAGGCAGGCTCTTGGCAGACAATATAAGATTTATTAATATGACTTCAGGGAGATTTACATTATATTTGTTGTAATAAAGCAAATGGTCTGAGAAATGTAAAAGGGAATTAAACAGACTTTCATCAGTGTCCTTTCTCTGTTTTATATCTTGTCCCTGTAGCAGTCGTGGGCTTGATAGGGAGCTACTATCTCATTTCAAATGGACCAGCAGATTCTTCTGTAACTTTGCATATGAAATGATGACATGCTGAGGCAATCTGGAGATCATCAAATAAATACGACCAGAATCACTCTATCCAAATTTTCAGTTTGTGAATTGGTATGTAAATTGACTGCACATGTTCCTGCATACAGCCATTCTGATGAACTGATTTATCCCTCCTCCCAGCTGTCTCAGGGATAGCAAGGCTGAGCCAGTGTATGTACACGAGCGTGTTACACGTTAAGTAATATATTGCTTATCACTCCAGTTGTACAACTCAGATCCAAATCTGGCTCAGACATGTATCATCATCCAGCAGATGTTTCATACGAAAGGGTGGGTTTTTATCTACAGTGAAACAGATTCTCTGAGCCAACTTACAGCAACTAACTGGTAGATGTGGCTGAGGGATGCTTGAGAGTAGTCAAACAATTGATTTTAGATTTCAAACATAAGGCAACAGCCACTAGTGATAAGAATCATATACGTATGACATGTTATGTCTGAACAGATGAAATCATATCTTCAGGAGGTCAAACTCCCAATTCCCTCTTCAGAAAATCCTAGATGGAAATACGAGCTCATGAAATCAGAATGCAGTTTGTCCGATATGCATCGTATTGTGTCCTGAGCAGCTGATGTGCTACGTAAGCTCTTTTATTTAGACTAAAAAAACCCACCCCAAACTCACTTTATCTGTTGCTATGGCAATATTCTGTTGTTAGAAAAAGCAGCTAATGACATTCTGATTCCTGTTGTTCCACAGAACAGAGAAAGTACCTGTTAGAGAAAGTCAGGGAAAGATAAAGGAGAAGCTTTCAAGGATGTCTCCAGGATCATTTGTGCCTTTGAGGAAAAATACAGCTGCACATCCTTCTTACCTTCATTGAGCAGATCCTTTTGTGTGACACTTTGGCTTAACTTGAACTGGATATTTAGTTAAAGTAACTCAAAAGGTGATATCTAAGCCAAAAAAAAAAAAAAAAAAGACAGGAGGAAAATTATCCTGCAATGATATTTGAGTGGAGAATTTAGCTTGAAGACAGAAATGGTTGACATTACAATTGGATGTTCATGGTCAGCTTGGCTGTGGTCAGCACCAGGAGGAACTCTGGCTCCAGAACAGCATCTCCTTGCAGCTATCTCTACACTTTCTGCCTGAGCATAATTAATCCAGCCTAAGAAAAATACTTCTTTCCATATCAAAGATATATTTTCAGGTAGTTTTCAGATAGTGACAGCTAAAGGAGATGCGATGCATTTCAAACACTGCAGTGGGTAAGAGATTTAATTGGACAAGCCTTTGCAAGTGCTGTGTTGTCAATAGCTACTGGTGTTTTCCGGGAGTCCTTTCCTTCGAAACAACGTATGGAAGTGATGTCTGATTTGCTTTAGACTTCCCAGGAAAGCCTGATCCTGTGCTTGAACAGAGATCTTTGTTTCAAATCACTTAGAACAAGCTATTGTGAACCTTCTGCTTTGTTTTAAGACATGGTAGACAACACCTGACATATGATACATGCAAGTTGTAGCCCAAATAATTGAAAGCAGACAACAGTGTAGCTCTGAAAGATAGAGTATTTAAAAGGTCAGCTCTGGACTATGTGGTCTGGAGCATGATTTGAGGGTATGACCTAGGACAGACTGAGGTTTTAGTCTCACATTACCAAAAATTCCTGAACGGTTTTCAGAGATTTTATTGGAGAATAACAAAAAAATTGCAATGGCAAGGGTAAGAAAATGGTGTCGTAAGATGGAAGACAGTAAGATGACTAGATAGTATCTGTCTGAAGCAGAGGTTTCTGTGCCCAGTGCTTTTCCACGATGTAGCAAGCAGAAAGTACAGAACACCCCCCGTTGGAGGGTCGGAAGTGGAAAANAATTTGGCTGAAACCATGCCATATATTAAAGATATTTTGAATGCTCTGTGTCTTCATTAACAAAATATAACTCCTCCTTACTCCACAATCAGCACAGTACTACTTTTGGGGAGGGTTAATGGAAAATCAAAATTTATCACAAATGTTCTGTGGCTGTATGTCCCTACAAATACATATTCATTACTTGCCTTTCCAGCAGCAAATACTAGTAAAATGTGGCTCCTGTGCTTGTATGGGTAGTTCAAAATGACTATTTGCTAACTCATTACCACGAGTGTGAGAACCATCTTCCAAAAATTTCCCTTGTAGTGAAACAGGAAGACTGTACGTGCAGACCTGAGCTCTGTGATACTCTCAGCAGCTGCGATGAGGCAAGTGACCCTGCAGAAATGTGACACCAAATATCTCTGGGTCTGAGAAGACAACATGGGGGCACGAGAGCAACAAGAACTTTCTGACTCAATGGGCTGTTGCGCAAGCAGTGGGAAGTGGAAAGTAGATTTCCTAATAACGTGAATTACAAAGGTAGTATCAGGAGACCCTGATCTCTGCCTGATCTTTTGTACAGTCTTCTGTGATTCACATGCTCACAGGGAAATTATTTGGAGGACTATTTATCTGACCCTGCATAATTACGTTCAGGCTGCGCATATCCTTTGTGTCTAGGGCTTGCTCAGTGGGTCATCAGCCAGCAATGAGACTGGAAGTAGGAACTGGTCCAAACAACAACACTTTTACTGTATTTGTTTCCCATCCAGCTTGAGGCCTAGACACAGGGAGGGTGTTTACATTGAAAGGAGGATGAGCAGCATGCGTGCACAAGGGATTCGTTTCACTTAAAGGGAAACTATCATCTGCTCTATACCTGAAAGTGTTGCTCTGTTAGGAACAGGGATTCTAATTCAACACCACTGTAGAAGAAATAAAAAACAAAGTAATTAGAAACCACAAGCAATAATAGCATCTACAGAAGCTATGATATATGCAGTTATCATAGATAACTGGCTGGAAATCTGTCTATGGTGAAAATATCTGGTGATTTTCCTGAGTTCTCCATCGATGCATTTCAACATCACTGTTAGAAGAAGAAGGGTAATTTAAGTGGAGTTCTTATTGCACCTCTGATGATGTGTTTTGGTGGGGTTTTTTTGTTGATTATTACTTGCTTCTGTACCCCATAGTGTTAACACTGCAACAATGATGGCACTAGATAGCACTGTTCCCAAGAGCTGCCAAAATGGCATGTGAACACCACTTCAGGTTGCTAATTCTGATTTATGTGGGGTTATACCAGGCTATGTTACAGAAGCAATTTCAGAAGAGATACGAGCTGTATGAATCTATAATTAAATCTGCTACTTTAGATAGAGGAAGGTATAAATTGCTTTAGACTAAGTATAAATAAAGCAAACTCTGTTCTGATTAGGCTACAATTTCAAGTTTTGGCTTTCTTTCTCTTCTGCTGAGAAGCAACATGCAAAGCCTTGCACTTGCCAGACCAAAACCATTAGCAGAATTTGGGGATGTTCAGTGTCAAGGCAAAAAGGAGGCACTATATACACACTGTGGTGCTTCGAGTGGAAGAATTTATTAATGTGTAAAATAAACATGCATTTCATAAATAGTTTTGACATATATTGTGGGCAAACAGCAGCAGCAGATTGAGGATGTTTATGGACTCAGGCAGATAAACTGTTTAATGACCCAGTGCGTGGATAAAATGAGTGAGCTGGCTGCTAAATTTGTAGAGATTTGTAACAAAAAAAAAATATTAAGAGTCTTATGAACACAGTACGAACAGAAACATGTGTGTGTGACTGCACCAGATGAGACAGCGGGACAAGGGGTAAAAGAATAGCCTGTACTGATAATAAAAAACACCATTCCCTTGACACTGTTCCCAGAACATTGTTCTCAGCAGTAAAACTGAGTAATGCGATGTTTAGGTCAAGCCCAAAAGGCCGGCAGTCAAGCCCACAAGACCTGCACTCTTAAGACCATACGGCAAGATGACTTGTCAGCAGAAGATGCTGCATCGTCCCAGCAGGTTGGCAATAGGGCTGCAGCACAGGACACCCAGCATTTCTTTTCCCATTGGCCTGCTGGAAAAACAGATAAAAATTTCAAACAAAGAAGAAAAATTGGGCAAACTCAGCAACTTTGCCTAAGATATATGGAGGCTGAAGTAAGCAAGAATCCGAACAGGACTGCTCTGTAACAGCCATTGATTCCTAAAAGGGTATCAAAGATCTGTCAAAACCTAAGTTCATCGTTGTCAATCAATCAAGAAGAACTCCAGAGAAGTGAAGAATGTGTGACAGACAGGGTCCTTTGCCATCTGTGTTGCAGACAGGTGATGCTTGCCATGTAGGTGCTTGTCACTGTGATATGGGACTGTGACTGAGTGAAATATTTGAGGGTGTGTTAGTGCAATAACATCAACTTACACAGAGATTTTGTAAATAGATAAAACGTTCTCCTCAAAGCCACTAGGCTTTGTTATTATGAACTTTTTTCTTAAAAACTTATATTCCCATGTCCTTTGACTCCTTCACCTCTTTTAACTCCTCTCTATTGTAATCTTCTCTGACACTTGTGTATGACAGAGGGATTTTTTGGGTTTTCTTCTCTCTCAGTTTTCTTTGTTAAATCGTCTTCCTTGAAAATCAGAATTTTAATAATGTAAAAAGAAAGGGAGATAGGAAAGGGAATTAAAGAAACTGCTTAGGTCACCCAGTGGTGCCTAGAACAAATCCTAACACTGGGCCAGTGTCAGCTGCCAGTGAGGGAGATGTCACATCCCCCCTTAGCAAGGCAGGGGTACTGATTACCTGAATATCCTGCGAGGTAATTCAAGCTTGTAACTCCTTGTCCTAAGCACACTGACATGGCAAAGACTTTTTCTTGCAGCAATCTTGTGTGAGGGTTACTATCACATCCCCTCTCGGTTTCTTCTTCCTTTGATTAAAGGGCTCCATTTCTCTCGACGTTTCTTCACCGTTTCAGCCTAAAAAGAAAAACCAGGCAGGACTTTTTGTCCTTTGCTTTACCAACTGGCAAGAACTATCTCATATTTTTGAGGTTCAGCTACTCTCCCATAGGCTACTCGATGCCGGGAAGATGTAAGAACAATAGGCTAGAAAAAAATCGCCTCGTCATGAGTGTGAGAGAGGGTTAGTCCAAAAAAAATGCCAAAATGCTAAACCATGAAATTTCCTAACACTGTAGCAAGAGAGAAAACTTGGGATCAAAAAAGTGAAAAGCCACCAACTACAGAAAAAAAATACCATTCATGTACTAAGTCCTTTAAAAAGGAGGGAACTTTTGAGGAAAGTTTTAGGGAGGACCACGGAAGAAAAAAAAAAAATAATCAATGTAACAAAGGTTTTTGCAAGTTTGAACTAGGGGAAAATTTTTTTCTGCTTGCACATCTGGATAAAAGTTTAACCTTGTCCATGTAATCAGGACACATTAACCTAGTATGTGAAAAAGTTGAGTATTGTGGGACAACTAGCACCGTTACAACTCATTTTCCAGCTGGGGAAAGCTGCTGATGTACCCCCTCTGAGGGCAATCCGAAGGTTAGGTGCCTTCAGCTGCTTTCTAAAAGTACCTTCTGAAGGATACTTTGGCTGTACAGAGAGCCTGAGGTATTCAGGCTTCCAGATTATTGCCACATTTAGACACCTGGCTTTAGGTAGGATGAATCCAAGAAGAAAATGATGTATTAGCGTAAACGTCTGAAACATTGACTTGATTTACAAAGTTGTTTGCATTCCTTTATGGTAAAAATTAAATATAAATCAGTGTTGTTATTACAAGAATTAAAATTATTTTATAGCCAGACGGTAATGTCAACACCATTTGTCAAATAATGTAATAGTCTTGGTAATAATAATAAAGACTTCACATCGGCAGTTTGAAATGACCCTTAAATATACATATTTCAGCTCTGTCTGATTTCTTCTGTGTACATGAGATTGCCAAAGGGAACACAATCCCTCCAGCAGGCACTGAATTAAACACAGTGCATTTTAGTACGCTGCAGCAAAGTAGTTTGCTCCGTTTCATTTCTGCAGAGTCCAAGTAATCATACTCCTTCCTGTCTGCTTTTAAGAAATCTCACACCCTTGAACACTTCCTCAGCCTTTTTTATAAACATGTTAACCTTCATTCACCTAATTCTCATGTAGGGACAGATTATATTAGCCCAAGATTTGCATGAAGCTTCCAATAACAGGAATGGGTAATTTGCTGGACTTTCCCAGGCCTGTTCCTTATTTCCTTTACACTGGTTTGACTCCAGTGTAACCCCACAGATTTCTCTGGAGCTATCCGTGGTTCAGGGCCAGGACAGGAGATCTGGATCTCTGAACTTTGCTGTTGCTGCCTGGAAAGAATAACTCCCAGTTTACCCTGATGTAGCATATTCCTGAGGTTTCCACTACATGATTCCATTGAGTCTTTCTTACCTGTTTCTTTACTATTCATTAAGTTAGGTATGACCTAGAAAAGGGAGGACCCTCCATCTGGACCGTTACCATAAGTAACTGCTCCACTGTTGCTTATGGAGCCCTGCTAACGTAAACTGAATTAGACTCCATGCACACAAAACTGAATCCTGTCCCCAGTTAGGTCCATGGCAGTTTTCCCATTGTTCTTTAAGGTATTTGACTTTGACCAACACACCAGAAGGCTCTGCTCATGAAGATTCAGTGTGAGGTTCAGAGAATCACCATTCCATACTTTTCCTGCCTTGAAGCCTACAAGGAGTGTCACAACCAGTCTCAAAAGACTGGCAACTTGGAAGGGCAGGGTAGACCTTACGACTGGTGATTCAGTGGCTGTTGGTTTGAAAGCAGACCCCAGTCATCATTACTTGTGAGGTTCCTTGCTCAGCCTTGCCTGATACACGTGAATAAGTTACACACTGCATAACAAAACATTGCCCTAATTAACAGCCTGAGTTCCATGATGTGCTCCCTGCTAGCAGACTGTAACCTTTCAACAGCAGTAACACCTCAGCTCAGACCTACTGAATGCCTCCAGATTTGCTCATTTTCTCTTACGCACAGACTTGAATGAATGGACTTATTTCTTGAGAGAAACTACAATTTATAGCAACTGAACTGTGGCCAGAAAGGAAATTCACAGATTTTATTATCCCCAATGGAATCATATGGCATGGAACATGTTATTAAAATAGATTTATTCCCACTAATTTTACTAGCATACCAGTATTTCCTTGAAATGAGCCAGTTTGGTCCTACTTGTTCAGGGAGAACTGGGCATGATAGGACGGGCAGGCTGTCCTGTCACAAGACCTTGACCACGTTGTGTGATGTGGGAATGTGTGCTGTACTTGCTAGTGGCGAGGAGAGAGTTGAAACCCTTTACTCTACGCTGGGAAACCTGTGCCTGCAGGCCACTTCATGATTACATAAAACAGGGTACACGTTCCAAGGAAGCGGAAAGTACTATATTCTTTGTTTTGTTCTCCTCTGCTCTATTATTAGAACAGCAAATGGTCTTATCTCAAGTGCCGTTACCCACAGAGTCCCTTCAGGAGCAAAACATCAGTACAAATAGGGAAGAAACAAGTCAGAATGTATTTAGGTAGGTAATATGCACTCAAACTAGCTGAGAGCTGAGTTTCATCCTTGGATACTGAAGCAGCTGACTGGCGAAATCTCAGAACCAGCTACACTTATCAAGACTAGAAAACACAAAATTCCCCCCTATGTCAAAAACGGGGAGAAAGGAAAGGCCTGAGAACCATCCACTATGTCCGCTTTAGCAACTGGTGTTGCTTTAGCAACCGTATCCTGCGCTGCATCAAAAGAGGTGTGGCCAGCAGGTTGAGGGAGGTGATTCTGACGCTCTACTCTACTCTGCTGAGACCCTACCTGGAGTACTGCATCCAGCTCTGGAATCCTCAGCACAGGAAGGACATGGACCTTTTGGACTGTGTCCAGCAGAGGGCCACAATGATCAGAGTGATGGAGCACCTCTCCTGTGAGGACAGCGACAGTTGAGGTTGTTCAGTCTGGAGAAGAAAAGGCTCTGGGGAGACCTTATAGCAGCTTTCCAGTACTTAGGGAGGGGTTTTAAGAGGAATCAGAACAGACTTTTTAGTATTGCCTCTAGTGACAGAACAAGAGGTAACGGTTTTAAATAAAAAGGGGGAAGATTTAGACTAGATATAAGGAAGAATTTTTTTTACAATGGTGGTGGTGAAACACTGGAACAGGTTGCCCAGAGAGGTGGTAGATGCCCCATTCCTGGAAACGTTCAAGGTGAGGATGGGTGGGGCTCTGAGCAACATGATCCAGTTGAAGATGTCCCCACGCATTGCAGGGTGGTTGGACTTCATGACTTTTAAAGGTCCTTTCCAACCCAAACTACTCTATGATTTTATGAATAGCGTTGCTAACAACTTACCTAGAACTAGTCAAATCAGCATCATTTCAATCTACAAAACCAGGCCTGTGACTAGAGGAAGATGGAGTAGGTACCATGTACCTTAGTAAAGCGCTTGACAACATCTCACGTGGCTTTCATGTAAGTAAACTAGGAAAACGCTGTTTATATGAAAATATTTTAAGGTGGGAACGTATCTGGTTGCTGTAGGAATAAATGCAAGATACCATATTTTGGCAGATACAGACAGAGGTACAGACAGAGGTTGGTAGTACATGGCTATGCAACAGCTCTTGCAGAAACAAATCTTAGGTTGTGGTGAAGGACTGGCTGAATTATGTCAATATTGTGCAAGAAAACTATACACAGATGTATAAATGAGAATACAACCTTCAAGGTATGTGAAGCAGTAATCCTTCTGCTTCCCTCACTTGCAATATTCTGCTTAATTCTGAATACTACATTATAAGTAGTCCACATGAGAATAATGGTGACGATCAGAAGTTTGGAAGATATGAACTAGAAAAAAGACTGAACTAGTGGGTATGGTCTTGAAAAGGAAATGTCTATGAGTTGAGATGGTGCCTGTTTTCAAATATGCCTGCTGAAATATCATTACTGATAAATTAGGTAAAACTGACCTTCAAAGGACTTGTATTTTTCCTCTCAACAAAAAAGACCTCTGTTTCAGCAGAAGCGTACCCTGAAGCTGTTGCATTTGTTCAGAAATTTAGAAGTCATTTGATGTTCCTTTTTGTTATGTCTATGTTTAAAAGAATTGACAGGTAGGATCTAGCAAACTAGTTGTGCCAGGTTACAAAGTTAGCAGTGACAGCACTTTCCTTTAGACCCTCCTGGAGATTCCTGCCCATCCAGCAGAGCTGGCAGCTCTCAGCAAGACCACCAGACTTGGCACTGAAGTCGAGCTTGTTCAAGCAAGTCTTTTGTTGAAGTCCGTCTGTTACGGGCACAGCAAACATTGTACTTAGCAGCTTAGAGCTACTAGTTCCAATCTTATGTTAAAAAAAAAAAAAAANNAAAAAAAAGAGGCCTGAAAGGTGCTGCCTTGATCTGCATGGTAGGAAGAAGAAGCTGTCTATCTGCTGAGTCTTTGAACAGATGCCCACTTCAGAAAGCAAAACCAAACTGCCCAATGATTATTCTTCTTAAATGCCTGCAGGTGAATATACCTGGGAGTGTTTCCCTTGGCAGTGGTAGATAGTGAACTGCATGTGACACATTTCCATTGCGGACTGAGACCCCAAGTCCCCAAGAGTGACTTTATGACACTGTTCAATGGCCTCTACTTTCCATTTTCCAAGTTACATTACAAAAATAAATCCCTGTGCAGCCTCGCAGTAGTAGTATGTTACTTCATTTTATTCATCTGGTTTCTGTATAACTTAGTATCAGGTATTTCTATGCCTTAATACACTTTTTAGAATCACAGAATCTTCATGGTTGGAAGGAACCTCTGAGATCATCGAATCCAACCATACACACACACACACACAAACTCCCAACCAACCAAAAAAAATAAAAAACCAAACCCCACAAAACCAATTGCCCAACCCAACAATCTTGCCCACTAGAGTATGCCTTGAAGTACCACACCTACACATTTCTTAAACATCTCCAGGGATGGTGACTCCACCACCTCCCTGAGCAGGCTGTCCCAGTGCCTGACCACCCTCTCAGTGAAGTAATTCTTCCCAATATCTCATCTAGACCTCCCCTGCCACAACTTCAGACCATTTCCTCTGGTCCTGTCATTATTCATTTGGGAGAAAAAGCCAACACCCACCTCTCCTTTCAGGCAGCTGTAGAGGGAAATGAGGTCTCCNGGCGAGGCCTCACCAGTGCCCACTACAAGGACACCCATCACTTCCCTACTCCTGCTGGCCACCCTATTCCTGATACAGGCCAGGATGCTGTTGGCCTTCTTGGCCACCTGGGCACACTGCTGGCTCATGTTAAGCCGGCTGTCCACCAGTACCCCCAGGTCCTTTTCTGCTGAGCAGCTTTCCAGCCACTCTTCCCCAAGCATGGGGGTTTTGTGACCGAAATGCAGGACCCGTCAACTTGAACCTCGTTGAGCCTCATCCCATGGGCCTTGACCCATGGATCCAACCTGTCCAGGTCCCTCTGTAGATCCTTCGTACCCTCAAGCTGATCATCACTCCCACCTAATTTGGTGCCACCCTTCATTAGGGGGGAGGGCGGGTTTCCCCTCCCACACTAAAGGCTCCGGCGTGACTCCCCTGCCCTCTGCCGGCACACTCGTGGGGCGGGGAGGCCACCAGGCAGCAGGAACTCCTGAAGTTTGAGGATTTACGCTGGTGACTGACTTCAAAACACCCCAAACCCTGGATGACTGAAGCACCGGTGCCCATACAGCTCTCCAGTCCTGCCAGTGCTTCCCAGCGCCAGAGCCGACCACCTCCATAAGTGCCAGCGAGAAAGGCAGCCACACCTTTGACAAGCTTCTCTGTTTTCCACAGGTCTCCCCGGCCCCATTCGTACCGCAGGGCTCCCGAAATCTTCCATCCCCCCTCGGAAGTCTTTACCTGAGGAGACACGCCGAGGACAAGGCTTTTGGGGACACCCTCTTGCCAAAAAAGGCGGCCTCCCTTCAGGGGCAGGAGGAAAGACGCCTCCCCCAAACCCAGGTTTCCCCTCAGCGCCGGAACCCCCACACCCTCCACCACCTCCCAAAAAGCTTCTCCCCAACCCCTGGGCTCCTCCATCCCGCAGAGGCGGCCGCGCCCCGCCGGAGGAGGACTACACTTCCCGGCATGCCCGCCGGG
>VXBW01005306.1:1134197-1228292 GCA_013400375.1 Thinocorus orbignyianus
GCAGGCCGGGGGCTCCGGGACCCCATCTCGCCGCCCTGGTGCTGGCCCGCGGCGGCAGCAAGGGCATCCCGCTGAAGAACATCAAGCTGCTGGCGGGGGTGCCGCTCATCGGCTGGGTGCTGCGCGCCGCCATCGACGCCGGCGTCTTCCATAGGTGCGCATGCGGCAAAGGGGGGGTTGCCCGACATGGCNATAAAGCCATTTCCCCTTGTGCTGTCACTACACTCCCTGACAAAGAGTCCCTCCCCAGCTCTCCTGTAGCTCCCTTCAGATACTGGAAGGCTGCTTGAAGGTCTCTCCAGAGCCGCCTCTTCTCCAGGCTGAACAGCTCCAGCTCTCTCAGCCTGTCCTCATAAGAGAGGTGCTCCATCCCTCTGATCATCTTGGTGGCTGTCCACTCCATTCAGCAGGTCCTGATCCCACCTGAAGTTTGGGGTGCCCTCAGCCTGGCAGCTGGGCAAGGCCCCAGCATGGTGTGGGCTGCACCCCGCCATCAGCTCCATTCACTCTCTCTTCCTGGTGAGGCTGAGCCATGAAGGAGTCAAAGTCTTCTATGAATCAGAATTTGAAACTAAGTCGTTCGTGGTTGGGAACCTACTAATTTGCCAGTAAGCACTGACATTGTTACTTTCTGAAGATGGCTGCATTAAAATAAAATGTCAGGCTGTAGGTAGTTTCCCTTGTCCCAGGATGACTTTGGTTGGTGGTTGTCTGGTCCTGCCAGAGCTGGGCTGGTTGGGGTTGCTGGGACAGGGTGCAGCTAGGCCTGGATATCCCCGGGGGTGGAGACCCCAGAGCTGTTCCGGGAACAGATTCCAGTGACTGATAGCCCTTGTGGCTGAAAAAATGTTTTGCAATATCTAATCGGTGCTTTTGGTTTTGCTGTCTGTGTCCTCTTACTGTACTTGTCCAGGAGAAATTTTTCTCTCTACCTGCCTACCAGGGACTCAAAGATGGCAATACAGTCACCTTTATTGCCTATTATTTTTGCTTTCTCTTCATAGGACTGAATCATGATGGCTCGTTCATCCTCTGTCAGCATGCGTGATCCCAGGTCCCCAGTTGTGCTGACTCTCTGCTGGGCTTCCTCCAGTTATTATTCCTTGCGCTGGGGAGCCCACAGCAGAGTACAGCCTGTCAGAGGCAGCCTCATAAACCTCGAGTGGAAGGGAACAATTGTGTGTACTCAACAGAACAGAAGCTCAGTTTGTGTCAAAGTGGGCAGAACTTTGGTAGCAGTAGTTAGAGCTAGACAAAAACAAGTGTGTTGGTAGCATTAAGAATATGGGCATTACAAATTTCTTTTTTTCTGCCAGAAAATTCCAAGAATTTTCTATGCACATACTGACAAACTTGATACCAGTGCGTGGTTAAGATGCACTTGGTATATTGCATACCTGTCTGCAGATTCCCAGTGCAAACCTGCTGCTTCGTGTTCAGAGCAGGGACTTGATGCAGTCAAATAGAAACATAGACCAGCTAGATTTAGCGCTGGAAGTAAGCATGAGTCTTCTGTATTGTTGTCAGTTCTGGAAATTCTTTTTCGCTGTATGTAAAAAGTAGAGGAAGCATTGCTGTCTTGGGTTTATTTTTAATAAAGAAGCAGTTAAAAACGTTTCTGACCTAGGTTACTGTTAATTACTTAGTGCATGTGAATCCATGTTGCTTGATGACCTGTGGTAGATACGGTGGTTTGAGTAACCCCCTCATTTTCTGTTTGGCATCTGCGTTTGCCCAGTAGGAAGCCAGCTGGGGTTATGTAGCTTATCTTTGAGGTGTAACAGGTGCATTAGAAGGAAGTGCCATAGGTTTTCTAGTCACCTTTGAAACAGCTGTGCTGACAGGCTATGTGTTACACAACAAAATTCTGTTGTTTGAATGGGGAGTGTATATTTAAGCTAACCAGCCTTGGCAGTTTACGGAAAATACCTGTTCCGTGTTTGCTCACATGGGTGTGACTTGACATTGCTGTCCATGTCATACACGTTTTATTCTGATGATCCCGTGATGTCTTTGAATTAAAAACTTAACTAAAGCACCATTTGCTATCTGTTAAAATGACAGTGTTGCTGAGAGAAGGGTTACTTTTCATGGGGTTTGTTTTTATATCTTACATGCCTCTTTTGTCACAGTGATGGCATCAGTGGTCTCACGGCGCTCAGCCAGTGTCTATCATCACATAATATTCAGACTTAGCCCTTTTGTAAACGTTTATTATCTCTGAACAATTGCAATCTTGCTTTATCGGTACTGAAAGTTTTCTGTGCCAAAACCATATGTGATTGTAACTTGAACAGCTATTTCTGAGGTTGTATGGAGCCTAATTAACACATTTTAAAACACTTGCAGAATAAGCTAATCTTCTAAGCATGTGGCAGTTTTTACCTGTTGTCATCCTTGTTTCTGAACACTTAAATGGTTTTGAATGCCTCATTCAACCCTTTCACAATTCATTGATCCGTTAGGATGCCTAACAGATTGTGGCGTGCTGACAGCAGTAATTTCACTGACAGAAATATAAGAACTAGTTCGATTCATAGAAGGATATAGCACATACATAAACCAGGGCATTGTTCAGATTAGATTATGGCAGGAAAGTCGATAATGTTGGGATTTATTCACCACAACAGTTCTTTCTATTAATTTCTGTCAATGTCTGCCAACAGTGTGTGGGTTTCTACAGACCATGATGAAATTGAGAAGGTTGCAAAGCAGTTTGGTGCTCAGGTTCATCGCAGAAGCCCTGAAGTTTCTCAAGACTCCTCAACTTCTCTAGAAGCTATCAGGGAGTTTCTTAATCATCATCATGGTAAATCAGTAGTAAAGTATGCCAAGCTTTCGTGTTGCAGCTTAGAGGGGTAATGTACTTCTTATTTAGAAAAGTAAGTAAAGCCTTTACTTACAAAGTAGAGCCTGGAAAGATTCTCCTTTTCTTTGGTGGCATCCACTCATACCACACTTTGCACTTGCGTGTATTTTTGTAATATATTGTTAAATATATTTTATTTATATTGGTTGCCTGGAAGGACTATATGTTGAATACATTGTAAATATATTACAATATATTAAATATACTGTTAATACATTTTATTTAATATTGTAAAAATATTAATTGTTTCATAAATATTTTTTTGTTTTTCTTTAGAGGTTGATATTGTAGGAAATATTCAAGCAACATCTCCCTGTTTACATCCCAGTGATCTTATAAAAGTGGCAGATCTGATCCAGAAGGAGGGGTTTGATTCTGTCTTCTCTGTTGTGAGACGGCATCAATTTAGATGGAGCGAGGTAAAAAAAGGAGGTAATATTTAGTTGTTTCTGGTTACAGTTATACTTAATCAATTTTTTTTTTCAAATGGTTTATTTTCATACCCACAGTGTTTACATTAGGAAGTGATATCAGCGGCAAGGGAGTTCTTGGAGAGGTGTGCAATAGCTTGGAAATTCCTTTTAAGTAGTGCTGTTTTGATATGACTGATACTACATTACTCATCCTCCCTGTAATTGTTTTGTAGAAATGAAAATCAAAATGTTATTAACTTGTCTAGGCTCAAAATGCAGCTCCCCAAATCTTCACACGTTCACTTCTGCTTGGTGGGTGTTTGTGTGCGTGTGGCTTTGACACTGAGGTCCTGTCTTAACAAGGAAGGTGTTTGTTTTTACTACGCAGTAACAAATTGCAAGTAATGTGAGGTAAAGTCTTAGTGAAGATGGGATGGCAACTTCTTAGCCTGGGGACTTAAGTTTTGTTTCAGCCTGCTAATTTGGCTGCTGACTTTTGCTAAATTGCAAACTGTCTTTGAGTCATGAAGGCTGAACTCATGTTAATGAGCTCATACAGAAGGATATGACTATATTTCCCGAGAAAATACGCCTCTCGGCTACAGTTTCCAAGATGACTGAAGATGGAACTCTTACTTACAAATAAAGATTGTACCTTGTTGTTGCTGTAAAAGTACCTTTTGTCCTTGTACAAAGAACTATTTCACACATTATCTATGTTGGTTTTGGTTTTGTAATTAAAGCAGAAATGTTTGCTTTTTTTTTCTCATAATGGTTAATGCAGATACTGCCACATCGTTATTTTTATTTTTCCAAAACGAATGTGTTGCTCAGACATTACAATTATTTTGCCGAGATGGAAAAAAAATAATCATCTGAAGCATTTTGTATGGGTTTACAAAGCATCTTGCTATAAAAGAGCTTGCAACATAAACGAAATTTGATATTACAAATAAGTTGGGATAACAGGCCTTTGTTTAGAATAGACAGATGACTTGGACATTGTCATTGTTCCTCATAAGAGGAGAAATAATGTGACAGTTTGTTTATAAAGTACGAGAGGAATATTGAAATTATGGATGGCAGTTTTGGGTTCTGTAGATTGCATTTTAGGCAACCAAGTGAAAGTCCAGTTTGCGTCTTGGGGTGCTAGAATGGACATCTGTGAAAGGCTGAATTTTATTTGCATGTACTGTGTGGCTTTCTGAAGGGATTGTGTGTTGCCTGGTCTCTATAGGATGGTTATTAGAGTAAAAAAGTCTCAAGGCCTCCTTAAAAGAGCAAATAATTCTTTACTATAAAATGATATCTAAGTCTTTTAATGTGGCTAGAGATAAAGAACCATTCAGTTGCAAGAAGTATATGTGAGAAGAACAAGGAACACAGTGTGCAAATATTAGCAGCTTAAGGGTAAAAGCAAGTAGCCTTTCAGGAGTGTGACGTTTCAGGTGACACTGATTTGCAGGAGCATTATACAGTTGAGTATTGTACTCTGGCTTTGGTTTGGTTTGGTTTGGTTTTTTTTCCAGGCAGCTTCAAAGTGAAAAGAATTAATTAAAGAATTAAAATTAAGAATTAAAAATTAAAATTAAAAGAATTAAAATAATTTCATATCTTTTCCTGTGTATTTCTGTTGTTCCTTCTGCATTAAGGTTTAGTACTACTGCAGCCTGAAAGCAAAAGGTGTCTCTCTCTGACTGGAAATGTTTACTTCATTGAGCATAAAGCTCTAAGTGTATTTACGAAATACAAGGTGTGTATATATACTAAAGCTTCAGGATGTTTTGGGTGTTTGAGAATGCCCTCTAACTTTTTTGTGGCTACTAGATCATGAGACTGGGTGAATTTTAGCTCCTTTGTGCATGTGAATTTGGTTGACGTAAGAAAAGACATCTCTGGTCCTTGGTTGGTTTCTGCTGCAAGCACTACTGTCATTGATAATAAAATTTCTTCTCATATGCTCCTTTTTCACCTTCTAGATTTCAGATTGGTCCTCTCAGCTCTCAGAGTTCATTCAGGGTATTCCTGGGTTTAGGTTTAGCTGAATGGTTTTCTTGGTGTTTACCCTCACTGCAAGTTAAACTCCTTCCTCTCATGTCCTAGGAGAGTAGGGAAGGACTACAGTATTTCTTTCACATTGGTGAGGACAGTCTAGAAGAACGTTCCCCCTACTCCTTCCAGTAACTGGTTTTGGAGCTGACAACCTCTTTGGTTTGTTCTTTTTAAGTTTGAATGAAAAATTTTCTCGTCTGCTAGCAATCGAGTTTGTTATCCACAGTTCAAAGAAAGGGCATGCAATTCAGTGATTCTGTATAAAGATAAGCAACAAGAGGCAGTAATAAAACAAGTTGGTGACTGAATTGTGTCCTTATTTTTTCAACAGACCACTATTTAAAGAAAGTTAAGAGACTCCGAATGGGGATTCTGGAGAACTTACTTTGTAATCTTTCTCTCTTCACAGAAAACAAGATGACTGAGCCCCAAAACCTGAATCCAGCAAAACGATACCGAAGGCAAGATTGGCCTGGGGAGCTGTATGAAAATGGCTCATTTTATTTTGCCAAGAGGCATTTGATTGAGAAAGGCTACTTGCAGGTTAGTGCTGCTGTTTTTCATGCTCTTTAGAATAATATGTCTTTTACTTTGTTATAGAGGCTTCTGAATTCAATAATGTATTTCTGTTTCAGATGCAGTCAGTGTGAAGTAAGAGCACTTTTACCTCTGGACAGTTTGCTTATTACATGTAATTTAACAGGGCTAACTGTACCTAGGGCAGCTCCAGTAACAGCATCCTCTACAGCAAACAAATTTATGCAAAAAATATTAAGCAGTGTGTAGCTATACCTATAACAATACAAAACTGAATTTCCCATCAGTTCACCATCATCTGAGTGTGTGTATCATAATTAATTTCAGTGTTATTAAGGGTGTGAGACTACCCTTCATGCAGTGTCATAGCCCTCTCATATAAACTCATCTTCTTGGCCAGTTTAGTCTTATGTCCGTTTCGTACTGTAACTTAAACAGTCCTTTTCCTGCTGTCTATATCCCAGTGTAGTAATGCAGAACAATTGTATTTGCTTCAGCTTTCATTTGTCTACACGTATAATCTCTTAGTTTTCTCATGCAAGACAAGTTCTCAGTCTTACAGAGCATTTCCAATATTTGTCAGCACAGCTGAAAAAAAGCCCATTGTAGGTATTTCCGTATTTCTAACAGGAACACCTTCCTAGTTATGTCAAGAATACCAGGTTCTTATTTCTTTCTTTTCCAGACAACTCGCTGATGCAGAGATCCTAGCTTTAGGTCTCTGTAGTTTCCCCAGACCCATTTAGTGTCAGCCAGTGGTGTGTGGACTTGCAAGCATTGATCTAGATAGTACAATTCTGCTGAAATCTACGTTTTATGGAGGCTGGACCCTCTAAGGATCAGGGCTTTTAGGTTTTTTTAATTACGTTTGGGTGGGGCATATGTTTTTTCCAATTGAAATGAAATCTTTGTGTAGATAGCAAACAAAAAATAAGCATATTCTTAGTAAGTAAATGCTGAAGATACTACTATTTTGCTGTATTAAAAGACCTAGTGAAATTAGTTGTGGCATAATGACTATAATGCGTAACATCTTTCTTGTATGCTTTCTCTAGTTGTAAAATGAAATTACTTATTAACCATTGCCTATAGAAAGTTGTTCCAAATGCTTGGTTCTGTGTCACTGGCAAAAAACACTATTATTGATGGTTTACTTATATTTGAGCTACTGTGACCACTGTGCAACCAGATACTTAGCTTTCGTTACATGGTACTAAATTGTACAGCTTTGTATTTGTATTAACCCAAGCAGAAAATTTTAATGGGCTCTGTTTTATTTAGGGTGGTAAAATGGCCTACTATGAAATGCGTGCAGAGCACAGTGTGGATATTGATATAGACATTGATTGGCCTATTGCAGAGCAGAGAGTACTGAGGTAAAAGCCCTTTTTTATTCCTGTATTTCTTTCATATCTCTCGTCGTTTCAAAGTATGGTCATGTGAATTCCTAATATACGTAATCAAAATCAAAGCTACAAAAAAAAAATCAAAGATAATTGGACAATTTTGTTTCTACCCATCATCTGAGCTACTTTTTTTTTTAAGATAAAGAAGTTCACCCTGGGGAAAAGCATAAGCCCCACTATACTGTAGAAATGTGTTAGCATTGTGGCTGGCCTTTCCAGCTGAGTTGTCCTAGGCTTCCATGGTCTAGACCGCATTTACTGGTGCACATGACTGAGTGTTCATGCAGAAGGCATGAGCTGATTACATCTTGCCAGCTGCCTTTTCTTTCCAGGGACTCTGCACCTTGCTAAAAAAATAATGGGTGGAGCGGAAGATGGTTTTTGTGCCTTTTTCATCCTTTACTCCCTTTTGGCTTTGCCCCAAATAAATGATATGGAGCATAGCCTCTTAGGCTAAGGAAATAAATCTCATCCTAATTTTTAAATGGAGAGCATAACTGAGCTGTGTTTTGGATTGTTCTGTTTTTTTTCTTTGAAGAGGGAGAATATAGTTGGTGAGTGAAGATGATGAGAAAAGACATTAGGAAAAAAAAAGAATTTCAAAGCTGAAAATCAGAATTGTATCTGAAAAATTTGGTTTTGGAGTGTGCAAAAACTTCTACCCTAAAAAGATTGCTTCTTTGTCTAGCTTTGGATATTTTGGCAAAGAACCATTAAAAGAGGTGAAGCTGTTGGTTTGCAGTGTTGATGGATGCCTGACAAATGGTCGCATTTATGTGACAGAAGATCAGAAGGAAATGGTCTCCTACGATTATAGAGATCTTGTTGGTATCGATCTGTTAAAGAAAAGAGGAATACAGGTAAGTGCTGTTCTGAAGTGTGAGGCTTATTTATGATGTAACCTGAACATCTAGAGAGTCTAAAATCCCACAGGATAAAGGTTGAAGTTTCTTCAGAGTACATGTGATCAAGTACCATGATACGTTAATTCAGGGTTGGCACAAATAGTGTTCTTGATCCTTTAGAAGAATACAAGTGTTTTGAGAAATTATTCAATCTCATTCTCTTTTTGTTCTGGAAAAATGTGCAGAGAAATTTTTATAGTGTTTTGCTAGCACCAATCATAGTGTTGTGTAGTCTAGACGCCCATTAGTTAGAATTCAGCTTTATCAAGCAAGGATATGTTGTTTCAGGTATAGAGGAGGAGGAAATACCCAGGCAACTTACTTGGTTCATCCTAAATCACTTGTGATTGTTGCAAAGAGGGGAAATCAAGCCCCCAAGCACTTTATTCTGCATATTTGTTTCAACCAGAACTTACATCCTTTGGAGTTGTAAGAATTCAGTGTAAATGACAAATTTAAACAACAGAGAGTTCAATGTGGCTATTATTATTGGTTATTATTTCTGCTACTATTTTTTTCTGATCTGAATATTTGCTTGCATTTATTTAAAATTAGCCTCCTGGCTATTTTCTGTCTGTGCTGCTGCCTTTGATACAGCTAGAATAATTTTGAGGGGTAAGAACTAGATACAGATTTCGGCTGCCTTCAAAGAACCTTAACTCAGTCTTGATGCAGATAAAGATAGAAATGGGTAAGACAAAGCTAGGTATACCCCAAGCAGACGTCTCCAGATACATTTTTTGAGTTTCTGTTGTAGAGGGGTTTTTGTAACAGGTTAGGTGAGATGTTTGTGACGTATTTTGATGCAGCTGTTGCTGCCTTGGGGCAGTGACATGGAAGTAGGTGTTTTTTTCAAAACTCCCTCTGCTTCATTTTCTGCGAGGCAAAAGAGGAAGGAACCGTATAATCCCTGTTTTGTTGCCTGTGGGAGGCCGTTCCCGTACTTGCTGTGACTTGGAGTCTTTCATTCAAAACCTCCTGCTCTTTGTGCTGCACTTTATGTATTTCAGTGTATGTGGCTGATACACTCTTACTTTGTGCACCACTCCTGTTCATTCTGTACTTAAAGTTGGTGCCAAGTATTTATTAGTGTTTGAAAGCAGTTAGGGAAGACAAACCTGCCCATGGCTTGGACAGAAAACCTGGAGGGTTTGTGACAGATTTTTAAAAATCCTGCTGCAATTATCTTCTTTGTAGCCTTCATTGTACATAGTTTCTGAAATTTCAAATTTGGAATGATTTTTTGGAGATTGATGTGCTATGTTCCTTCATTGTATTTAGTGTTCTGCAGATGATGTGAAGTCCTGCTGTAAATAAATGATGTTATTAGGTAGAGGAGTAATGGAAAATATTTCATATTATTCTACTACTACAAATATTACAGAAATCTTGCTTGTGAATTCTATTATTGCCTACTGTGACTTAATTAGACAATATTGCACTAAATAGTCAGCACGCCGCTGTATTTTACTTGGTACACGTTGCATTTTAAAAGACCTCAGGGAAGTCTAGAGGACAGTGTTTCACTTTCCCAAATCAGCTTCAAATTAACTTTAATGTGGTTTTGGATATTAATTGGTTCTGCTCTGAGTTTTGTTTTAAGAAATCAGTTATTCGGTATTTTTCTGATGTCTGAGCTTGTATGAGCGAAACTTCTGGTTTTTGTTTTTTGTTTTTAAATAAAATCAACTTACATGTCTTAGATCTTGGTATATAGAATTTACTCTAGCTTGACTTTATTTTAATAGGTTCGACTCATCTCTGATAGAGATTGTTCAAAGACCCTGTCAGCCATGCAGCTGGGATGTGTAGCAAAAGTTAGTGCAACAAATAAATTACAAGTCCTGGAGGACTGGCAAAAAGACCTAGGTTTGAGCTGGAAAGAAGTCGCCTACTTGGGTCAGTTCCTTTTTCTTCTTTTGGTAGTGAAAATTGTACAGCATACACAAATACAAACTTCATGGTGCTACTCAGCTTCAAAACACTTTGTTCTTTGTTAATACACCAAACTTAATGGGATGGATGTGCAAATTACAGCACACAATTGCCAAAAGCATATGATTTTAAGGCTTGTTAGGGTACAATCTAAATATTAAAGGCATTAGTAAATCAATGTCTAATTTTGTAATGGAAGTCTTAGCTGTTTTTGTCATGAAATTTAGGAACGCTTTTTATATTACATAAGCATGCAGTTGCAGCTCCATTTTGAACTGATTCTAGTTTGTTTCAGATGGATATTGTATAAATAATATTATGAAATGGAAACAAGAAATGGTCAATTAAAACTGAAAGCTGTATGGTTCTGTAGAAAACTGCATTTCGGTAGCAGCTGAATTACATAGTTCTGCAAATGCTTTTTCAGTTGCTGAAATATTTTTACTACTTCGAAAAGCACCATTCCCTTGCCTGAAGATTGTGTGAAGTGTGATCAGTGTTTACGTGTATCACTAAGATTTCCTGAGAACTGACTTCCATGTGCAAAGTGCTGTTGAGCTACTGAGCTGAAAATTTTGGCAAGAATACAATTTTTTAAAAGATAGGTTAATACATACAGACAAGAATATTAGGCTTCCTTAATTTTTCCCCTTTGTGATCTTTTGCCTTGTCTGTCATCTTCCTCGACAGGGAATGAAGAATCAGATGTGGAATGCCTGAAGAAAGCTGGCATGAGCGGTGTGCCTGCTGATGCTTGTGCACTGGCTCAGAAGGCTGCTGCTTACATTTGTAAAAGCAATGGTGGCTGCGGAGCCGTCCGGGAATTTGCAGAACATATCTTCCTGTTGTTAGAAAAAGTGAACTCTGCGAGAAAGCAAATGGGAAGGAATTAGTTCAGCAGGAAGGAAAACGGAGGGAAATGAGAACAGCAGGAAAGGAAATAAGGAACTAATGAAAAAAGTGTAACGCGGTTGGTCAGTCCTGCTATTCTTCTCCTCTCCCTCAGTAAGTCAGTATCCCAAAGAACAGCTTATCTTTTAAGTTTGACATAGCAGTAGAGTTAAAAAGATGTTTTCCTCTAATTTATCGTCCCCTTTCAATTAAGTGCTGATATTCACAATTGTATGCTGATAATTATGATCATATTCGTGATTATTTTAAAAGCTATTTAAGCATAATGGAAGGAATGCTACAAAAGGTAGTATCCTGTAAATCTACTTTTAATCATTACACCTGCCCTACAGGAATGATGTGTCTTTATTTGATAATTGGAATATTTTCAGGGAGCAGTAATTTTGCATGAATCTAGGATATGTAATTCAGGCTTTCAAAGAAAATAACTCTGTCAGTTTTCCTCATTTGATTTACATTTCCTGTATCAAATGTCAGCATGGTGTTGTAGATGTGTGCAAGCATTTTACAGGATTTGTCCCTAGAAAAGAAGAGCACATGCTGGAGAGGTCAGGTATAAAATAACTATCAAACTTCATCCAGTATTTTTAATAGACATCTCAGTTCCTGTAAAAACAGTTAATATTAGTATTAGTTAAGAAAAGCACTTAAGCATGTGTTCAATTTCAAGCTCATAAATAATTAAATGGCATTTGGAATTGTGCCTCTTATCTTTGAATCTGTTTATACTGGGTTTTATTAAAGTGCTTAAATTAACCTACCGAAATGCCCTGCTGTATTTGACATCTTTACTTAGCAGAAACTTCCTTTCTATGTTATCTTTCAGTTTCTTTCTGTGAAAGCTTTATTACAGCCACTATTAAGTAAAAGAAAAAAATTATAATCTCTCATATTTATTGTATGAAAAAGTAGAAAGAAAAACAAAATGCAGTTGTCGATTGTGGGTCTAAATAAAATATATATTCAGATTATTTTTAGCATGTTCATTTACAGCTGATGTATATGTGTGTTTGTATTTATGGAAAATACAATTTTTACTGTGTCTTGATTTAAAGAATTCAGTGTCTAGTTTTCTTAAAAAAGACACAAATAATATACATTGGGTTTTGATCCCAGTATTTATCCAGGGAGTCAAGTTCTGCCTTGGGTTATGCTAAAACATAAAAAATATCCATTGTACACAGGTAGTGGGCACGGAGGTGAATAATAATGGATTGTTATTTTATTTTGTTTCTCTGCTAAATGGACACTGCCAATAGAATATCAACTGGTATATTGCCCTCTGATTGACTCTTTGTTTACTTCTGCGATACACAGGTGATTACTACCAAGGTGAACAATAACAGCTGGTCATTTTATTTTGTTTCTCTGCTAAATGGACACTCCCAATGAAATACCACCTGATCTATTGCTTTATAGCTTTGTGTTTACTTCCTTTTAGAAAGCAAAGCTTCAAACTGGAATTATTTTACCACCTATGTACAGTAGTAAGGTTAACAGGTGAATAGTTTACTCACCTCTAAGTTATCATTTAAGTATTTACTTTCAGTGAAGTTTTCGAGTTCCGTGTTGGATAATTCCCATGGACTTTGGTATCAGAAGAGCCACATTTTGGACAGAATTACAGACTTTGGTATAAGTAGATTAATTATTTTAGTTATAGAGTCTGTGTGGTAAAGCTTCAGAAGTCCAGACTGGATGAACAGATCGGGTTTGACAATGTCCAAATATTCCATGTAGAATTGACCATGTTTTTGTTTACTGCACCTTATCATTAAGGAATTTGCTGACTTAGATTTTAGGAACACTGAACATCTACTGTAAGTAGATAACGTTAGACAAGGTGACTGTGATGGCCTTGGTTTCCATTCCTTTTATGTTAGAGAAAGTGAAAATAGGAGTAAGTGCAATTACAATAGAAATACAAGTTGGCAGTACTGTTTGTAGCTTATTGTTTGAACCAAGAACTCTTGTAATGTTTCAGCTGCTTGCTGAATGTGCTGCATATACATCGCGTCTCTACCCAAAATTTCTACACATATCAAAAATAAATGCAGAAGCAGTTTTGTGAACATTGGTAATGAGCAGAAAGAAGTGGTAGCTGTTACATCTTTTCCCTTTGATAAATTCTTATTTAGGTAAACACAGTATAATCCTGTGTTGGACTTGTAGGAAGCATATGAGGAACAAAAGATTTACAGGCTATTTACAAAATAAAGCCTGTTTGAGGATATGGGAGATGCGTGATCCACTACCTGAAGGGTTCAGATTTGTATTGCCTAAAGCTCAATCCAAAGCCTAACTGTAAACTAGAGGAGCATGAGGGATGTCTTGATTACTCCTCTTGATTTTTCTAGAAGATCCTCAATCAAATGAAGGATTTAGGGGTCACAGAAGCAGAGATAGTGAGGATAACCAGCAGCCACCTTAAAGGGGAAATCCTAGGTCCAAGGCAAACTTCTAAAGTGTAGTATCTTTTCCCAATGCCTGTTGTTTCAGTACATATCCCAGCACCATGATTGCCTTTCATTAGAGGTGTGTAATTAACTCAGACTAGATTTCATTTCTGTTATGTTGGACTAATGTTGGAACAATGTCTCTCTTTCTCTGAGCACTTATTTTTTACTTTAAATTGCCAAGCATACTCCAAAATAAGGTCTTAGATCATGTGGTCTGGTTTATCATAATTTTGTGAAACTGAAAGAAGTAAACCATGTAATAATTTTTAATAAGCTATTATGAAAAAATAACTGATTACCTGAAATTTGAAATAAAGTTTTCGGGAAAACTTCTGAGTAGAGCATGATTATGGGGTGACTTACGAATCTGTATACATTAAATCATGTAATTCCAAGTTCACGTGCCACATGAACCTGATGAAGGTAGACAAATTTAATGCCCAACTTAATCACGTGCACACAGAATCAGTTACTCGAAATCTTCATCTTGATCTGGTCTGGGAGGTAAATCTTGAGTGTCTTGTGTGGATGGTTATACTCTCTTAAATAAACTTCTTCACTTGCCTTTCTTCCATGTTTTCAAAAAGCTGGTTTCACAGCTCTGTGCACTTGGTGCCTGTGTTTGTGAAATGGTGGGATTCGTCTCTCTTTTTCTGAGCTGTCAAAGCTGTTTAATGACTCTTGCTAGGATTGTTGAAGAGAGGAGAGGATAGAAAGTAGTGTGGTGTCATTACATTTGATAACTTTGGCACAAGGGTAGGGGTTAGCCCTTCACCTACTACAGACTCCATTAATTTATTTTTGTCTGATCTTTGTCCTCTTTAATATGTGTTACTTCCCAGTTCTGTGATATTTCCTGTAGGGTCATCCAAAGTGTGCTGACCTTAGTTCATTTCAAATCAATATGATTCATATTGGCCTTTTGAGATCAGAGAGATTTTTATAATACTTGATAGTTACAAGTTCTTAAAACTTTTAAACTTTGAGCACACGTTAGTTAACTAGCTTTTCCAGAGCCCATGGGAAAATGTTTGTTTATTTTAAAAAGTATATTTTCTATTAGTATTCTTTAAAACCACTATTTCCTGTTTTCAGAAGTAATGCCAAATGAGGCTGGTTGCACCCACCAGGACTAATTATCCTTAATGTCAGTGTTAGAAGAGCAATAATAAGGTATGTCTGTGGAAGAAAAACACTGTTACGCATGAACCTGTTGCGTAAATGAGTTAGAAAAACTTGTCACTAATGCACTTGTCTGAAAAATCCTTGGATGGTGGGTTTGTTTCTCATTCTTAGACATATTTGCATGTCCCCATTTATGATCCTAGATACGTTAATGTATGTGGTTCTGCTTTAGTAGACCTTACCATTGCTAGAGGTGCTGGAGGGAAGTGAAACATTTGCAAGCAGTGCTATTCTATAGCTGTTTCCCCCACCTCTGTAGCATTACAGACTACTTCCTCCTTTATTTTCTTTTTGCAGATGGAAGGATTTTTTAATTGTTCATTAAAAAATATGTTAAAGGGAATGAACAGTGAGCAATATGGAGGCAACACTACCAGATTGTTCAGGTTAATAAAGAGCAGGGCTGATGAAACTGAATAAATAATGTGTGAACCGGCACAAGCAGGACCCAGGAACAACCGCAACGTGGATGAAATGCAATGATTGAATTTATTTTTGTTACATCACCAATCTGAGGATCCCTAAAACAGCAGAGACACACAAGTGGTGATGCAAGCATCACGGAGCTCGGTCCGTGCTAGAGGATCAACACACGTTCTGGTTTTGCCTGTATGGCAGGCATTCACACAAGCATGATTTACCATCATGCTTTCATCTTTCCAGCCGCAGGGCAGGAATCTCAAGCATGTTCAATGCGGTGCCTCTAAGGCTATCACAAGACCATGCTACCTAAGCACGTTCTGTTTGTCCCAACATACAAGGCCAACCAACACTTGGTATCATATACATGTTTTTTGACACCCCAGCTGCAAGTCACTTGAATGTGTTTACAATCCTCCTCGTCAATTCTCTATTATTTTACTGGAGAGAAGGCTCCGGGGAGACCTTCCAGCAGCCTTCCAGTACCTGAAGGGAGCTACAGGAGAGCTGGAGAGGAACTCTTTGGCAGGGAGTGTATTGATAGGACAAGGGGGAATGGTTTTAAATTGGCAGAGGGGAGACTTAGATTAGATCTTAGAAAGAAATTCTTTCCTGTGGGGGTGGTGAGGCACTGGAACAGGTTGCCCAGAGAAGCTGTGGATGCCCCATCCCTGGGAGTGTTGAAGGCCAGGCTGGATGGGGCTTTGAGTAACCTGCTGTAAGTGGGAGGTGTCCCTGCCCATGGCAGGGGGGTTGGAACTTGATGATCTTTAAGGTCCTTTCCAACTCTGACTGTTCTATGATTCTGTGAATTATTGCACTGTATAAACCAGTGATTTCCATGTATTTTGAATACTACGTATTTTGTTTCTTACGTGTTAAAAAAGTAGTAGCACTCAAAAGGTTGGTGGAACAACAAAATGGATGTTGAAAGAAATCAAGTTCAGTATAAACAGCAACCAAGTAAGAATTCTTAACTTTGGAAGAAGGATGTCTGAAGGTAGTTGTGTTAGATATCTGTAAGACTAAGAGTGAGAGGAATCTAGAGAAAGACAACTGAAGATACCGTGACTAAAAGCAAGCAGATGTCTGAGGAATACAATTTGTCGTGTTGTGTTTGGCAGTGTGTTCCAGTTTTCCTGTGGCCTCAAAACATTTGCAGCTCGTGGATTTCCAAAGCTGACATGTAATAAACCTCAGCACACGTGTGGCCTTCGGTCACGTGTTCCCTGAGTCTGACACCTGATACAGTTCCTCTGCTTCTGAACCTTGGGTTCTTCCTCCTGTTTCTTGTGTGGAAAATACCCAAGCACTATTTTATTGTTATCTCGCAATTTATGTCAGTGGTTCATTCCAAAATGTCTTACGTGTTGCTCTGACACGGTGAGGAGCAGGACATGACATTACTATTACCAATAGGAATTAATCATCTAATCTTCAAAAACTACTTGAAAATAGGGCAGAAGTGCACACAGAGCTTTTGTAAGTGTAAAGAGTATGATGACATCAGCTGAATCAGCACCCATTGGTCGTAAATACCAATGGTGTTTGTGGACAAAATCTAATCGGAGGTTGGGAGAATATTCAGGGAAGTATCACATAATTGTCCTGTTTGTTCACATACTCTTGCAGACGACAAGTTTCTGGGCTAAATTGGTGTATATCTGAGAGTAGAAATGTGGAAATAGTCTCTCCAGGGATGTAACTTTTAACTAAGGCTGTAGTTGCAACAGAAACTCAAGTTGGAAGGGGAAACATCATCAGTTACTGACTCTTCTGATCAGTGATGCCCAGCTGAAGTGTTGCAATTGATTAGGCGAAGCCTAGGCTAAAGATCTTGAGAATGGGATGAAGTAATCTGGTCTATACTAATATTAAAATGCCCCCATTCACTTGACTTGATGAACTTAAAGATTTCTTCAGAGTGTTTATCATGATCTGCCTTTGGATTCCACCCAAATCTATAAATGCTGCCATGTGTTTTCTTAAAGGAGTAGGAGCTACACTTGCACCAGGCTGGAGTACGAATGGGTTTTATGGGCAGTAGTTCTGATGACTTGCAAACGAGCCCCAGTCCTGACTTGCCACATCAATATATTAACACCCTTGAGACTTTGTGCACTCCCACTGTAAAAAAAATAATCAGGGCTGTCTGCAAGCCATGCTGCTTTTTACTTTTTGCTTGTGTAAGCTGCATGCACTGCCAGGATTTTACCGTCCTGTCGCTGAGTACCTTGCAGGTTATAAGAGTGAGACTCCCCAAGCTGCTTGTTTGTTTGTTTAAAAAAAGCACACATTTGATTTATAATGAAAGCCAAGAGATTTCAGGTGGTTTGGGGGTAATATTGCAGGCAGTACATGGCAGTGTAGACAGCAATGAGCTAACTGGATGCGTGCCTTGCAGTGTGTCTGTGCTGATGCCCCCGCTGAGAAGCAGGGGAGCTGAAGCCTTCAGTTAAGGTGCTTCATTGGTGACAGCTTGGATAGTACAGAGATACATGAGCTAGCTTTTAAGTTCATCTCATTCACCTGCCAGTGAAGTCCTGCTGTGCCTTTTTGAATGTTTTGGGGGTTTTTTATTGTAATGCAGGTAAATCCTTAATTTAGCCAGTGGGCAATGCTGTAGACTGGTTAATTTCTCATCTCTTTTAAGTAGCTAGGCAACCAGCTGCAGTTTGAGCAGCACAATGGTACCTACCTGGCTGCTGGATTAGGTCTAAGTAGTTTACCAAGCTCATGAGTGACAGAGAACAACAAACCACAGTTATCCTTTGTTTTAGTGAAAGGCTTTGCAGGCAGGAAAGGAAAATCTGCCTCTATTACTCCTGAACGTTAATATGTGTTTATATGTAAATGCCACCATCTGTCCCATCATCCTATGACTGCTAGGAGATTCTCAGTGGCGCTGCGTGATCATTCCCGGGTACTTTGTTGCAGACATTGGCAGGCAGAAATTAAGGACTTCAAAACCAGGCTGTGCATCGGGACTGTCTCTAGGTACCCAGAGACAGACCTGCTCCCCTCAGACCCGTGTCTGGTTCCCTTCAGGGTCTGCTTCTACTTTTGAACCTCGCAGCGTCCTGCAAAAATGAACGTCCAGTTCTTGTGCAGAGCTTTGCAGTTAAAACGCTGCGGTCAGTAGATGTCAGTGAAGAACAAACATTTTGATTCCTTTCCGAGGCAGTGCTGCTTCCCTTTTTCCTGGGCAGAAAGCCTGGATGGTGAACGTCTCTGGTACCATGGAGTTTTGGTTGTTCCCAAAATGACTGTTTCGCCACTTATCTTGCAGGAGCAGTTTGGAAAGAGGCTAAAAGGAGGCACGGTAATACAATTTGTGACTTCATGCGTTTTTGTCACTGGGTTTTTCACTCTAGCAGCTGTTGGCTGCTTCTGCTGGCTCCCTGTTTGGGGCTGCGAGGTGCTGCTGCTCCTCTCTGCTTGGCCAAGGAGAAGCATTTTCCTTGGGAGCCCAGAAAGGGCAATGTCTCACCACACACCCCCACTGATTTTCACTGTCCTTTCCTACACTGTATCCTCTGTGGTATGCATGACAAATAGACAGATGACAGTTCTCCCCTTTTCCTGAATCTATCAGAGTTAATAAAGAAGCTGCTGCAGAATTGTCTCTCGTGGTTGCTGGTCCCTTGAAAGAAGGCGGATTGTGGTCACCTGTGAGGCTGGAGCCACTCAAAGAGTGATATGGTCACTCAGTCCTTTTTCAACTTTCTGAACATGGTCCTTTAGTGATTGCCTACACCCCCACAATCAAACCCTTTCTGTCAGGCTTAATTCCTCTTGTCCCATCCCCACCAGGTCTTTGCAGCAGGAATGCCCTTTGCTCTTTGTCTGTGGTCTGTTACTGTCTTTCCTCTCTTATCGGTTCATCACAAAGTGGGCCCCACAGAATTTCCCTCTGGCTCTCCGTGCTTACTTTTCCAGCTGGTGGATGGTTGCAAGGGAACCCCCATCTTCTTGGTCCGATGAGCATCGCTGCTCTACTCGGACGTGGCGCAGAAACCCACCAATTGATCTTCTGCCCCAAGTCTCCTCTATTTTCCTATGACTTCTGGCTTCAAGGATTACCAGAATTGGCTCAGATTCTTTCCCCTGCCTGCCTTCCCCCTTGGCTCTCCAGACTCACTTGCATCTCCTACAAGGCATTCCTGAAGCTATTTGGAGAAATCTTTTGTGAAATGTTTTCCTCCAAGACACTGCTTTAGGCATCAAACTCATTGTATCAGAATTAATGTGGCTTAAACTCAGGTTGCTAGGATGTTTACCTGAGCACCGTTTTTTTGTTTGAGAGCTGCTTTAGAAGATAGTTGCATGATGTTTTCAGGGAAAAGGTCCTTGAATTAAGGGCTGGAATTCACTTGTTCCTCTCACAAGAGTGCTGGCCTTCCAAATGCTCTTGCTCTCTTTTTCATCTGACCCAAAGGCCAGGTAAACCTGAGTAGCAAGCAATGCAGACTGGCTTCAGCAAGAGGAGGTAGAAGCCTCACATCTTAGCTTTGATGTCATAAATGTTTAATGCTATCCTCTCTAATATAACCAATCTTGAGAAGAACACTTACTCAGGATGGACTATGTCGTCCGAATAGGAAAGGACTATCGTAACAATTTACATGTAATAGAGATTGCACAGGGCTTTGTTTCTTCCAAATCTGGTATTGCTGTGGTCTACGTACATTTTGGACCAGTGTTTTTATATTTTGTAGGGCTGAAGTTTCTTTCTCTCACAAAGTTTTAACTGCCATATAAAAAAGAAAAACGACAAGGGGAAGAGACATTTTTACAGTATCTTGCTACGGAAGTTTTGAAAATTTTTTGATGTCTCCATGACTTGCCAAAATGAGTTATGGAGCCAGATGGATGATCCTTTGAAAAATTCAGTTTGAATCCCTCTGCTGCAGTCAGAGGAAGGGGAGGGGGAGTAGCGGCACAGTGGGGAGAGCAAGAGAATAGAGGATGAAAAAATCAGTAGGTGTACCAACTGTTGGAAGACCCTGGTTGCCAGTAGCTACCATCATATACCCCATCCTTTAGTAACAGAGCCCAGCCTAGCTTTTGGGACCTCTGGACATAGCAAATTTTGCTACACCTCCTGCAGCTGTGCTGGGCTGTACCAGTGCCTGCTACTCCGTAGGTTTCCTAGCAGAAGCCACTTCCTTTCTCAGGCTGTTACTCACTGCCATCCAGTTGCTGCACTCTCTCTCAGGGGTAGCTACGTTGTGTAGAGCTTGAGAAAAGCTGTAACTAAGAGACTGAAAATGCTGCATGAGTACAAATTGTTACTGGGAGGAACTTTATATTAAAAGTCATTTCACTCCACGGGGTGGTGCTAGGGGTCAGAAAGCTCTCGCTACCTCATATTCTAATGCAGTCCCTTCAGCCAGTTCAGGACTGAATGCTTTAAGCCACTCATTGATCCACACAACACAGAATCATACAATCATTCAGGTTGGAAAAGACCCTTGGGATCATCGAGTCCAACCATCAACCCCACTCTACAAAGTTCTCCCCTACACCTTATCCCCCAACACCACATCTAAACAACTCTTAAGCACATTCAGGGATGGGGACTCAACCACGTCCCTGGGTGGTGTCTGACCACTCCTTCTGTGAAAAATTTTTTTCTAATGTTTAGCTTAAACCTACCCTGTTGGAGCTTGGAGCCATTCCCTCTTGTTCTATCGCTTATTCCCCGTGAAAAGAGACCAGCACCAACCTCTCTACAATGTCCTTTCAAGTAGTTGTAGAGAGTGATGAGGTCTCCCCTCAGCCTCCTCTTCCTCAAACTAAACAATCCCAGCTCCTTCAATCACTCTTCATAAGATTTATTCTCCAGGCCCTTCACCAGCTTCATTGCTCTCCTCTGTACTCGCTCCAGCACCTCCAGATCTCTCTTGTGTTGAGGTGCCCAGAACTGGACACAATACTCAAGGTGTGGCCTCACCAGTGCTGAGTACAGGGGGACAATCGCCTCCCTACTTCTGCTGGTCACAGTATTTCTAATACAAGCCAGGATGCCATTGGCCTTCTTGGCCACCTGGGCACACTGCTGGCTCGTATTCAACCGTTTGTCAACCAAAACCCCCGGGTCCTTTTCTGCCAGGCAGCTCCAGCCACTCTTCCCCAAGCCTGTAGCGACGCATGAGGTTGTTGTGGCCCAGGTACAGGACCTTACACTTGGACTTGTTGAAGCTTATACATACATGTCCTCACTCCCTTCACAAGAGTTTCATATTGTGAATACATATATAAATGTTGTTTACAGCAGTCTTCTTAATGCAGCTAATAAACTTCGTTTGCCCAAGGACCCTTCAGATTTTTTCCATGCTCAAAGGGTTAGAAAAAATAAGTCTTTAAGTAAAATGTTCAGGCATCTTCATTAGCTGATCTCTTGTCGTTTATTAATAGTGGAAGAATGACAGCTGGAAGGAGGGCAACAGCAGTTCGTGGCATTTTAGGGGGAGGGTGATTTTAGTGTCAGAAGAGCAAAGCAACACGAAGAAACTTCTGGTTTCCAAATGTGTCATTTGCATAAAACAGTGCTGAGGGCAGCATCTCCTTTAAATTGGGTCGAGGTCCCTTCCAACTATGAAAATTGATTCTGTGATTCTGTGAATTGTCAAATGGCAAGGGACTGCGGTCAAACAGGCCTTCCTTCTACTGATTTCTTCAGCACGTAACTCCTGTATCATTTGTGCAGATGCAAAACTGGTAGGTATTGATGCCAGCTTGCACAAGCAAGGTATGAAACGTGGGGCTGTGTGGTAAGTGTGAAGTGTGTGGCTAGAGAGAGAGAGCATTGATGTTCACTGAAAGCAAGGCCATACCTCAGCTCTTCAGAAACCGTACACCCAAAGGGAGAGCTTGCCTTACAGGTTTGTACCTTCAGAGTACACAGGACTCAAAGCAGCGTTGCTTATCTACATTAATTTCTTTTCCCATGTTTTTTTCTGCCTGCTGATGCCTTGGAATTGTGTTGTTGTGGAGATCCAGTGTGGGGAGAAGAGTCCCTAAAGCCAGCCTACAAAGCAGATTGAAGGTGAGGACAGACAACTTGTCAGGGAAAAAATCCCTGGGTTCCTAGGACAGTCCCTCAGATGTGAACACAGACAGCTGATTCTTGGAAAATCTGTCTTACACCGTGGCAGGGTAAATAAATAAGTGCTAAGATTAAACTGTCTCTGAGTAGTAGTTTGTTTGCCCCAGTGGAATGGTTGACTTCTATTACACAAGGACTGTGAAGTAAAATGTATCTCTTCAGAACACTGGAAACAACCGTTTTGCAGGAAGAAAGTCAAACAGAAAAAAAAAAAAAGTTTATATTTCACCAATGGATGATGCAGAATTTACACAGATTTATATCAATTGCATTTAAAACACAAACATTATAGCAGTACATAACCCAGAAATAACTTACATCAAAGAACTACATATTGTAAAAAAAAACCCCAAAAGACAAGATATTTTATAAACAAACTTCACTTTAGATGTTCAAATGTACAGCTGTGGTTTTCAACTTCAGTATCAATAACAAAGTCTGATAAGATAGGCACTTTCCAAATCATGAGAGATCAGGGAAAGAGTGAGTCTGGGGTGAAATCCTTCGTCATTTTCTTATGATTTGTTTTTAGAATTTTTTTATCTATTTAGATGCTTATGGGTTTGTTTTTTGCTTGTTTCTTAACATCTTAGGTGAAATTCCTAAACCAAATCTAAGCCCATTTGTATCCTCACTAGAGCAAAAAATAAATAAGTGGTAAAGTAGATTTGATTGTAGAAAAATGAGCCTGACAGCCAACACTGTAAAACCATACACATCTGCTCACTGAAAACTGAGTTCATCTCTGGCATCGTGCCAGAATTTTCCTGTCCTCAAAATCTCACGTGTGCAGTCCTTTCTATTGGGAAGACTGTAAACTGAATGTAAGCTCCCATTTAGGCTCTTCCTCCAATGGCTCTGTCAGCGGTTGTGGATAACTGGGTATTGTTCTTCACATGGAATCAAAATTCGTAGGTGAGACTTTTTGCCATTTTGCTGAGTTTCATTTTCTCATTAAATATCTCCTCGAACCTTCGATTCTGTTTCGGAGTGAAATGGTTCTTCCAGTCACCAACAGCACCTAGGGGAGCAGGAGCAGAAAAAGAACTGTGAGGCTAGCAATAAATGGTGCAGAAAATGATTTAAAGGCAGCCCAGTTTAGTGAATGTTGCGGTTGATACAAATTATTAATATATTATTCATCATTTTTTTATTGGTCTGGTGAAAGTCTGATGGAAGCAGCTGGATCATCATCCATAAAGGCTGTTAAACCCTTACCCTCAGACTTGATTGGTGCCTACAACACTAAGTGGTATCGGAAGAGCAGCAGGTTTCCCAGATGGAATTATAGCTCTGGGTCATCTCAGCAAGGATGTGGCCTCTTGCCACACCTTAGATTTATGCAGTTAAAGGTCTCCATCTGGGTTCTTTCGTGGTCAGCAGAGGAAAGGTTACTTCCTCGCTGATACCCATCTCATCCTAGCCAACATCTAAAGCTGATTGAATGAGTGGTGCCCCAGAAGCACTCTGTCAAACATGTCTCTTTTGACTAAAGAAGACTCCTTAAAAAGGAGCCCTGAATGACACAACAGATGAATCCCACCCTCACATCTACTCTTGATCTCTATGGCTTTCTGTGGATGAGATGTGCTACTACTTAAGCGGGCAGTTGACTACTTCTGGGTGACCACTCATGCTCATGTTCCTTAAAGTGTTTCAACTGTTAGCTAGTTTGAACAAACAGGAAATTGTTTTTTAAACTGACATAAATTAATGAAGTAATGCTTACAGTTTCGCCTCATGTGCATCCTCTAAAGACCCTGCATCCTAAAACTGCTGACTAAAATAACATTCCAGATCGTAAGGACAAGAAAAGAGAGGCTGAAGAGTAATCTCTACATACAAATTTTCTGTAAACTGGCTGAAACTAGCCAAGACCCTGGGTTTTGCGTAGAAACTACTTGGAAGTAAAACTCATGATTTTTCAACTTTTTCAACATATCTTTGACAAAGTTCACTGATCTGAGAAAGCATGTTTGAATTTTTTTGTTTGGTTGGCTTTTACTGACATTGTATTTTGGCATTTGCTTTAGCTAAATGGTTAAACCATTCTGAAGTAGCAAAATGTACTGTTCCCCTCTATTAACTGAAACAACTCTTAGTTTTAAACCATCAATTATGAACTTGATATAAATGAACTAAGTAAAAGAAAATCAAACTCCATCTAAACACGATGGTTTTGATTTACTTATTATCCAAGTCTGAGGCAGGTTCTGAAACATCCAAAGCAAGAGAACAGCTCCTGCAGGTATTTTAAAGTCATGTGTGAGCTAAGCACTGTTGAAGATTGTACTGCTTGGCCAAGGTCTGAAGGCTACCTCTGAGGCCATCAGGAGATAGAGTCATCCATTCTTTCGTTGTTGTCCTTGTCAGCATGTTCCTTTGTCAGGAACATTTCAATAAGATAAGAGGTGGTATGGAGGATAAAGACTACAAGCAGTCTCCTTCGGATGGAATTCGTCTCGCTTGTTGTCATTCTAGTAAGCTCAGTGACCTTCGCAGGTGATAGCAGAGGGGACATGTCGGAAAAGACTGAGACGGCCAACTTTTAGATAATAAAAGACAGATAAGGAGTAATAAACAGTAATGCTTTGTCAACCTTTATGTTTAGCTCAAAAGCTCCCACAGACCAATACTAGTCAGACTGTTAGTCTGAACAATACTAGTTCAGATTCCTCCATGCTTCTCTAGTGTAAGTTTGCATTTGCAACCATGGAATTGCAAAAGAGAGTGATTTTGAAGATGGCTTCAAACCAAAGGATCCTGTCCCTGCTTCCCAGGGCTGACGCAAAGCATCGTTGCAGTTTGGGAAAGACCTGGACTGTGGCCTCTGTCGGGATTCCTGCTCCTGCTGAGTTAAGCGTGGTTCGGGGAATTTACCTTTTCGGAAAATCAGCTTCCTGTTGGACGTCAGCGCACAAACTGTGTGATTGGGATCACTGTTTTCCTTTTCTGTGTCACTTTTCATCTCTGAGAATGAAGACTTCTTGCAGATGTCTTGGATATCACTGTCACTGACGTTTAAACCCAGAAACAGGCTAATTTCATTTACAATCTTGGGGAGATTCTGAGGTAAAAGGAAAATAAAGCTTTTATATTTCTGAGCTGATTATCAGACTTTTAGTTGATATGAAAAGGATCCTGTTTATTACACGTCAAGTTTATCATACATTTAATTGCTTTCAAGCAAAACTAAACATTTCATTAGACTGTGCAGATAACAGGTACAGTAAACCTGATTCTCCTCTTATCCATACTCACAGAAATGAGTAAATGCTGAGTATGTGATATGAAGTACAGTTACATTGCCAATTTCACTCCTAGTTCAAGCAGAATATTCCCCTTTCTTTATGAATTATTTCACTGGGAATAGGAAATACTCAAAGCTCGGATTCTGTATAAGTAGGTTTTTCATTGGAGGTGCCAAAACTAGAGATCCAACAAGTGATTCAGTATCCAAAATGGCTAGTTTATATTCTTCATAGTGGACTTTATTTTTTTCTTTCCCCAAAAAATTAACAAAACCATTTTAATGGAAGTACTAGAGAGTGTTCTATTTACCAAAAAAAATTTATTTTTTTTTTCCCCAAAAAATTAACAAAACCATTTTAATGGAAGTACTAGAGAATGTTCTATTTACCAAAAAAAAATCATTCACTTTAAGATAAGGGTATGTTGGTATTTGAGTTTTCTGCAGAGTAATTTCCTTTCATAAAGTATGTTTTCCTACCCCACACCCCCCCGCCTCTAATTTTCTTCTCTATTGGGAGCATAAGTCTTACTGACCATGAGTAGTTCTGTTGTCTTACATTGCATTTTGAAAATTTCACCTGAAATGTCAGGTGTAGCAGGTTAATGGGTGGCCCGCAGCAGATGTCCTTGGTTGCTCTTTCCATAGGACCAAGAACCAGGAACTTAAAGTTCTTCCTGGTAGCCCAGGGAAAATAATGTGTGTCCCACATGTGCATCTAGGAGATGAAACTCTCATCGGATTTGGTATTTATATAACTTGTGCAGTCAGAACTAGCTCACTGATAAAAAGTTCTATGCAAATGCGAAATATGCCCAAAGACATACATTCACATTTTTCTTCTTTCTCTTTCTTATATTATAATTTGCTCTTTGATATTTTGATGATTGTTATCTACAAGTAATGCATTCTGAAATAAGAGCAGAGAACATGTTTACCTTCTTCATGTCCTCATAGAACAAAAACAGGATGTTTTTGTCATTTTCGTGTTCTTCCCAACTTAGGAAATGATCAAACCAGGATCCACAGACAACTGAAAAGAAAAACCGTGGTAAAGAGATTTAGAAGTATAATATCATAATAGACACCATTTTTGTTGCAAAATCTGAGTTGTAATTAAATGTTTTTCTAAATGCTCCAGTCTGTAGCTGCCTCCTGCATTTACGCCAAGTGTGCTCCATGGTATGCAATTAAACCTTGCTGAACTGGTCAAATACAACTGGTGGTGTGGCCAATAATAGCCCTGTTGGTTTCAGGGTTATAGCATCTGGCCTCAGAGACTCCAGGGGCAGCATCACAGCTGTCTCTGTGTGTCCTCCCCTTTGTTCAGAACTGAGATTAACTACCAGGTCTGAATCAATCAGCACGAAGTTCGTATGTTTCTACTGGGAGCCTTTCTCTCTGCATCACCTCTTACACAAATTTCTGTTGTAACCCACACGATTATCTTTTTATGCCATGCATTAGCACACAGAAAATAGGTGGCTACTCATTTACAGATAAATGGGAGATGCTTTTAAAATTTAATATAATTATCTTTTTTTTTTTTTTTTACTATCATGTGTTCAGAGTCGGTACTAATCAAGCCAAGATCCTGCATGTCACTGAAGTGCTTTAGGGCTGCTCTGAACTAGGAACGCAAGATCTGAGCCAAAGCTAGTAGACAAGTTGACTTCTGGAGCTCTGATACAAGCCCATAATGACCTTAATGGCACTTTGTTTCAAAATTTTCAAGCTGATCTATCACTGTTACTGTTGTTGTCACTATGGCTGTATAGCAGGAACATATGGCCTCAAAGGAGTAATAAAACACTAAAAATGGGAGTGGATAACTGGAACATGGTCCTGTTAACTTCCATGCCACCACTGCCACTCATAAAAAAAAATCTCACTCTTATCCTTGGTCTTTGGACCCTGCTTCTAAGACAACACGTCAGGCAGAGTGTGTGCAGGAGGGCTCTATGAAAGCATGTAGACTCCATCTGAAAGGCCACCCAAGGCTGTCTTCAAGATTAGAGAAGGCACTACCCCTGCAAGCATAGCTCCAGGTGCAACCTGGGGATGATCACCCCGTGTGCCCCATTGCTTGCACTTTGGTGCAGGGGTGAGCCACGTGGAGCTGGCTGGGCAACTTCAGAATGCCTGCCCTACCAGCCTGCTCCCCAAGGACAGGAGCTGGCTGCGGTGAGCCCAGTTGCCCTTACATCTGCTTGGGAGGAGCTGTATGTGCAAACCTCCTCCACCACAGCTTAAACATGAATTCCTGGTGGGGAAAAGGTCTGTTATTGTGGTTCGCAAGACAAAGTTGGAAATGTTTCAACACGGGCAAACCTACATCAGAATCAACAAATCATCAGGCATTTCAAAGTGTTTGTGGGAAGAAATGAAACCAGTAACTTGTCTGTCAGAATACATTATTCAACAAATATGTCAAAGAACAGCAAAAACCTGCAAAGAGCAGTGGTGTTGAAATAATGCAGCTGCTTATCAAAACGTCTCCTGTCTCTTGCAGGGCTGAAGAAATCACCCTATTGCTTGCTTTTGTTTAGTTTGGCATTAGAATTTATCCTGAAAAAAACACCCAACTAAAGCCAAATGAATAAGGAGGATTTGCACAGTTCACATTTCTTAACTCTTTCTGTGCATAATAAGCTAATGTAAGCTGCAAAGAGAAAACATAACATTTGTCCTTACCATCTCCTTTCAAGAACAAGTCAAAGAAAGCTGTCCAGGTGTCTACAGTGGGAAGGTTTGGGTTATCTCTGTAGTAATGATACATGGAAACTGCGGTATCTTTGGGGTTTCTGCTGATGTAGATCATCTGTAAATAAAGGTGATTTGCTCATTAATGACAATATCCTTCTAGAAGAAGGATTCTAGAAAAGCTCTGTGTGTAAATGCAGCATTTTCATAGGCAGTTTGCTCCATCAAAACCCTTTCATTTAGGATTTCTCTGTCAGTTACCATGCCATTAAAATAGAAATGTATTTGTCCCTGATTAGGCAGAAGTCAGTAGTGGTTAGTAAACAGTTCCATGCAGACAGAGGTGTGTTTGCTACAGCTGGGTAATGTTTATGTTTCGTCAAAGAGGCTGTGTTCACTTTAACTCATGAGTCACTATCTATCTCATATATCTAACACATGAAACCATTTAACTCATTAACATTCACAGGACAGGTGCAAAACATAAATTTTGGGCTTTTGTTCAAATTGGCCTTGTCCCAAATTCTGGACCTGGACTTCTAACCTAAAATCTGATGCTGAGAGCTGATATTTTTAAAGACCTCATGGGAGGAACCCAAAACTGTGGTCTGAATCTGCCTCACATGTTTGATTTCTCCTGTTTGCCAAATACATCTTTGGGTCTTCAGAAAGCTTCAGCTAGAGGGGCAGGATACTGCCACCCCTAGAGCAGCCTGTAAGTACCCACAACCGTTTTGTAAGCCACTGCTCCATGAGACCTCACCCCTCACCTCCCCCCTCCCCCCAATTATATATTTCTAACTGAAAGATACTGATGTTAAATTTTGTGTGGTTTCTTATATACAAATCACCCCATGGGAGCTGTGGGGCAGAAGCAGAAGAATTCAATCCCTAGCCCAAGACGCTGTTTGTGCTGCCTTCAACTACTGGTCAGCCGTATCTCCAAAATTCACACCAAAACACTTGTGGAAACTGTAAATAATTTAAAAATTAGTAAGGAACTACAAGACAAAATGGATTTTTAATAGGCACTTAACATATCTTATTACTTTTATATCTTTTTGCCTTACCTTGCATTTTTTGTTCTTAAAATTTGGAGGTAACATGTTATAGTCTAAGTGTGTTGGGATGATTCTCTGTGATGAGAGTTTATTCAGTTCCTCCAGTTTGGAAATATCTCCAAATTCAATGGGAGATGTTAGTGTCACTTGAGTGTTGTAAAGTTTTGTTATAACTCCTGCAAGCCAGTGAGTGCCTACAGAAAAGTTATTTTAAGGAAAGAAAAAAAAAAAAGGGAAAAAAGAGGAAAATTTGTTACTGAGGAAATAAGGGCAACATGCATTTTGCATATGGAAATAGCTTGCTAGTGAAAAAGTGATACTTCTAATCCCCAAGACTCAAGAAACTTCACGTAACTGAATAATGCCGTTGGCTCCAAATGCATAAATATTGGAAAAATTTGGGTTAAAGTATAAAGTAACTTTGTGACAAGTGATAATATTGGTATGAGAACAATCTCATTTCACAAACTGCTTGTCAATTGAGAGGTGGTTGTATTATTTTTATGGTTTATTTTGAAATAACCTGGGAATTTTTTTCTTCACACAGACTTGAGTCTGTATATTTGCAAAGTACTGATTGAGCTTCCTCTTTGGTGTGTGTACTTCTGTGTGTGACTGAAGCAGGGGGAGAGGGAATAAATAACTGATAAATAAACAGCCAAGAGCCATACAAATAACTTAATACAACTCTTGACTTGCTCATAATTGAATGTGGAAATTCCTCAGGAAAATCCTTCAAATACAGGCTTTGCTTACAAGAAATAGGTTTTTATTTGCTTTCAATAGGAAAACACCTGAGGTTATTTTCAAGTAAAGATTTAAAATTTAGATAAAATGCATCTTTATTTTGTAATTTGAATGCTTACTGACAGAATAGTATACTTGCATACTCAAGTACCCTTCCCTGTTTCTTGTAGACAGACATTCCCCAACTAGTTGAAGCAGAGAATGTGAAACAAACAATTGAGATTTCTTGCAATGTAAAAATAGAACTTACCAGATTTGGGATAGGAAACCAAAAGGACATCATCCTCTCTAGCATCAAAGGTATCCAAGGATTTTAAAAGTTCTGGAGAAGACCTAGTGGTAAAGGGAATCCCCTTAAACACATGAATGAGTTCTGCCTCACTGGACATGGTTGCTTAAGTCTTGGATTCCTGCAAATCAGATAACAGCAAAATGACAGGAGGATTTAAGAGCCACTTCTAAGTCAGATGGCTTGAAGTGACAAATTGAGAGGAAGCAACACAAACCTCAGGCTTATATACTTTGCTAAATGCCATGAAGTCATAGCAGATATTGATTTTTTTTCCATATAATTGATAAAGCCAAGTGAAATATTAGGGGAAACTTACTTAATAAATAACTGAAATGCAGAGTCATGATTAATTATGTGTCATTTGTCTTTTATCAGCTCTCCAGATAAATGAGGTGATAGTCAACATGTAGTAATTGTGCAAAATTATATGACTTAACATTGTGTTTTGCCTTAAAATATGCTTAATATGATTATTCTGTAAGTTACACTTTCTTGGAAGCTCTTTTAGCTTCCAAGGAAAAAACTACATCTGAAAATACTTTCATGAATTCAAGACAAGTGTCTTATTTTATGTGAATGAAATGCTTTTGGTTTCCTTGTACGAAATATACAACAACCTGAATTTTCAAAACCGCAAAGCCATTCCAAATGCTTGAGTTTTGTGATGTTAAGAAACTAGTTTTTTGAACATTTTAGAATTTCAGCCTAAGGCATCTTAATAGCAGAGGCACTTAGAGGCACAATCTTTATTTAAGGTGTCATGTGTCTCCATGAGAGGAGTACAAACAACAGAAATTGTAAGTTCAAAATAGATATTTTTCAATCCTGCATGTTTCATGACTAGAAGTGCTTGAAGATTTTTAAATCTTTCCGCATAATTCATCAAAATAAACATTGCTTGCAGGAAAAAGGCAGTTCTCAATTAACCACCTGGTTTGAAATATACTTTTTGTAAAATCTGAATCTGTGAAAATCACCATTAATGTTTCAAACTGAAAGCTCCACTTTTGTTTAAGTGACCTTAAGCAGTGTTAATGCATCACAATGAAATAAATAACTCAGTTTTGAATCATCTATGTTTTGGAATCTGTAATATTTTCAACTTTCTTTTCAATGGCCACAGATGAACTTGCTTGTGTTTACACTTTTTCCTCAAACATCTAGTGGCTTCACTATTCCCACTGAAAGCCTCCTATAATGTATTCAGCTGAGGCTTTTCAATGTCTTCAACTCAATTTGAGAACTCGCATGCAAATCTTATTTTAAAATAAAACAGTCCTTCAGGAATTTCACAGGTTTACCAAGGTCCCGGTTCTCCTTCTGTTATTTAGATTAACTTACCCTCTGTCATGGGAGCTGACTACCAAATTTGCCTCCCAAAACCCATGGTAAGAAGTTAATGTTTAGGGTTGCCCTTCCAAGAAACAACTGAGCAGTCACGTTTATTCACAAGTAAGGGCAGTCACCAGCTTCTGTAATTCCTTCTTTCTAATTCGTTTTTCCAGAAAAAACAGCATAGTAAGACTAATTCCTCCCCACTCCTTTCTCTTCTTTGTAGTATTGCCCACCTACCAAAGAGAAATGAAATCAGCTAGCCTAGGTCTTCTCACCCGTGTTACCTATAAAACTGCCCTTCAAACGCCACCACTTGCAAAATGTGCCCTGTACCACCAGTAAACTCCAAGTTCCCGTTAAGCAGGGCCAGGTGGGGATCAAAATAATGGAAAATATGCTCTGGAGAGCTGTTCCCTCTTACTAGGGATGACAGGAGATGGGGCAGCCTTTGCAGGAGGTAATCAAGTAAGGATACAACAAGCACATGGATACTGATACCCAGATAGAAGTTGGGGGGGTCTCTCAGTGGTGAGGAGTTCAACATCTTCCTATTGCTCCCAGTCCGAAGACATAAGCAATCACTTTACACTTTAAGGTGTAAATCCTTAAAAATCTATCCTCTCTCAACAGATTTCAGTTTGGTTACTTTGTGTATACAAAGTAAATTTGGAGACATAAAGACATCAAGACACCTCTTGCTGTGCTATTTTGAATATCTGTATTAGTCTGAGTGCGGAGATTTCTAAGATTCATTTTGCAGTCATCATTCGAGCCATATGCATTTAGTGCAAGCTAATAAAACTTTATTACCTTAACCTAGCAGGAATAATCTTATTGCAAAATGCGTTGCATATTTGTACTTATTTTCCCTTTCATTTCTTCCTGCATTCCTGCTGTGTTTTGAGTCAGCGCATTAGCCTAATCTAATCACTTGGACCTTAATTAATATTTCACAAATTAAATGGCCAAGGTGTAAAACAAAAGCAATACACTGGCAAAGAAAGTTCCAGTTCTCTTAACTTATCTCAATTGCTTTTTATATTAGGTTTTTGTTTTGTTTTGTTGGGTTTTTTTTCAGCATGCATAATGTTAATCCAAGCGAATCAAATTGAAATTGTTCCTCCTCAAATGCTACCTATATTTGGAAAATAGAGCCCACCCGTGCAAGGGGATGGTATCTTGATTTGCAATAACTTCAGGCAAAAGAGAGTGTTCAGCACCTTGCAGGAATAAGTTATTATAAAAACTACACTAACTACATTAGCATAAAAAGTACACTATTATAAGCTACGTTATACAAAGACAGCAGGAGCTGAAAAAATGCCATGCCAAATCCTCCATCTGACTTTAATCTTCTCCCTTATCAGTATACAACACAGAATGTAGGCTACAAACGATGCATTTTGGACCAGCTGAACACAGGTATGGCAAGCTGCTGCTGTAGGATTCCTGTATCTATTGCCTAGATCTCTGCCACAGGCTCTGAGGAGCTTCTCCCAACAGCAGGTTGTCATTGTCCTGGTCTCTGTTGGGATGTACATCCACAGAGTCCTGAATGTTTTTAGGTAGCGCCATGAAGCATCAAGCTTCTCCTTTTATGAAACACTCTAATGCCATGAAATATTTCAGTCTTGTCACATCGACTAATGAATGGAGAGGTAAAGGTAACTCCACTGGTCACAAGGTTTTGTTGCTGTAATTCTCCACCAGATATACCAGCAGAAGTTATGTCCATAAAGATTGTCCCTGTGCAACTGTGTGGAATTTGTACACAAGCTCTGTAACAGTGATGAAGGAATGAAGTCTTCCAAGACTACTTCAGTGAAGAATATCAAACACAACTTTTGTTACAAAGTGTGTAAGGTTGATCACCAACACAGAGTTTCAGCTGGGAAACCTGCTGTTAAGGTCAGGCTGTGTATAATCCCTTCCACAGCTCCAGCTTCTCTCCACAATGATCCCCAGAGTTGTTTCTGTGGTTATCACTCTGTCCGCCCTTTGCTTTCCCGTATTGCAGAATGACATCCCTACTTATTTTAGTGTTACAGCTGAAATGTCTCTTTTAAGTTCAGAGTTAATGACCACTCAATAGAGGTAGCCTGCCAAATGTTAAATACATCACGAGTGCTCAAGATTGATTGGGAAATTAGGGCACCTCAGTCAACAGTTTAGGAACCTAACCCTGGGCTTCTATGTAGTTCTAAGAAACCCTCAGTTGCAGGGTGGGTGCTGCCCACAGCACAAGACTCAGCTGTGCTGTAGTAATTGTCCCTTGATGTAATGTGAGCTGGTCCCACCTGTCGGATAGCGTGACTTAGACCAAAGTGCTTCACTGAGATGGGCATTGCATCACTTTACACTTATGACAGCACTCCTCTACCTGGCAGGCTTCCTTGCAGTACCTGCAGTACCTTGCAGAGAAGCCTCCCTTCCAGTTGTCTCATAGTTCAAGGCTAACAAACTGTGATTTAACAGCTGATCCCAGAAGTCACGGATTTCAAAGGCACTGCTGTTTGTAGCAGCTATGACTGCATTTAGCTATACTCTGAAGGAAGCCAACCTTATTTTGCAGAGTCATGTTGCATTTATGGTATGTTAGATTATAAAGTTCCTTGACCTCCTTTGATGGGTCTCACCACAAATCATTGCCTGAGGATATTTTCTGCAAGATCCACAACTAATACAGCTGATCATAACGATGCTATCACTCTCGGAAGAGCTGTACCCTTTGGAGAACTGACAAGTAAATGCTATGGCTGTGAGAGATTACCCATCACCACCCCAGCTTCTGCCCTGCAATCACGTAAACACATATATACCAAAGACATGGGCGGGGGGGCAGGGGAGGGAGGAGAGGAAAGGGGGCACAAAAGAAAAGCTGACAAGGATTTGAACCTTCATTGGTGTAAAAAAAAGATGATGCTGTGTACATGCAAGTGGGTGAGAACTCTCTGGCAAGTGCTTGTCCATCAGGGTGGGATTGTATGGAGACATTCCCAGATGCCTTGCGTGAGAACAGAGGCCTTGGAGGCCTGGTTTAATTTCTTCCTATTTTTATTGTCATGACTAATGTGAAAGCTTACTAGGGCAGGATTAAATGGCATAGATTAGCGAGTCACCCTGCGATTGCTAGTGCACTAGCACTTCAAGGGATACTAGTAACTGCACTTGGGACTTGAAATGGTTTCACCTTGTTTTGATTTGTTAGCATAACTGCATAGAAATTATCTGATATTTTGAAGCATATGTACAATATTAGGCTAAAGTGTTCTGTAGAGAGCCAGATAAATTCTAGCAAAACACTTTGAGCTGTATGTCCTTGTGGAGCATCACTGCACGTGGAAAAAGGAAAGCAAACAAGCCTGAAAGTGAATGCTACCTTGTTGGGTCACACACTGCCTTTAAAACTATCAGGTTTTGGTTTTAACCAAACAGTCTATATAATGACAACTACCCTTGGGAAGGCTTGTTGACCACAGCAAGTGGAAGGGTTCCAACAGGAAGAGGTGACCTTGTGTCCGTACACACCATGAGACAGTGCCCAGTATGCAGGTTGTTGCATCCTGTGCCAGCTCTCTGGTGGCTCCAACCCAAACAAGTGGGGTGATCCTGAGGCAAGAGACAATACATTTTCCATTTGAGGGGACTGACTAGAAACCTTGGGCAAAAGCCAGAGGGAAGTAAACCTTGGCCATAGGTGACCAGAGGCCTCCAGGTCTCTGAGCTGCAGACAGAGTTTGCAGAGCCTCACTTAGGACAGCTGACAGCCCAATTGAATCATGTCCAATTTATCATCACAGCCCAATTTGCCCATGTCCAAAGGGCCAGCTAGTTGCTGCAGCCTGGTGGCCAGGAGCATACTCCTCTGGTTTTGCTGTCCCTCCATCCAGCCCTCTATGACTACTCTGCAAGCACATCTCTTCCATCAGGAGAAAGTAAAGCAGCCTCCTCCTTCACTGCCAGACTTGGTGTTACCTCTGCTTGACCTAAGGAGGCTGACCTGAGGGCTCCAGGTCGGAACCCTATCAGTTGGGTGGTACCATTCAGGGCATCAACACTAAAACCTGATAGGGACTTGGTTGCAGGACCTGTATCAGCAGTATAGACATCACTTTTCCACACGGCTCCTATCTGCAGTAGAAAGGTCAGAGGAAACATCTTCTTAAAAAGGGCAACTCTATAGCAACTGAGAGGAGTCTGTGGTAAACACAAAGGTGGCATGTCAGGTTGTCAAGGACTTGTTATCTTTTGACGTGGTAGGCGGCTGGGGTTGTTCCCTTACACCCAATAGAGGTTTCATGGGCAGCACCAACAGTCCCGAGTTGCAAACACCCTCTTCAGTCCCATCCATACCTTCAGACACCTCCCCATAGCAGAGAGCTGAGCCCCACAGCCTCCCTGTAGGGATGGCCCCCTCTATCGCTGCCTGCCTCTGCAGCAGAGCTGCTCTGCCTTGGCCCTAGCTTACTTAAGAGTTCTTTAAGGTCTCTCCACCCAAGTTATTAGACATGAGCTGTAAAATGCTACAGGAGAATCAGAAGGGGATAGAGAGGAAACACAGTACCATGAAGAAAGTTAACTCCTTCTCAGCCAGAGCCAATACAGCCTGGTAGTCCCCAAAACTGTTAGTCACTCCTCGACAGACAAATGAATTCCCAACTCCAAACAAAAGCTTCTTGTCTGCTTTTTATAACAGCTTTCTGTCATTCGTAATAGGAACAGGAATTAAAACATAGGCCAGTACCAGACTAGTTAAGTGAAATGTGTTTAGTGCTGATTCTCTGTTTTCATGTCTTCCAGTGCTTGCATAATATTCTGCAAACTTTTATATTCATTCTCCATTCCTGTGAGGTTTTTTTATATATTCATGTGTTATGTGAACTATTTAAGCATACATGTTTTATACAGGAAAGATTTTTAGATTTTTTTTCTGTAAGTAAATAATTCCTACTGCAGGCTTGTCCCCTCTGTGGAGTCAGGATGTGGTTCAGAACAGGGGAAGAACAAATCAGTAGTGTTTGAGTGTGAACAGTGGACAGAGGAAAAAAACATCTTTTTGTGGTTTTAAAGCAAGCTTTCAAAACAGATGTTTTACAGTTGCCCAGACCTTTTCCTGAGGTGGAACACAACTTCTAACTCTTCCATGAGAGATACCACACTTACAGACTTAAAAGTACAAATAGCTCCATAGAGCCTATAGTCTAATCACAAGTCTAATCACACCACATAGTTTCACCCAGTTGTACCTGGTCAGATCTCAACAGCCTGTTGCACACAGGAGTATTATCCATCCAGTCTTTTTGAAGTCTTCATTCAACGCAACAAGGTAAGTCACTTAAGCCATTCCTTTCCCGATAGTTAATTTCTGTCACTGTTATTTATACCTGTGTCTTACTGCTAAAGGAATTTTTCCAAATGTGAATAAGCAAGCACCAATCTATGTTGTTTTTTCTACCATCTTTCTGGGAGGTGCTGAAAGATAAATGACTGAAGAAACTCCATCTTGCCTGAATTTTCCACATCTGGAGTACCATGTCCAGTTATGCACCCCTTGCTACAAGAGAGGTATTGGCAAACTAGGGTAAGTCCAGCAGAGGGCCACTAGGCTGGCCAGGGCTGGACAACATGATGTACAAGTTGAGGCTGAGACAGCTGGGTCTGCTCACCCTGGAGAAGGTCAAGGAGGATCCTTAATGCTTTTGCAACCACCTAGTTGGTGCTTGTAGAGAAGGTGGAGACAAACTCTTCTCAACAGGTGCACAGCAATAGAATGGTTTGGCATAAAACATAAGCTGCAACAAGAGGGATTCCAGTTAGATATTAAGAAAACTTTTACGCCATGGGGGTAGTGAATAATTGGAACAGGTTGCCCAGAGAGACTGTGAATTCTCCATCCTTGAAATGATTCAACACTAGAGTGCTCTGTGGTTATGTATTTCAGAATTGAATGATAGGATCACTGTTGAAATATAACCCTCATTTGTATGAATTTGAGGCAGATGTTTTCTCTGGTGAATGTTGTCTTGTTATATATAATGTTCTGTGGATTGAAAAATAATGTAAACATAAAACTTTGATAAAATAAATGGAGTTAAAATATTGATGATATAGCTGACGGTGCAAGATTTTATCTTTCCAAGTTGAATATCAAATGTGAAATTTCCACCTAAATAAAGAATAAAAGAACAGCCACCTCAAGTCAAACTAGTGTTCTGCCAAGGTCTTTACTAGCAACTTGTCTTTACTAGCAACTGCCTTTTTCTGCAATTTGTGAAAGTACCAGAAAAACTTAACTGATGCAGAATGGAAGCGTCTTCCCCATCACTACTAATGAATGATCATTTTTTGGCCTAAAAATGCTAGGTGAGGCCTCCGAGATTTTTGTAACTTTTAGAATGTAATTGAGGAATCAAATTTTATATGTAGCCACGTCACCAAAAAAATGATGTAACTTAGCTGAAGTAGTTAGCCCTGTCTTACTTGATTAAAATATCCAAATATCCAATCCTGATTAATGAGGTTGAAAACCTTTAAAGACTGCTGGGCCAACATCTTCATTGATTTTTAAATTTGTGGATCCACATTAAGACCTCCTAAATGTCATCCGAGTCACCAGGCTTAATATTTCAAGCTGACTAGCTCTCTGTTTTCAGAGTGATCTTGCTGTAAAATACAGTAAAGTCTGTGATTAAGGTGTAGTGCAAGGTGATCTATTAGTTTGCGCTTTTTTAAATTTATTTGTTGCCTCACTGGGTTCTACACTCCACTGGGGCTAGCCACCTTCAGTAGCTTCCATTCACAACAGCAACATCTTTATTAACTGACTGAGCACATAGTTTCTTCAGATGCACTTTAATAAGCAAACTTTTACAAAATTCTCTCGTGCTGTCAGCTTACTAATAACTTCATGAGCTATTTTATTTTTCTCTAAAGAAAAGCAAATGCTTCTGAAGACCGACAGGTTAAATGTAAAATCAAGCAAATTAGCATCAGCTTTATAGATCTAGAATTCCACCTGCTTTTTACAAAATTGCCCTCAATTTTCCACATTTTCAGATAATAATTTCTTATACTTGTACTATCCTGTTACTATTATACAAAAAGAAGAAAAAGTACCTTGCTGAGGGATAAAAAGAGAAGGTAACAGAAGAGAAAGAACATGCAGCTTATTTCTGCACATTGAATGGCAGGCAAATTCATAAGATTCTTTATGAATTCCTTAAAATAAAACAAAATACAGATAAAAAATATATATATCAAATTCCAGGCTCATATTTCTTTAAGGTTTCAAGTATATTTCGCATTTTGCCTCAAATCCATATACTTAACTAAAAAAATGTTTCTTCCTTTCTTGCATGATTGTAACTGTAGGTTGAGTACAGAGCTTCTTATTCAGAAAATAGGAAAAAAAAATTGAGTTTCGTAGGAGCACGATGTTTATGCATGGATGGCAGAATCTGGATTTCTTTCTAGGTCTGACAATGGGAAAATAATTTTTTCAGAGAATAGAAATAAAAATACTAAATGTTACCAGCTGCAAGAATGTCACTTTGCAACAGTTCTTGATTGCTGAATATACAATGAAATAGTTATGCACATGACTCCTTTAAATATGTATGGAAAAAGTCACATGCATGTCTGGAAGATATGGCTTTAGAATGTGGAAATGAATATATGCAAATGTAATATGGATTTTCTTTTATTCTTAAAAACAGAGAGATCTTCAAATTAATATTTATGATTTGTGCAAACATCTTACACAGCTATTAGGTATATTTTTTTTCTGTAAGGTTGTAAAATGATTTATCCTGCTGAGTTGGAAGACTTAGCTTCAGAGGTTTGCCCTCATTGTCAGACAGCACTATAAGCAGTGGCTACATCACTCTCATTTGATGAAGATATATTAAAGTTTCCAAGCTCTTTTTCAATTAATTTTGATGCTCTTTGGGTGAAAAGTGAAAATGAAGAGGAACAGAAAAAGAGTGCAGCCAACAAGTACCATGCACCTCAATGCAGAAATAATGCTTTATTCATTTTTAGAGGCAGAAGTCTAGAGGTGTACTTTTTGTGCTGGGCATTGTGCCACTGGTTAATTTTAAATCAGTAGGTAACATTTTTGATTGATTTAAATTAATTTCTAAATAACCATAAAATTACATTTGCCATATTTATTTATCCACTTAGTGAATAGAAGCCAGTTCTACCATTAAGGCATAATTTTACTGACCAGCAACAAACATAAGTCAGTGTAATATATATTCCTTTTTGTTATAAAAGTATAAATTTGGGTGTGGCCAACAGTGGTGCTTATGTGGTTCCTGATCTCTCAGTTTTGAGCTCTGGAATGTGAAAATACTACTTTTAGACAATGATAATAATAATAATACCAATGCTATTTAGTCTAAAATTCATAAAATTATAGTAATGCATGCCATTTTCTTCTGAAGCTGAGCAAATTAAGTTCTCCTTCTGGTCTGAAGTTGCTCATTTAGCTGGCTGACAAGATTCATTCTGACTGACTGATGCTGGTAGGTCTCTTACAGTGTTGAAAGTGTTGATTTTCGCATCTCAGTCTCAACTTAGGTGTGGAGCAGCACAAGAAGCAGCAAACTGGCTAGCCCCAAGCCCTCTGGCACGCATCATGGCGAATTACAGGACCTCTTCCCTTGAGCCCTGTCCACCCTCAGGGAAAGAGGAGGATGGATCTGTGTGAAGGGACCTGAGCTCTGCTGTGAAAGTGCTTCGGAAGCAGCTCTGCTCTGCACTGGTGCAGGCTACAGCAGCGACAGACTGAGCTCAGGTCTAGCCCTGTGTAACTGAACAGGTACAGTCTTGATCAACAGTCTCTAGTCTTGACAGGTGTATCAGCAGGAACCCTGGTAGCTAGCCAGAGGAAGGTGGTGTTTCTTTCTTGTTCTGCAGTCATTTCCCCTTGACATGCACTCCTCCGCCTCCTCCCCCTTCCATTACTTCTTCCCTCACTCCCTCACCATGCTCTATTGAGCTATTAGTTCTAGCGTCTTTGCTGACCGACGCTTCTTGCTGCTGTGTAGGCACATCACAGCCAGTATTTTATTAGAAGACATCAAATCAGGCTATATCTCTCCTGCTGACTCTCTCTTTTCCTTTTCTCAACACCTGTGAAAGATAAAAGACCCCATAGTCTTTCTCATGTGAGGGAGGTAATGAGAGATGCAAGATCCTGTTGGGCCACAAAAATGATCGGGGGGATGGAGCACCTCTTCTATGAGGACAGGCTGAGAGAGCTGGGGCTGTTCAGCTTGGAGAAGAGAATGCTCTGGGGAGACCTTCGAGCAGCCTTCCAGTATCTGAAAGGAGCTACAGGAGAGCTGGAGAGGGACTCTTTGTCAGGAAGGGTAGTGACAGGACAAGGGGTAACGGTTTTAAATTGCCAGAGGAGAGATTCAGATTAGATCTTAGGAAGAAATTCTTTGCTGTGAGGGTGGTGAGGCACTGGAACGGGTTGCCCAGAGATGCTGTGGCTGCCCCATCCCTGGGAATATTTAAGGCCAGGCTGTATGGGGCTTTGAGAAACCTGGTGTAGTGGGAGGTGTCCCTGTCCATGGCAGGAGGGGTGGAACCGGATGATCTTTGAGGTGTCTTCCAACTCTAACCGTTCTATGATTCTGTGATTCAAAGAATACAAGAGAATTATAATTTGTCTGGAGGTCTTGGAGAGGTGCTAATTCTCCGAGCCTGTTTATGTATGCGCAGGTTCAGAGTGGGTGGAGGTCTCCCACTAGACTGCAGGCGAGTTTCCCATGTGCAGGCTGTGGGCTTCTCTAAACACCAGCACGTGTGCTGCGGGCAATGAAAGTGGATCAGTCTGTCTGCTTTCTAGCCAGGAGACCTTGAGATTTCTGACGAACAGAAGAAGGGATAAAAATGGTCAGCCGTGCCCACGCTGTGGAGAGATGCTTCCAGTCACTGTTTCCCACCTGAGGCCCTCCCCACCACCAGTTCATGCAGGATCCCTCTTTCAGATCCCTCACTGTCTCACCGGTATTCACTCACTGTCATGTGCACATCAATCTCACTCGTACCTCTTTACCTTGACTCTCAATCTCTGGTTAGCTGCAGTTCTTGTAATTCCCAGTTACTCTTCTCCTGAATCCTTTGTCAGCAGGAGTTCACCAATGCAGTTTTCTTTCTTCAAAATATACTTCAAGTTTTGCATAGTTAAAGGCATATACACCTGAGAGCATTTCTTACCCACTCAAAAAATGCCAACAGAGGACACTTGTGGCTTCCTTTTCTCGGTTTCTACCTGTCACGCTCAGTTTAATGTCGTACAAGTGCAGTTTGATAACACAACATAACCCTTCAGACAACTCAAATCACACAGAAAACAGCCTTCTAGAAACCATCTTAAAAAGTCTTCCTGCACATATATAGAACAGTGTATTGGTATGTGAGCATTTTGTGTAGATATATCCAGACAGCTGCACGCTTTTTGAATGTCATTATACTGGTACTACCCCAAATACGTAGAGTTAACTATGCAGCAAATAAGAAAATGATGAATGTTTTAGATTTGGGGATCATTATGAAAACCCAGGAGAATAAGAAACATTGATAAATACGTTTTTCAAAACAGCAGGATTATATTGGAGAAACCCCTAATTTAAATGACCCCATTTTTTGGCTCATTAGCTTTACTCTGCAAACCATTAATATGCAAGCAAATTGCAAGAGAATAAAGGATTTAAATAATTTAGAACTGTCTTCTTGTCATACACTGGTAATATAAATGATGCTCTGCTGGGATATGGGATCACAGGCAGGATAGAATCAAAGAATCATGGAATGGTCAGAGTTGGAAGGGACCTTCAAGATCAAGTTCCAACCCCCCTGCCACGTGCAGGGACACCTCCCACTAGACCAGGCTGCTCAAAACCCCATCCAGCCTGGTCTTCAACACTTCCAGGGGTGATTTTGTGCTTGAAATGAACATGATACTTTTAAGACCTGTTTCTCATACAGAACCTAAGTCCTGTGGTCTGGGCTGATTATTTAGAGTGTATCACCTACACTCTGGCCTGTGCAGGAGGCGGTTCAGACAAAATCATGGGAAAGTCTTAAACACACCAGCAACCTGATGCATAATTTGCTGTATTGGATATATTAATAAACCAAAACTGAGAGTAGCCACATGACAAGACAAATAAGAAGATATTTTTACTAGTAATCTCTTCAGGAGTTACAGAACTGATGAATTCACAGCGTACTGACTACACACTTGTTTGCAGCATCTGTTATGCAAGACAAACAGCCAAAAAACTGTCAGGCAAATATTTGCAACCTGGGGGGAGGGGGACCACAAAATCCTCAAAACAGATGAGGTTCTCTGAATATCTAATCCATTCCAGCTCTTTCTGAATAGTGCTGCACCTGTTGGGACAAATTCTTTTCTCAAGTCTGCTCTGCAACCTTATTATCCTCTCTTGGCACATTGTGTTTAAACAAAACAAAGAAAAAACGGGAAGTGAAATGAGCATCTAAGCAACATTATTTCTATGGATTTGCCACAGGTCTCATCTTAAATTAGTTTCTGGAGGATGCTGCAGCTGCTACCTAGAAGATCAATCACTTGACTTTCATTAGATTTGACAGCTATAAATATTCTAGATGCAGACTCTGGCAGGCTTAGATTAGTCTCCCTGCAAGTGAAACATCACACATCAATGCAAGCATAGGATAATTGCCCTAGTTGGCATTTACAAGGCACTAAGACAAAATTTTTCCCATTTTGGTAAAGGATTATATTTGAGGGAAAAAAAAAATAAAGGAAGCCATGTTAAATATTGGAAAGTAAAAATACAAATATCTGAATTACTGCTTCTGACATCATAGAGCAAAAGGCACCACAGTGAGATCAGAGTCAGAATCTAGATTATTTGCTCTGGAAAGTTATTCTGCTATTAATTTTTGTTTGTTTGTTTGTTTTCAGGGGGCTTTGTTTCCTTGCTTCTCTGAAATGCAATAAAACCTTTTTAAAAATCCAGCCGATCAACTGTACTAGGCAGAACTCCAAAGCATCTTCCAAAGCCTATTGAAATCAAAAGAAAGGCCCTCATGTATTCATCTGGTCCAATGTAAATATAGAACTGTTTTCATTTATTTGGAGACCATCCCATATAATTAGCTGTCTCAAGCAGTCCGGTCCCTTGGGTATTCAGCCCAAATAGGCTTAGCTCTCTTCCCACAAAATAATATATACTATATTGAAAACCATCAGAAAGACTACAAAGCAGCCCAAGACATGCAATTGAGCAAGTCTGAAGCATCTTCATGACACCTTTTTCTGCAGTCCTCTTCCTTGTAGAATTTCTGTCGAAATGTGTGAAAGTGATGAAGGATTGCACAGTTTGACCATTAGCTGAGGGATATTCTACATCCAGTAGAAATCTTTCAGAGCTTCTAACTGTTCTTTTGGGAAAGAATCTAGCAACTGGGTTGTGGGTAATAATTAGGGATGCAAAGAAAACAAACTACTTAGTGTGGAAAAAAAAAAAGAAAATTATAGTCCTTACCCTGGTGTTTTTTCAGTATACTCTACAAAAAACCAAACCATTACAAATTTTTCTCTGAAAAAAAATGCAGACTCCCATTAGTTACTTACCATCAGCTGAGAGAGGCATTATAGTCAGATGAAGACTGGAAAAAAGCAAAGTCCCTTCTTCAGCACCATACAAAATGGTACAGAACTTGACACTAAGTAGATCAGCCATTGTCCTACATTCTGAGGACACTTACACTGGAAAGTGCGTGTTTCTATAAACTCCTTGTGTTTTGGTGAGGTCGTGATTTTTCTAGCAGGAAAAATGTCTTCAGTTATCTAGCCAGCTCCATTAACATCTCCAGCAGTTCTGTCTGACCGCTTAACAACATCCCCAGCTGTGACAGGTATGTTCTCTCACTACTTAGCAGAAATGGTACTCACAGTGCTTTGTAAACACTGAAATCGGTGAGAAATGAGGGTATTTGGAATTTTATCTGTTATCTTATCAACCTCTGCACAACCTTGTGGGTAGTCATATGAGGGTTTTTTTTTCTCTGTTGGTGATGTTGTTGTTCATTTTGTCCTTTTGGAGCTGGACTCTGGTCCTAGAGAAGTCCCTGGGTCCCTGTAATTCTCTCTGTGGCCCTGCGATCTCACTGGTGCTGTTTTCTGCAGTTCAGAGGGCATGGGGTGCTGTTGTAGGGTAGTTGAGCTTGCTTAAATTAGGTGAACTGAAGTGTAGTGGGGCAACAGCTCAGAAAGAGTCACACAGATGGGATTTGTAGAGTGGGTTTCACGAAGAAATGTTAAAAAACACGTGGACTCTTAAAGGGAACAGTGCCCAGATGTCTTCACTGAGTGAAGTTTCATAACAACAGCCCTACAGAAGAGATTGCGTGTATTTAGGCCCTGACTGGAGGGTGGAACTCCCCTTATTATTAAATTGTGCCGGGTTTGAGCCAGTGATTGAGATGTTAAAATCCATTACTAATGCCTTAAACTATTCAGTCCTTCTGGGTGTATTTTTATTTGGTTCCTAGTCAGATTTGTTGCTTAAGAATTTAGCCTCTCTACTTGGACTTTTCTGATGTCTCTAGATTAAATCTCTCCTGACCTTCACAAGCCTATTTAATAAAGTTTTACAGAAAAATTTTTACTGAGAAAAGATAGAGATGCAATCTTTAAACAGGAGGGCATTTAAGTAGTGATTATATTCCAAGAAAATGCAAAATAATAGCTATAAAAAATTCGGGTGCAACAGTCTCCATTCCCCAGGTAGTTGCATCTTAAAGATGCAAGGAGGTACATTAATGAAGGCTTTATGCATTTCATAAAAGTTTTAAGTCCAGATCACACATAAAATTTAGCCTGATGTTGTGGAAAGGACGGATTCCAGTGCCCTTTCAGCAGCTTAGCTCCATCTATTTAATTCTTTAACTTCTGCCCATCATAATGTTCTCACTCCCTTCTGTAGTATATCCAAAGCAATGTGACAAATACAGAACAACCACTGAAGTAAACAGTATGCGTCAATAACTGTGTTTTAAAAGAATTATTTGACAAACAGACCCTTTGCCAAGGCCCACCTTCACATAAGAGGGTAAAGTTAGTGCATGTCGGCTAATTTTTGGAGCCCTCACTGCAAGCACCCCCTGTCTTAGTTTGCTAGTTCCTTTTAACTTCATTATTGGTTTGACCAACTGAGGATTTTGGAACTGCCCCACTATTCCTTAAAACACAGCATAAATATTAAATCTCAACTCAGAAACCTGTTTTTTGGTCTTAGTTTTCTGTCCCCAGCTGCCATCATTGTAGCTTTCGTGTTCAGGCAAAAAGAAGAAAAGCCTACTGAATAAGCAACAGGGACAATATTAACCCAAGCTTGTTTCCCAAAATATGTCAGCAGGTGTGTTTAAACAAGGTCACCAGATATTCTTAATGCCATTGAATAAACTTTTTGAAGGTACAACGTGTATCTGCCTACCTGTTTTTCCTTCGGACTGAGCCATAATAAAGACTAGAGATGGTGGGAAAATATTCTGACTGATAGAACCGAAGAAAGCATCATGATGATAATAGAGGTGTTAGGGAAAGGTATGGAAAACAGAGAGAAAAGATATTAGAATAATGACCGGATAAAAGAGCTACTGGCAGAAGATGTGTACAGAGAGAAGAAAGAACATTAAAACAGACATGAAACAAACATCTGGGAAAGGAGAATGACCTGAGGGAAACAGTACCCCTGAGGAAGAACTAGCCTAGTCAGATAAATTACATCAAAGAGCAGCAAATCGGGATTTGCCATCAATCTCCGTTTCTCATATGGGTGTTTTGTCTACTTACATTGTACTTTCTGAAGTTAGTATCTTTATTATGTGTGCGGTGGGTAACACTGTAGGATTCCAATTGCAATTGAAGCTGCTATGTGCAGCTGTCAATTACAAATGGCAGATGGTATAAAACTGGCAGAGGGTTTAGGAAATCATGGAATCATAGAATGGTCAGAGTTGGAAGGAACCTCAAAGATCATCGAGTTCCAACCCCCTGATATGGGCAGGGACAGGCTCCCACTAGAGCAGGTTGCTCAAAGCCCCATCCAGCCTGGCCTTCAACACTTCCAGGGATGGGGCATTCACAGCTTCTCTGGGCAGCCTGTTCCAGTGCCTCACCACCCTCACAGCAAAGAATTTCTTCCTAATATCTAATCTAAATTTCCAATTTAAAACCAGCACTCCCCATCCTTTCACTGCATCCCCTCACTACATAAAGAGTCCCTCTCCAGCTCTCCTGTAGACTCTTTTCAGTTACTGGAAGGGATGTATGAAGAAAAATGTATGAAGAAAAATGTTTAAGGAAAATATATATGAAGAAGTGTAGAAGGAAAAGGGAGAGCAGACAGAGGGGGTAAGAGAATGCTTGCAGCAGGTAACATGCTCAGAGGGCTTGCAAAATGCTGTGAAAATTCTAAGATCTGCTCAGCATTAGCCGTTGGAGAGTACAACATCAATGATATGAGCGAAGACAAATGTGTGATTCCCATTAACATTACTAAAATATATGCAGCTAAGTCCCCCACTGAGAGCTCCAACAGCTGGATCTAACAGCATGGATAATTTACTCTGTCTGTTTTCATGTGCTTCTGTTCTGTTGACCTGCTAGAAATTTCCAATTGAAACATCATCTCTGTAAGTAGATGGAGCACTTGTGGGCACAAATGTCAGATATGTTATTATTCATGCCAAATCCCTGCTGGAGGTAAGTCATTGCAAGCAATGGAATTACAGCAGGGAAGAATTAGCCCCAGAGTAGTTAAAAGTGTCTATTTATACAGCTGTTTCAGGTAGCTGTGCATTAGGTAACATTTTGTGTGTGAGGGTGGTGGTGTCATTATCGTGAGGAATGGGAAGAATAATACTGCAAATGTAACTGTATCTGTGGCCACAGTCATAATTGCCTCATTAACTAATGTACAGTGGGATTATCTTCCATTTTAAGGAAGAATAAAATCAGAATTATGGAGGGGAACATTTCCTGTTGCAGTTGTCAAACCAGCTATGGTAAATAAAACAACATCAATGCATGCTTTGTGAAGACGTGAGTGTTATTTTTCTAGTAAAAATTTAGCTAGGTCAGGGGCTTTCACTTTTTGGAGAAAATTATATCACAGTACTAGTTTTGAGAAGTATATTGATTCTGCAGGCTGTTATTGTGAAAAGGACTATTTTCAAAGGAGGGGAAAATAAAGTCCTTCTCCTCATGTTTGTCTGTTCATTGCCCAAGTAAAAAAATACAGGGAGCCTTTGAGTCATTTGCTTCACAGTCAAACAACCCCTTGTGAGCTTCCCTCCCCCCAGTCCCCAGCCATGTGCAGCTGTAAAACTGGTAGGTTTAGTAGTCATCTCAAAGACAAACTGATGAAAAGATGAATGCCTCTTTTCCCCGTTTGAGCTGCTGTACATACCTACCCTCTGAACCAGGACAGCTGGTTTTTTTCCAAGGCACACGGCAAGAGAAGTGCCTGCAGTGAGTGTGCATTGCTCAGCCTTGTGAAGGGAATTAAAAGCCATCAGAGATGCTCTCCTCCTAACAGTAATCCCATTTCTCAGTGTAAGAGCAGCCTGGAGATACTCTGATGGCTGGAAAAGAGACTCTTCTGCCCCTAGTTCTCACCCTGGGGAGGCTTTGGGTTGAGCAGTGACTGCTGGTACCCTCGGAGCAGCTAAATGGGCACCACAACTCCATCCCGTCTGTGACACAACTTGCACAGCTCATCCTCACATTGTAGACACTGACTGAAACCAGTCATATGGGGCTGAGAGTGAGTTTGGGGCTGGCAGTTCTTGGGGGACACTTTTTCAGGATGCCATCATCCATAATAGCAGCCATGAGTTGCTGGACAGGGTTACTACAGCATACTTGCTCAAATGAGGGTTTGGTAGTGATCAGGTCATTTGCAAAAGCAGATGAAATTACCGTTAAGGTTTTTCAGAAGAAAATGAAAATTTATATTCAGGCGAGGGGCTTAATATAAATCAGAACAATATCTCCAGCTTATAAATTTCATGCAGCCTTTGGAAGCATACGAAAAGTCACCCTCCAGCAACATTTTTTCTGCAGAAGCACTGCATGGATATAATATTTCAATGATTTTTCATCATGTTGACCACGGACTCAGAAGAGAAATTATTATTTGCCTATTCAGAGTGGTTACAAAGAGAATTACATGGAATTAAAAAAATACTGAGCAGAAAATATTGGTAGCTTGCCGATGTATCACTCCTGCACTTTCAACCGCTCGTTGCCACCTTTATTTTACCTTATGCAGAAGGAAATATATAGCCTATGTGAGAGAACACTAAAGATGCCAGTCTTGGAAAACAAATATTCCAGTTATACATTCAGCAGCAGGGACACTACAATCCCCAAACCAAATCGCTCTTTTAGCAATCGGGATAGTTGCTCAGAAGGCAAAGAAAATGAGGCAGAGGGAAAAAGGAGTGATGTGGAAGATGGGAAGTGGGATAACATGTACAAAAGTATGTAAGCTAAATGAAGCAATCCAAAATGACTGCCACGAGAGAAGTGCAGGAACTTGAAGCCTGACCTAGCCACTCTGCAGGGTTGCTTCTCAGTAGCGAGTGGGTGGATGGGCACAGGAAAAGCATTATGACAGGAAAACCAGCCAGCAGCTGCAGAAAAACAGGTGACAGGTCCGTAAGCGCTTTTGAGCCTCGTCATCCACTTTGGAAGAGTGGCTGTACATGATGTATTGTCATAATGCAATTTTGATAACAAGCTACTGGTACTGCCACAGGTATTAATAAAAATTACGACAGGATTATATAAATTATTCTAAGTTGCTATTACCATGTAGACTGAACTATCAACAACCCCACAATCAGAATGTGTGGAGTGAACTTTCACAAGAGGATAGATGAGGTTTGAGAATGTAGGCACAGGATGAAGTCAGCAGCCCCAGGGTTATAAGTATATATTTTGAGTGGCCGATTACTCATCATTAAAGAAATACAACTATGAGAGAGACTAGTTTTAGGTCCTAACAAACTAAAGAGCCCTTTAACAAGGAGGTATGTGTGGCTAGATTGTGATAATGATGCTGTTAGTTACGTTGTGAGGATGTTACACCTCAAAAGCTGTGGAAGAAATCTCCTATGGAAGGAGAACAAGAACGTCATGGTGAGTAATTGTACATACATTCTATAACTAAACCATAAAAACTGTATTATGTGTACCCATAACTGATTATTTTGAAGAAAGACATCTATTAAAGAGTATAAAGACTGCAACTGAAGCCATTCCTTGTGCAAGCACCAACACTTCAGAGTTAGGTATGCAGAAATGACCACTTTGTCAACTTACAATACGGTCCATATAAGTGTTATCTTACTACTGCTGAAGGAAATTATATCTCCAATGCTTGTGTTTGGCCTAGTAACCAGAGGTTTGGCTGTAATTTGGATGCAGCAGTATGAATTAGTAACAAAGTGAATGAAAAGGACAGGTAGAGGTGATGAGTCAGTTTGTTGGGGAGATTCATTTTTCTGATAAGGAAGTCATCTGGGCATGCAATTTCTGAAAATTCTGAATTTCTCTGAATTTCTGCCACTCAGCCAGCTGCGCTGAGGTGGAGCAGTTAGGAGCCTGGGCTTGGTGGCCTGGTAGAGCCTTGAAATAGTCCAGTTACTTGCTGTGTCTGTAATGGGGCTCTGCCCATGGGTTTGGCTGTTTGGATAAGCTAACATTGACTCAGCCAGGCTGTGAATTTACTTAGAAGCTCAGCTTATCCTGAGCTGGCTTCCAGGGTGGACTCTGAAGCTTGTACTTAAAGGCTTAGGGGTGTTTAAAGTGAAACACAGGGACTTGGTGTGCAGAAAATCAGGGGAAAAAAACATGTTAAAAAGTAGACAGAAGTTATTCCAAAGTCACTATACTTGCCATGAGTGATATTTCTTAGAGTTTTGCTATGTCGATATAATAACATCAGCACTAGTTACTGAAAAATAATGTAAAGCCTACCCAAGCAATTTTTCTTCAGGACCCCCAGAGGCATAAACACTGCATTCTTCCCAAAGCAGAGCAGAACTCAATATTTTAATTTGAGGCAGCATTAAAAATTTCAAGGGGAATTTCAACTCCATAGGATGACCCCCACTACCCATTCTCAACAAAGAACTTGAAATTCTTTGTTTACAGTTATCATTTTTTGATTCATTATGTGAATAGTAGTACTAACATACCCTGGTTTCTGCTCCATCTATTTGAAAGAGGGGAAAGCATTCTGGCAAACTGAAGTAAGCTACAGACTGTCTCATTTTGGGGAGCATTAATATTAAATTTATCCCTGTTCAAACCATTTCACAACTGTTTGGTCAAACATAATTCTAATTCTGACAGACATTTCACTATTTTTGTAAAAATCGTAGAATCGTAGAATCATAGAACGGTCAGAGTTGGAAGGGACCTTCAAGATCATCAAGTTCCAACCCCACTGCCATGGGCAGGGACACCTTCCGCTACACCAGGTTGCTCAAAGCCCCATCCAACCTGGCCTTCAACACTCATAGGGATAGGGTATCCCCAGCTTCTCTGAGCAACCTGTTCCAGTGCCTCACCACCCTCACAGCACAGAATTTCTTCCTAATATCTAATCTGAATCTCCCCTCTTCCAATTTAAAACCATTACCCCTTGTCCTATCAGTGCACTCCCTGACAAAGAGTCCCTCTCCAGCTCTCCTGTAGCTCCCTTCAGATCCTGGAAGGCTGCTAGAAGATCTCCCCGGAGCCTTCTCTTCTCCAGGCTGAACAGCCCTAGCTCTCTCAGCCTGTCTTCATAGGAGAGGGGCTCCATCCCTCTGATCATCTTTGTGGCCCTCTGCTGGACCTGTTCCAATAGTTCTATGTCCTTTCTATGTTGAGGACTCCAGAGCTGGACACAGTACTCCAGGTGGGGTCTCATGAGTGCAGAGTAGAGGGGGAGTATCACCTCCTGTGACCTGCTGGTCACGCTTCTTTTGATGCATCCCAGGATGGGGTTGGCTTTCTGGGCTGCCAGCCCGCACTGCCGGCTCATGGATGGTAAAGCTTCTTTACTATCCTTGATAGCACTAACATGCTCAGCAGATCTGCTCTGACTTGGGAAGAGCACATCCAATTTCCCCAGAAACCTTAATTTCTAAACAGTGCCCTCCCTCCATCTGGGCAGGTCTATCTCTCCCCCACCAAGAGAGGATAAATCCCCTTTTCACTGACAGCAGTTCGTGGCATGTGCACCGCTCACCCCCAGAAACCTCCTCAGCATAGAGCAGTGTGCCAGCTCCATGTCTGCTAGACCAGCCAGTCTCTTGTGTGACTCAGCACTACACTTAAATCACAGCACATCTTCCTCCACCATATCTAATAGCCTTTCAGATTTATCATCTGGTTCACACTATGGTAGCCCAGGGATCAAGAGATGAGCAGCCATGCACCAGAGTGATGGTGAGAGACCACTGCCTAATGGGTTAGTGACATACCATGAATTTTAGAACATATTTTCATCAGATGAAAACATATCTATTATCTTGTATTATTTCTACCTGAATGCCTAATTTCAGCCCTGTGCCTGCAAAAAGCTTCCTTCTCAACTAACTTGCATTAGACTCATGGCATTTATTGATCTCATTAACAAATGAGCCAAATAAGGATAGGGCCAGTTGAATTATTCTGTCTGGCATCTAAAGGCTTAAACAGGCATATCATGTGCTGCTAATTGCCCAACAGTCTGCATGGCATCATTGTTTCCCAAGCTACCTATCTCGGAGAAATGCCTCTCTCAGAAAGCAGGAGCTCAGCTAGTGAGATCAGATGTGCATCATGATCCGTTCTCTCCCACTTGAGCCCACCAGCCACAATTCTGGAGGCTGGGATTTTGCAAACACATCATTTTGCCATGACTACTCCCTACACTAAGGCTTATTGATTTCCTGAGATACCTATTTTTACCCCTTAGAACTATTCCTGGCTGCTTGCACAGCGGATTTCTTCATCAACAGAGAACCTTGCTGTTTGTGCTGCGGGGCGTCCAGTGAGTATCAGAGAAGTTGAGGGAATTTCTATTTCATGGCTTTCTGTCTCCTGCAAAGAAAGAACTGCTGCTTGGAGAGACAAAGATTTTAGCCAGAAATCCATCAAGCATTTAAAGAATTCATTCAACCCTCTTCTCTGTGATCCCTAAGCACAATAGTAGCAGATTTCACGTAGACAGCCTTTTGACATCTTTTTGGGCAGTAGATTGTGTACTGGACTAATGTTCAGCTCTCCTGAGTTCAGTTCTTGACTCAGCAGTTTCTGGGTGACCGTGACCTTACCTCTGTTTGCACAACAAAGGTGAAGCAACGATGTTGGTACAGACCTCCTTTGCAATCTAGAGTCAAATCCATTACAGAAGGATTGAGTATTATTCTTTGCAGTGGTTAATAGCAACATCTGGTGTCTTTTCAAAGACAGATAAAGTTGAATTTGGGAGGTTAATTTGGGAGGTGGAAGCTTGTTTTGACAGCATTGGGGTGAGAGTTTTGCAGTCCCAGCTCCCCTCCTTTTTTCAACTCCTCCTTATAGAGCACTATGTGTAATTTACATGGAGTCTGGTAAGACACAGAATAAAACCCTAACAACATAAGAAAGTGGAGAGAGGACGAAGGAGAAAAAAGGAGCTTTACACTGCTTATAAGGGCTTGTTATATTTGTGTATTTGTAATGCTTCACAGAGTTCAGTCTTCAGTTACCCAAAGGATAGTCCCATCCTTCATTCTCTTGTGTTTTCAAAGACCAGGAAAGGATGCATTCACTTGAAATAAATCAGTTACCTAAATACTAGGCCAAGGTAAGAGGAAACCAATGTACATAAGAAAAGCAGACAATACGGCTTGCAAACACTTCTGAAAACACAGGAACAAACAGTCAGGTGCACTAGGGTTTGTCTTAGCCAATTTTAGTGTCCACCCAAAGGGACCTGTAAGCTTGTCCACTAAGCTCCTTCTTTGATAAGGGGGATCTAAGTGCATATGGTGTGTACAGAGGAGGCCTGACATAGTTGTTATCAACTGACTTTTTCCATGGACACAGGCATTTCAGGATGCAGCTCACTTAATTTAGAAGTCAATGACAGAGACAGATTGCACTCTAGAAATACTAATTTCTCTTTGCTGACCAGAACCGGAACTTGGGCAACAGCCCAGAAAACTATGTTGGGTCAGATAATTATAGCAAGGCTTTCCCACTGGGCTAGGAAGTATTTGAACAGCACAGTGAAACCTATTTATCCTTTGTAGCTGATTCACACCCAAGCAGAACATACTGCCATACCCCACACAGACAGTTAATTATAAATGGGACATTACTGTGAGAAGACTCAGTAGTAAGCAGTTAACTAGGGGCAAAATAAAGTCCTCAGCTATGTCTTTGACAAATATTGTGACAGGAACTTCTTGTCTCGTGCAGTCTGAATGATACCTCATGCCACAACAGTACTGCTAGTTATAAATCCTGCAAACAACAGGTTGCTCTGTAAACAGACACTGGTGCAAGGTTCTGGCCCAAAGAGGTCTTTCATGAGGGCAGGTCATTAACTCATTACGTATATGTATTTCCAGCTGAGTGCTAATGAGCATTTCACAGAATCATAGAATCGTACAATCATAGAACAGTTAGAGTTGTAAGGGATCTTCAAGATCACTGAGTTCCAATCCTTCTGCCACAGACAGGGACACCTCCCACTAGAGCAGGTTGCTCAAAGCCCCATACAGCCTGGCCTTAAATATTCCCAGGGATGGGGCAGCCACAGCATCTCTGGGCAACCCGTTCCAGTGCCTCACCACCCTCACAGGAAAGAATTTCTTCCTAAGATCTAATCTAAATCTCCCCTCTTCCAATTTAAAACCGTTACCTCTTGTCCTATCACTCCACTCCCTGACTCCAGCTCTTCCTGTAGGCTCGAGGGTCTCCCTGGAGCCTTCTCTTCTCCAGGCTGAACAGCCTCAGCTCTTAAATTTCCTTTTTAAGTGGCCAGTTTGACAGACAAAGTGCACAAAGAATGTTCCCCACATCATCTCCAATAAAACTGTTTGATACCTCCTTCTGCCTGTGAAGTTGTTGAAAAACATCTGACTTTGCAGCAACTTCTGTCCTTGGTTACTGCTGAACAGTGCCTGCTGACAACGCAGGGTTTCTTCCCAGGCACTGGAAAGCAATAACTGGTGTCCACAAAGCACTGTGTGCTAACTGTGTGTTACCGAAGCAGTACAATGAGGACTGGGAGGAAACAGGAATGATTAGCTGACATGGTTGTGGCAGTGGAGGAAGAGGGGTGTAGCACACAAATCAGTAGGAAATCTGACTTTATTGGCTCTGTTGCACTTTTGCACATTTGTTTTAATCTGCAGACCATCAAGTGAAGAAGTGATATTACTGGGTCAAAGAGAATTAAATTTATTAAGTAGAAGCCTTGGCACTGCTACTGCAGCTGCACTCATTTCCTTTTGCTGAAAATGAATTCTTTGCAGGCAGCAGTAAAACACTTCCTAAAAGAGACTTTGTCTTAGCCCCATTATTAGGAAATTATCCTTGAGATCAAGAAACATTTCTTACATCTTCTTCTTGACTAGCCTAAAATCTCTGAAGAATTTTCCTTACACATCTGTGGGTGGGAAAGAGTAGTTAATTACATGATTTTTACCATACGTGAAAAAAAGGATAGTCTTGTGCTTAAGGCAAGATAAGAGGAGCTTGTGTTTCAGATCCTAATTTGCTTCAGGGTTTGGAACATGTGAGAGAAGACTGAAGAATGGTAAAGGGTAGTTATACTAGTTAATTATGTGTTCTTTTAGTACAGTATCTGCACATTCAATTTCATGTTGGAATTGTATGTTATTATATGAAATTAAAATTTGTTTCTATTATTTAAAAATAATTTCAGGATGCAATGCATGGCTGTGACAGGTCATGGACTCACATTGCATTAGTTGTGCTCGAGGGCTAAAGGAACATAGCTAGCTTTCAGGAGATTTCTTACACAATTGCTCACTGAAACTTTTAATTAGCTTCCCGCAATTATGCTGGCTTGGAAAGTCTGTGGAAAACTTGTTATATGGAACTGTGTCCTAGTCTTCCACTTTTCCAGGTGAAAATACGATATTCCAGTACCTCTGTGTTAAGCACTGATTCATAGCTTGTGTTGTCTTGCCTGGTAACCCGGATGCAAGAGGTACACAAAGCTGACCCTACCACAGCACAACATAGCGGAGGAGTGGGAAATTAGCGGCACATTCCTTTCACAAATAGAGCCATAGTCCTTCAAAAGTTGCTGCCATGGAAACTGGGTGTATGGCCTTCATGGGAACAGCAATTAAGTTCCAAAATCCTGCAGTTGGCAATGTTTGGCTGTCTAGGGTAACCTCATGAAAGGGCACATTTATAACTGAGTCATTAGGAAGGAGACTGAAAGATCCTATCTAGGAAAGCAACAACCAACTGATTATCAAAAAAATGCTAAGAGCATTTCTCTAGATGAGAGAGGACACAAATATTACCTGTGTCCACATCCTCGTAGTACTTCTGAGCAGATGAAGTCTTGTAAACAGCTTGGTACTAGCTGTTTTGCTGAAAGAGATTGTATGAGACACCGGGGGAAAAGAAACCACTCAAGAACATAACTGAATTGGAAAAAATGTTTTCTCAGGAGCTGATCTTCTGCTTCTTGACACAACATGACACTACCATGTTGTTGTTGGCTTCTGAAGCTGTTAGGAATACTACCTGCTTGTATTAATTGCTACAGATTCTTAAAAGAAACAATAGTCCTTTCCAGAAGTCATTAGGATATGAGGAAATCTGGCATTGAATCTGCAAATTAAACATCAGTCCTGAATTAATTTAATTTATGGGCATGAATGAATGGCTTTAACCATGAAATAAAAGCATGAAACAAAGGCTTCCTGTCACTATGTGAACAAAATCAAACTTGAAGCAGACAGAAAGGAAACAATGTTGGTAACAAATTACCTGTTCTGGTTCCCAGAAAATCTGAATTCTCTTCCACTCTGTCATGACATTGCTCCGGGATGTGGGGTAAGACACTGGAGTGGGATGTCTACACAGATTTAGGTGAAGAAGTCCCATTTTAGGCACTGATATGCCTCTAGTTATTGGCACAGAAGTTTCTTTCTTCGGTGCATGCAAATGTCTGCTTCCAGATATTACTTTCCTTAGTAGACATTTGCATTCCCCACTCCATCTGCTGCATGTATCTAGTAGAGCAGGGTATATATCTCATCCTAAAGACAGGTGAGTCCTATGTTATATAATCCCTGAGTCTCCACCTGACAATGTATTTATATGTGCAGATTTGCAATTTTTGGCACATCAGACTTGTTGCACATTTTCTGAACATGTTCCCAGGAGGAATGGCTCTATATTTTGAGTCAACCATGCTGAGTAAGTAGATAAGTATTTGTGGGTTGGCAGAAAAAAAAAGAGAGCAACACCAACTTCTGAAAGAAGTAATCAGAAGAGACATGAAACAAGCAGAGGAATATCATTTCCACACCTTAGGTCCTACATATCCAGTGTAGGACAAAAAGCGGTAATGATTGCCTTGGAAATCTCACTATTTGTTTTTATTCTGGAACTGGATATGTAGGAGATACCACACATGACGGGAACAAAATAGACTTCCATCTTTCCCATACTGCTGTTCCCAGGTGGAAAATCTTCTCAATGTTGTTGAAAATTTTCAGTGTTTACATCCCTGTTCTTCACCACCACCCCCCAAAAATAATCCCCTGCTGTGGAAACCATGTCTTGCTAGGAGGATGGAAACATCAACCTGATCCTGTGGAGGTGGAGATGCTGGTTTCCTCTCCATGGATGTATTATGCTTCATGCAGTCAGAAGGAAACACACAATACCTCTCTGAGCTACCCACTTTGTTAAGGCAGGCTTTAAAGCCATTAATGGAAGATGAACTGATGATTCCATGGAACGAGAAATCATTCTTAAACTGTTCAAACTGGTATTTAATTTAATACATACTTCTTCCCAGAAGAGGCACATGACTAGTCTCAAAGAGCCATGCCAATTATCTTCAGAAGAGCCAGAGGTGTCCACTTCTTAAAAAACACATTTTCTTGGCTGGCAACATCCTGTTACAGTATACTGACTGATTTGACAGTGCAGGTTCTTCTCCAGTGAAAATACATTATCATTTTAGATATACAACACAGGCAGGACTGAAATGGATGAGCATATGTTTCTTTGAAGGCTGTTTGCTAACAGTAACTGCTTTTACTTCCAAAAAAAATTGTGAAGAACTCCTCTAGCATTTATTTCACAGTTATACAAAAAGTGAAAAACAACTTTCAAAGAGAAATCTTTCAAAACCAGTATGAAATCCATCAAGTAAATTATTCAGCGGTTCAACCAGTCTGAACTATTAGGTTCAAAGCTGGTGGCAAGGAAATCTAGCTGCAATTTATCACACTCAGAAGACATGTAAGATGGATCAGCATTTAAAACAGAGAAGCCCTAATCAAGTCAAAGCTGCAGCAGTTCCAGACAAGCTAAGTGTAGTCACCTTAGACTAGAAAGTTGCTATTTTTCCTCTGTGTTTGGAAATCTCTGCCAGCAGTTTCCCTGAGGAGGCAAGGTCAGCTTACAGCTATCAGCAAATAGGACCTTGATCATTCTGCATGAACCAGCCACATCACAACTCAGATAGGAAAGACCTATCCAATCAACTGCTCTTGTTCAGAAGACCCTTTCATTTTTATGTTGTACATAGTGTGCAAATAGAGTGAAGTCAAGGCTATTCTGCATAAAGGTGGACTAGAAAAGCATCAAAGTTTAATGAGCAACAGAACAAGAGATCAGAAATTAGAGGGCTGTGCTGGGCAGAGGGTGTTGCATAGATATGAAAACATTGTCCTTGAAAATCCTTATGATCTTGCATCAATAGAGAAATAAACTCTGCTTTTTTCCCTGCTGCCATCTGACACATGTAACTCAATAATAAAAAACTTGCTGATGTACCCATTGAACTACTATTATCAAGTGAAGTTTCTTTCTGTGTTTCTAGGTAAAGGGGCATCAGCATAATTTGCCAGACTAATGGCAAAAGTTAATCTAAAACATCCCCGTGGGACTGGCATAGCTGTTTTTCTGTACCTTTATTTCTTCATTTCACTAAGTATGTGGTCCTTCTTCAAGTATGAATTAGTCTGAATTGCAATAGAAAGCATATGAGTGACACCACTGAAGCAGGTCACTTGAGCTTGGATGCATACGGTATAATTTTCCTCTTGTGACAGCCAAGCCATGGCTATGTTTTCCCCGGTATTTTACAGAAAAGGGAGCTGAATAAGACTGTAATCTGGAAGGAGGACAAGAAATTGTTGTAGCATAACAGATGACAGCAAATTAAATAATTCCTTTCATTTCTTCTGAAGAACAGCAAGTTTTCATGTTTCAGAATAGTATAGAAACTCAACAACCAATAGTAGACATAAATCAGAATTCTAAAATCATAACGTTTTCTTCTGAAAAAAAAAACAACCCAAGATTTAAGGCTACAAGGAAGGCTTGATTCCCACTTCGTTAATCGCACACAGGAAATTATAATTTCCCTTGAAGTTTTGCTTCATTTCATTCCTCTTCTTCTTCTTGCCTTCCTGTAGTAAATTTTCATGCAACACTGCAGTTCACTGTTAATCAAACATTTTGCTCTTCTTCTTGTAGGGAGAGACAATTACAGTTCTTTGACTTTTTTCAACATATAACGTACTTTTTATGTCCGACTTTGATCAATGGCTGCCTTCTCTGGTTTGTTTTTTTGGGGATTTTTTTTTTTTTTCAGATGACTAAACCTTGGCTTTTTTATTTAATGGAGTGTTTTTCCTCACTAATGACTAAAGGACTCTTTCTCTGCATTGCACAGTTGGGTAGCTGGAGAAGACTAATTGAAAACCAGCCAGGAATAACTCTGTATGGGAAGGCATGTGCTACCACAGGAAATTAAGAAGCTGGCGGGAAGGGGGCTGACTTGTTTTCAGATAAAGACCTATTTATATTCTGAAGTGCAGCTTGACCTACCTGTTTGAAAGTTATAATTTTCTGCAAGGGAGAAATGTCAAGAAAAGAGCATTGTACCATCTTCAGTTTCAAATCTGAGTTTCTGTGTGTGGTTACTCTTGATCAAGAAGCCAAAATTGGAACAAAAGGACTTCTTATTCAAAAACAATGCCTACGGAATAATCAAAATCTGGAATGCTTTCTATTGTTTCAGACTCAATAATTACTCAGCAGCAAAGCTCTCATGTTTGGAAATGGCCTTGAATTACTGCACCTCATTTTTTTTTCTGTATAAAGTCCATGACTCTAAGAAATTATAATGGAATCACAGAATTGTCAGAGTTGGAAGGGACCCCTAGAGATCAACTAGACCAACTCACCTGCTAAAGCAGGATTGCCCAGAGCACATAATTCAGGACAGCATCCAGGCAGGGCTTGAAGGTCTCCAGAGAAGAGGACTCCACACCATCCCGGGGCAGCCTGTTCCAGTGCTCTGGCACCCTCACCATAAAGAACTTTTTCCTTATATTTGAATGGAACTTCCTATGTACTAGCTTGTGCCCATTGCTCCTCATCCTGCCACTGGAAAAATGGGAAAGTCGTAGACATGCTCTGCATATCCATATGATGGCCCATATTTTTGTATTTATGGTTACCCCGTCTGACTAGTAGACTCAGTACAATTAAAATCTGAATGCAATTAGTGCCTAGGGATGCAGCTGCTATAGGCAACAGATATATCTTCAATAAATAGACCAAGCAATCTGAACTTTCCCACTGGGGGGTTTCATCCACAGTAGTTATCAATTTGTTACCACATCTGCAATTATCCTCAGCAGCTGCAAGTACCATGAAAACTGGAAACAAACTGGATAAGCCAAAAGCCTAATGCCAAGAAAACACTGACGTGCTAGTATTGTAAAAGCATCAGGGTAGATACTTCCTTGCTTTCTTGAAGACTACATGTTGGATCCAGGCAGTTTTGTCTTAAAACTGAAATAGCCTGTGGGGAACCTGAACCTCTGACCATTTGCTCTCCTGTGACCCATTTGAATTTCTTGACCTCTTACAGGAGGTAGCCTAAGGTTCTTCTAAGTCTAAACTCTATATTCTATCTAAGTCTAAGGTTATTCCCAAAAATCCCCTAAACCTTTTTTTTTCTTCTGTTTGCATTCACTGCCAAGTGCCTCAGTCTTTCTACTACCTGCTTTTTACTGGGCTCTTTAAGTTTCTGACCAGCTCAGGTATGAAGTCTAAAATGGTGCTGACAAAACCGTTTGCAAGGAGTGTAGCTGAAAGGATATGTTTTAAGCTCAGGAATCAAACATTTACACAAACTTAAATGGCAACTCACCAAGATACATATTTGTAATATGTCATCTAGTCATTTACTTTCACTGAGGGTGCTTATTTTGACATCCGAAGAGTGGAACTTTTATATCAGAATGTTGTACTTCAACAATCTGAGACTAACCTCCCATGCTCGGGAAAAAAATACACCCTACATCTTGCATTGAAATCATCTCAAAGCAGCTCCGTTTCCCTAAAACTGCTGTCTGCATGAAGTCAATAGCTGTGCCATTTACCGTGTAAAGGGAAAAAGAAATGAATAATGCCTTAATAGCTGCCATCATTGTGGGCTGGTACAAACCACTTTAGCTGCCTGATGGACTGCAGAAAGAGTACTTTTCTGTGAGGAAACCACAGAGTACCGAGCTTTCAGAAATAGTATTCAACCACCAACTAAGCCAAAATGTATCACGGAGTCTCCGCTGGACAGGGTTTGCTGCACGGAGAATCATTTTACAGGTGTGCTCTGATGTGTCCAGGAACAGAGAGTCGCTGAGCAGTTTTCTTTTCTCAGAAGTTTGCAATTATAACAGCAAATTCTTCAAATATTTGACAGTGAAGGGGAAGGAATGGTAAAATCAGAGAAAAGTACAAGGTAGGAAAATATGGAAGGAAGCAACAAAAAATAATTAAAGATGTTATGAAATCTTAAACAAAAAAAGTTTCCTTTTTTAAGTAAAACACGGTTAATTTGGCAATATGATGATGCTTTAAATGCTTACATGCATGTATCTATGAATACCTGATTGTATATCTACCGTTACGTTTTTGTTGCGTGTTTTAATGGGAGAAGAATACAGACTGGCAAAGTACTTTGCTCCTGTGGAGTGGTTGCAATGCCACATGCACAGTGACTCAATGCAAGTGGCCGAGTATGCCCTAGTGGCAGAGATTCTTGGGTTGGGTGATTTGTTTCGTTGGGCTTGGTTGGTTTTGGCTTTTGTTTGTTTGTTTGTTGGCTTGTTGTTTTGTTGTTTGCTTTTTTTATGTGTGCATGGTTGGAGATGATGTCCTTTCCAACCATGAAAATTCTGTGATTCTGTAATGTCTCCTGATAGTGAATGGACATAACACACTTTCTACAAATAGTAAGACTCCTCCTGCACTGGGAGAGGATGGTGTTTATTTGTTTTCCTCCTTTTAAATTCAGTAAGTAAAGACTTACGTTAGACACTGATGTATTGGAGCCTGAAACTTAGTCTCTTCACCTGAAAACACAAGCAACATTTCTAAGGTATCATGGGTGGCAAAACAAATACACCCTGATAAAACGTAGAATAATAGAATGTCTAATGACAATCAGTGTATGGTCACAAAAACAAAGACATAGCTTGAACTAAATTATTTAATTTTTAAATTAGACTGAAAGTACATATATTGCTAAGTATCGGAGGTCAGATGGTTGATGGAGACTTGCTAAGCTTCATGATGATTAGAAGTAAATGTTTAACTATGAACAAACTCAAACATATCTGGTATTTTCTCTACAGTCAGAGTTTTCCAGCCAGTTCCTCTACCATTTGCCCCGTTCTGTCTTTCCAGGTCATTACTGCCAATAAGTTGGCATACAATGATGGTATGCTCCATACAAACTTCCACCACGTGGGCTGAGTGCACTTGACTTCATCTGGTCTTTGGATAACTATTTGTTGTTCAGTTCATCATAAATCACCTCTAGCATGGCTAATTCCCTAAGGTACTGAATACCTTTCTTCATGGTGGTCTACTTACCTCATTGGCATAAAACATCTTCTTTGAAGAGATACCTTTCCTTCACACCTGATAGGAGTCATCTGCAGAGGCTGAGGACTGGTACCCCTTTTCCAAACACTTTGTTAATGCCCCCTTCCTTAGAAAGGGATGCCAACTACCCTCTTACTCCAGACTACTGGTCCCATTATCCTAACTGTTGTGGTGTAACCCGACTATTCTCACCAGAATGACGGCTGAAATCCTTTCACATATCTTGCAACTCACTCAGGGACAGAGATCAGGTGGCTACCATTTCATTTACGAGTTCTTTCTCTCCCCTCAAGAAAAGAGGAGGAACCTTCCCGCTGATCTTGAGTAGATGCAGCGCCTGTTGCCAGGGATGGTCTCTGGGTGATATTCTTAAATAGTTGTTCAACCCTAAACAATATCTGAACCACATTCAGGAGACATAACAATAGGAACATGCTGGTTTGAACATTCCAGAAATGTACAATGAAGGAAAAGTGTCTCCCCCATAGATTGGCTGAGGAGAAAAAGTGTAATTATTAATAGTTTCCGATAGATGGCTCCAGAGGTGTGGACATGATGGCAACACTGAGTACAAATACAGATTAGTCTCATGACCAACAACTTTATTGTATCACAAAGCAGCATTATAGAGCACAGCAAAATTATAAACTTGACCTAGCTACCAGAGGTGATAAATAGCAGAACAGGTGACAAATACAGCAAGTAAGGTGTTACATAGCATGACTCTGAGAACAAGCACACCTTTCAGAGCAAATAAATCTACATTGTGACCACTCACTGTCAACCTAATAAAATGAATGCTTATAAAAAATTTGTTCTAGTGCAGTCTGGCCAGCTTTCACATTATTTCCACCTGTCATGGCCCACACTGGGTGCCAAAAAGGACTGTTGTGGTGTAACCCCAGCCAGCACCTAAGAACCACACAGCTACTTGCTCACTCCCCACCTCGTCCCCACTCCCCCAACAGTAGGATGGGGAGGAGAATGGAAAAAAATGTAAAAGTCATGGGTTGAGATAAAGACAGTTTAATAGGGCATCAAAGGAAATAATAATAATAACAACAACAATAGAATATACAAAACAAGTGATGCACAATACGATTGTTCACCATACGCTGGTTGATGGTCATCCCATTCCTGAGCAGCAGTCATTGCCCCTCAGCCAACTCCCCCAGGTTTATACAGAGAGTATAACATCATATGGTAGGAAATATCCCTTTCGGCAGTTTGGGCCTGCTCCTTGCTGTCAGAGCATGGAAAACTGAAAAGTCCTTGACTTAGTGGAATCACTACTTAGCAATAACTAAAACAACATTATTCTAATACTAAATACAAACTGCAGCACTATACCATCTACTAGGAAGAAAAATAACTCTATTCCAGACGAAACAAGGACAGTACTAAATTTTAATATCTTTTCCTGCTTGTAGGAAATATAATAAAAGGAACTACTGGAGAGGGTCTGTGAAGAAGATCAAGGGACTGGAGTACCTGAGTCTGTTTAGCCTGAAGAAGAGAAGACTGAGAGGGGATCTCAACAATGCTTATAAATATCTAAAGGAGAGTCTCAAGAGGATGGGGCCAAACTGTTTTCAGTGGTGCCCAGCAAAAGGATAAGGGGCAACAGGCACAAAGTAGAACACAGGAAATTCCATCTCAACTTGAGAAAGAACTTCTTTACAGAAGACAGAGCACTGGATCAGGCTGTCCAGAGAGATTTTGGAGTTTGGAGATATTCAAAACCTACCTGGATGCGTTCCTGCACATCCTGATGAGGTGAACTTGCTTTGTCAGGGGGGTTGGATTTGATCTCCAAAGGTCCCTTCCAACCCCTACCATTCTGTGATTCTGTGATTCCATAATGAATAGAAGCCTTATGCAGATCCTGCAGCTGACTGTTGAATACAACAGCGCTATAGTTTAGCCTAGTGATCGTTATATACAAGTGTCCCCAAGTTAATCATTTACATATCAAAATAAAATTACTCAGCAGGAGATTTTGCCAGTAGTATGCCCTATAAGCACATAAAAGCACTGACAAATTGTCACTATATTATACCAAGTTATCGCCAAGATAGAGATGTAAATGCAGGGTTAGGTCTTTCTGATACTAACAAATCGATGAACTCTGAATAAATAACTCTTCCACTGCAGTGTAATGATACACAAGCCTGTCTATCCTTGGATGAGAATGAAAAATGTACATGCATGGAAAGCTGAAACTTGACCTGGAAAGCTAATGCTTACCCAGTATTTGACAAACCTATTTTATATTGTATACAGATCTACTACTGAAGTAACTCTCCTGAGGAAAGGACTGGGAAAGTTGAAGTGTTATGATCTCTTAAAAAATCAGGATGGATTTTAAAGAACGTTGATGGAAAGCAATGATATTAATGAGTCTCATGTTTCAGAAATAACCCATCTTTTCTGTAGTGACTAATGCATTGGCTTTGACGTGCAATAAAATGATTGTAACTTTGTGGATTATGAAGTAAACTGAATAATTCATATGAATGTCACTGAGATATTTTTCCCACTAATTGTGGTAATCCAATCCTATCTTCTGTCCCACTATCAGACAGTCATCAGCTAAAGGATTAAAATACATGCAGTGGGTTAAAATGATGATACTACAGACTGTTCACCCAGATTAAAACAAAAGGTCTCTAGGGATATCAAAGAACTACGTATAAGATTAATAACTGTGATGAAAAGGAGGATAATGTCTTAGTACAAATATAGAGATAAGCCCTCACTCATGCATGACCAGGGAAATAATAGCATGGCAGACTGAAGTCATAACAGATCCACCCAAATTGTATTTTGAGGTGTGCTACAAAACTACCTTTAAAACCAGATTTCATTTCTTCTCACACAGCAAGCTGTGCACACACAGGCCACTTCTGGAAGGTGCCTTTCTGAGCACTAAAGACCCTCCATGCCCAGCTTTGCCACTATACGGAAGAAGGTGCTACCCTGTGCATGGAGGAAGGCAGCCCAGAAGGCACTTCTGGAGGCTGCCCTTTCAAGGTGGTGGATATCAAGGTGCCCAGTGACATACTGGGATAGGGACTCACCTCACAGGGTAGACACAGCTGCCCTGCAGGGGTGTGTGTGGAAGAACTGGGAACAGTATCTGCTTCTTGCCACTAATAGGAATAAAAGGCCATTGGCTGTGCTGGCCAAATTCTCTAAGTATTGATTGAAGAGATTTAGAACCCAATTAATCAGACGTGAATTACCAACCTGGGGAATTTCTGAAGCTGCAACAAATGAAGAGGAAAAGCTTTGATATATCTTTGTAATACTCCAGTATCTACATCTCTCTCTTTACAACAAAAGACACCAATAAAATTCCTGAACATCATCACAGTCAGCTTTTTACCTTCTTTGAAATACAATATTCCGTGTAGCAAATTTAAGAACATCTTCTCCAATCCAGTCCACTATATTTAGGCTTGCTGAATAGCAGGTATCAACAGGAACATATTGTCATTTCTGCTTGGTATTTTTACCTAACACATGCATCATTATCATTTATTACTTTTTCATAAATGACAAGTACACTACTTAGGTTAAGAAGAAAGTATACCCTACCACATAATTTGCAGGCTACAGCAAAAATCTTACTAAAGGGGGTTGCTTGGATCCACACAATTGCAGTTACAGCTTTAACAGGAGATTAGGACAGTTTCTTCACAAAGTGTCATAAGGTGAAACAGGTTTTTATCCCTACGCTATTTACTGAATCTTAGAGAAAGTGCACACACACAAACACACTATGGCTCCCTCACCTTTCATCTTGCCCACTTAGCTACCCTAAATTTTAATTGTGCTAGGCTGAGGCTGAATGTTTCAGAAAGTAATTTTCTTCAGAGAAAAAAATAGAGATTAATTGCCGTTAAGAGCCAGATGCACATCAGAAAGGCAGCAGTTTGAAAAACAGACAATTGACTTCGCAAGGATTCCTATTCTTGTTTAGAATCAATTTTTCCCCCCTTGTCTTTTCTCACTGGTATCTCTTGTTCCTTGAGCTACAAATCTCTCATTTATTCACCCTCCAACCCTCTGGACACAGTAGTCCCTCCTGCATACAGCCAACCACCAGCAGAGACCTGGCCCAGAGCACTGGCATTCAGATAACCAGGAAACTCCATAGGGACTAAAGATGGCAACAGTTGACTTAAATGCTTCCAAAAATATACAGTCCCAAAAGTAAGATGTTCTGTGCCTCCACCCATGTAAGAAGCACCTCTTGTTTCCAAGGACTACCCAGGCAGAGAGACCTTGTTGGCCTTCTGGGGTTGGCTCACAGCCTATGTATCCCTGCTATGAACCTGTGGCAAGGTCCAGAGCAAGCCTGTAAGCAGCAAAATCCTCACTTTGAATATGTGGAAAGCAGAAAGGGGAAGCAGAAATCAGAAGATTTTATTACGACTGAGCAGAAAAAACTTTACAGATGTAGAGAAAAAACACACCAAGTCTCCAGTGTCTCATCAACAATAAATAGTAGGTCCTTCCTTTTGCCAATTTTTCTACTTCAGAAACTTTCTATCAGTTTAAATGTACATGAAAGCACTTTAAGTTTACACTGCACAAAGAGGCAAATGTCAAAAAATATTAAAAAGAATAAGGTGAGATCAAGGCTAGGAAAAGCAAGTGACACCATCACTGAGATCTTCACATTTCCTCATTATTAGACTCTTAATTTTTAATGGCTGAAAATTTTCTATAGCCATCTTGATGTTTGGAAATGCACCCATTACATGCAATTCTACTTCAGGTAATCAATCTAACATTTTTTTTAACTAGTGGGATACTTTGCTTCAGCTATTCAGTGGTCATTATTTGGGTGCCACCTCTGACTTCGTATTTTTCCCCTATCCTGACTGGCTGAAACATCTAATACCAGAATAAAAATAAAAATAAATAAAAAAATAAAAATAACTAACAAAAACAAGCTCTTACACCTAACTTTCGTATATAATTCTGGAGGTTAAAGTTTGGAATTTTCACTCAGTTTTACTGCAGATTATCCAACATTCATACATAACTAAGAATGCAGCTCTGAATATTTGGCTTATTTTACCGGCCAAATCTGAGTACCTTGAAGGTGAAGATGAGTGAGAATAAGCTTCAGATATGAGAGCAGTGCACATTCTCCTGCCCATTGTGAAGTATTCTCTAAAACAGAGGCACAACCAGGGTCCTTTCACCCATGCCACAAACATATTCATCCACACCCCCATACATCTGCTTGGAATGCCACCCGTACCAACGAGCTAGCGATGAATGTGTATGAGCCTGTGCTCTGGCTTTTCAGGATTGCTGGACACCTGCACGTGAGCTACTTTCGAATTGGCTGATGTGGTTAGAACTCAGCTCATTAGTCTCTAGACCCTATAAAACTGCACTCATTCTCATTAGCTTGCAGTAGCTGCTCTCTTGCTCTTTCGGCACTACGCCAGGTGACTGTAGTACTTGCTTTCATTTATCTGATGTTACTGCATCAAAGAAATTAGCATAACACGTGGCATTACTTCAGCATCAAACACTGACGAGAAACGTTTCGTTTCTTCAACAGCCTGTGCTCTCTGCAGTTTTTAAAAGGAACTTTTTAAAAGGAACTTTTAAAACCAGGGTTTGCCAAAGCCTTTTCGATCTCACTCCATGGTATGTACCGTTTGTCTGCAAGGTTGTCAGGGGAGTAACATTATCAAAAAGTTCAGCCTAAAGCAGTGAGGAAAATAAAAGAATGTCAAAGTCTTAGCAAGCAGAAACAAAGGCCTGCTTTTATCCCAAGATCTGGGAAAGGACCTTAAAAACACTTGGTGAAGGAGGAGTGCTGAACAGTGGCTGACCCAAGTAGCTGGAGCTGCAGCTATGGACCAGCCCCCAGGCTGCTTCACCTCTGCCCCAGCACAGCACCAACACCACAGGACCAAGCCACATTCATGGTGAGTACACCATGGAGGTGATGTTCTCCTGCAACTTCACCAATTTTTGACACCTCCAGATGGGTAAAAGTGCTGGGCAGCTGTTCTCTGCTAAGCACGTCAGATATAGCCCCTAATGTCCTCTTGGTCCCATAGTAAACCTACTCCTGTTGCACAAAGAGGGGAAGCTCTTGGGCATTTGAGATTTAGCCAAGTAATCTGGCTGGAGATGTGGCTTCGGTATGAATCCCTATTTACAAGAGACATACTTAATTATTTCGGACTAATTGACTAAACTTATTTATAAAGTATGTGTGTGGAGCCACTCTCCTGGTTACCCCACCACCCAATAATCTCCTTCTCCTGCCTTTGGTTACCTTTATATGAGAGGACAGTCTGTTTCCCAAGGGAAAATCCTAACCTTCCATCCTAAAAAAACCATTGTGAGAAGTATATTAAATACTGTGAGGTCTATAGAGTGGTGCTCAGCACTCTTCCACAGGAAGGGAGGCCAGGCAAGTCCTAAGGAGTGATCGCAGCACTCAGTAGAAGCAACAGAAGCATTTTTCTCTTTCTCCTCTACCCAATCCTGTGCAGACTTCACTTAGATGTCTGGGCAGAGCATGCTCAGGCGATGCTTACCCCACAGTGGGTGTGAGGGCATGGTCCTATCCCAGGCTCTGCCCAGCAGCTTCTTACAGTTCAATTGGGACACGGCCCTTTCTTGCGTGTTCTCCCTCTGCCCAGTAAAGCCTGACACCAGTGTGACTAGACAGAGTATTTTCTGTAACTGGTTTTAGGGAATCCCTTTTTTTACTCCACAGCCTGACAGTCAGAAGTTGAAAGCTACCGAATGAGACCCTAATAACTGCTCTACAAGAGTGGGAACAGTCTCATCAGGGAAGAGCTTGCAGGTCAGCTTTACATGCCTTGTATCATGATGACCGTAGTCATCAAAATATGTCCTGGCTTCAGCCTTTGTTTCTCCGTCTCAGTGGATGGTGTGTCATGACTTCCCATATGGCAACATCTCTTTTCCTGCAACTCTCTTGCATTCTTAGGGCAAACATCATGGCACTTGGGTTTCTTCTAGGTAGCTACACAAACATCACTGCACTGAACAACAGAGCTCTAATGTTATTTGCAGTGTTTTCTAAAACTTTCTCTACTCTCTGCCCACACACAAGGCTTAAGTGAACTTCAAGTCCCTACAAACTTCTCCCAGTTTTGTTGCTATGGCATGGTTCCTGGCCGGGGGAACTCCTCCAGCAGCACTCTTCATACTGCTTTCCAGCACAGTGCTTTCACCTGGGCTTTCTGTAGGGTACTAACAGACAGCAGATCCAAATATCCTGAAATGATCCACTCAACAATATTGCACTTCAGATATGTAGCACTCCCCTGAGAGCTATTTCAGCACAGTTAATTAGTAGTGTTCACTAGTTATAAATGCAAAGCATAGAGATAAAATGTGGCATACGTGGATAGGAGATATTTCATCCTCTGGATGTTTCCCTAAAGAAAGTACAACTCTGTCATATCTGTTCACCAGTAGCAGTAACACACTGCCATCCCCTTCAAGGAAGCTTCAATTATTTAATGCCAGGGAAATTAAATAGATGGTCTTATTCTTTCTGATATACTGCAGCAGGTTTGATTTAGTAGGGAAGAGATATCTGATTATTCTGCTGAGAAATTAAAATAGCTAACAGCAAAATTAATTAACTACTATGGTAATGAACAAGTGGCTCTAAAATTAATCTGAAATCTAAATTGAAGTATATGTGGATGGGTGCTTGAATGAACTTCAATTGTCAGGTTAAATCTAAAGTAAGACTGGTGGTTCTTTAACATTTGTCATCAGTGGAAACTTCTCTTTCTTTGACTGACAGGAAGTCTCCTTCCCTTTGTACAAACTCAGTTAGTTCCCTGGGCTAGTTCTTTATGTGAGGTGAATCAGCCTTTCTGTGCACAGCACCCAGAGTCACCTCACCCAAATCAGCAACATTAACTTGTTAATACACAGAGAAACCAGTGACTCAGAAGGCAACCCAGAGCCTCCAGTCATGTATCTTAAGCACAACCAAATGCGTGTTGTGAATGTGGATACCCGCTTTATAAAGGTAATGCTGGCTTGAAAACAGAAGCACTCCCATACTTCTCTCATACATCAATTGCCTTGGACAAAAAAAAAAAACCCAGTCAAAAAGCAGTTGAATCAGGACCAGATCCAGGCTTTTCCCTGTTGACAATTACAAGGGGTAACACAGGTTTATGCAAGTAAATGACCTAGGTTAGCTCCTTGGGCTTCTAGAAGTGCTGTGCTTGGAAACGGTCCAAGATGAACAAATTATACCAATACATAGCTACTGCAAATACACACAAAGAATTTAAGGAACAAGATATTCATATCAAGACGTCTGGGAGCTAACAAATCTGCACTTTTCACAGAATAACAGAATTATCATGATTGGAAAGGACCTCGGACATCACCGAGTCAAACCATACACACACACAGACAAAAACCCTATAATCTAGGCCACTAGAACATGCCCTGAAGTGCACATCTACACGTTCCTTACATAGATCCAGGTTTCTTAAATTCCTCAACCAACCCCCTGGGCAGGTTGTTCCAGTATCTGACAACTCTTCCAGTAAAGTAATTCTTCTAATATCTAGTGTAAACCTCCCCTGCCACAACTTCAGGCTGTTTCTGCAGGTCCTGTCATCATTCACTAGGAAGAAGAGGTCAACATCCACCTCTCTACAACCTCCTTTCAGGTAGGTAGAGAGCAATGAGGTCTCCCCTCAGCCTCCTCTTCTCCAGACTAAACATGCCGAGTTCCCTCAGCCTCTCCTCACAGGACTTGTTCTCTAGACCCCTCACCAGCTTGGTGGCTCTCCTCTGGACACATTCCAGTACTTCAATGTCCTTCTTGCAGTGAGGGGCCCAGAACTGAACACAGCACTCAAAGTGAGACCTCGCCAGTGCCCAGTACAGAGGCATCATCACTTCCCTACTCCTGCTGGCCACGCTGTTCCTGATACAGGCCAGGATGCTGTTGGCCTTCTTGGCCACCTGGGCACACTGCTAGCTTATGTTACACCAGCTGCCTACCAGCACCCTGAGGTCCTTTTCTGCTGGGCAGCTTTCCAACCACTCTTCCCCAAGCCTGTAGCGTTGCCTGGGGTTGTTATGACCAAAATGCAGGACTTCACTGAACCTCATCCTATTGGCCTTGGCCATCAATCCAGCCTGTCCAGGTCCCTCTGTAGAGCCTTCCTACCCTCAAGTAGATCAATACTCCCTTTCATAAACCCATGCTAGCTGGCCCTGATTCTTTGGCTGTCCTGCACTTGCCATGAGAGCTCACTCCTCTCCATGAACTTTCCTGGTACCGAGGTCAGGCTGACAGGCCTGTAGTTCCCCAGACCCACCTTCTCTCCCTGCTTGTAGATGGGCCTCATGTTAGCCACCCTCTGGTACCTCCCCCGTTGACCAGGATTGTTGATAAATGATGGAGAGAGGGTTGGTGAGCTCTCCTGCCAGCTCCCTGAGTACTCTTGGATGAATCTCATCCGGCCCCATAGACTTCCACCTGTCTAGGTGCAGAAGCAGATCATTGACTACTTCCTTCTGGATTATGGGGGGGTTGTTTTGCCCTCTTTTTTTGTTACAGAGGTTGTATTTCTGTCCTATTATTGTCAATAATTTAAAATGACCAATTAAATCTTCTGCTGAAAGTATTGGTTTGATTTTTCCAGCAAGTTCTTGAGATTACGAGAGTTTTCTTTACCCCCCTGCAGGAACTACCTCCCACGCACACTTATACACTGTAGAGAAAACTTTGTTGCAAAAATAATGAAGCAAGCTGTTCTTACAGATTATTTGAACTTATAAAGGTCCTAATGGCTTTTTTTTTGAAGAGCTTATGTCAGGGAAGCAGTAACAGGGTGTATCTGCATCTCTGTGCTTGTTAATGGAGAGCTTTCATTTGAAAGCAAGAAATTACAGTGTGTGGGGAGGGTGGTTTTTATATGTAGGGATAAGGCTTTCTCAATAGACAAACAGGAGAGGGGTGTGCAGCCTGGAGAACTGTTTTGTAAGTGTTGCTGATCTATTTTTCTCTATCACATATCTGCACCAGACTGTTTGGGTGATTGATCAGAGACCTGAATATTGAAGTCTGGGGAATGTATCCCCTTCTGAGGAAAATAAAACAGGGATAATTTGTTCTGGTTTATACTGAGCCTGATACCAACAGTAGCTGGCTGGGGTTTGTTTCTGGTTGCCTTGAGGCTATGGGAGCACTTCAAGTTGCATCCAGATGCTGGCATGAAATCTTCTCTGTAGAGATAAATAATGGACATTTCTGTTATACCTATTATTCAGGACAGACAGAAATGAACGCCTGCCAATCACAAGTCTAGGCAACAAAAAGTAAGAGATTTTTCCAGTTTACAATTATCTGTATTTCTTAGAGGATTTTACCCTCATATAACATTTATTTAGTCCTGTAGGTACATGTATGTTATATCATAATGGTTCGTATCTCTAAAAACATGCATCTGTTTTTGTGACCGCAAGAAGTGCAGAGGTAGGCGGATTGGAGGGACAGACATGAACAGACATGGTAACTAAAAGCTGAGGACAGTTTCTTGTGCCACACTTTCCAATTCTGTTCAGGAAACCCACCCCAGCTGCATGTGCTATGACACGCAGTAAGACATTATGGCTTGATTGTGAACATTACTTTTTTTGGTGTTTGTTACTAACACAGGTAATTTTTCACTGCAGCTGCAGGTCGCAGCCTCACTTCGATGTGTCCTGACAAACTGCCCCACAAGTTACACTGCAGGGAAGAAATCCGCATACAAGGATGCTGCACGTATGGTAAAAGAGCTAGGGATAAGCAGAACCCTTACTTTGCAAGGATCTCAGTCAGGGGTTCCTTACAAGGGCTTCATTCACAGGCAGTTCCTGGAAAGCAAGACTTGGTTGTGGGCTGTGCTCAGCTGAGAATTGCATATTCATAGAATCATAGAATGGTCAGAGTTGGAAGGGACCTTAAAGATCATCAAGTTGCCATGGGCAGGGACACCTCCTGCTAGAGCAGGTTGCTCAAAGCCCCATCCAGACTGACCTTCAACACTTCCAGGGATGGGGCAGCCACAGTTTCTCTGGGCAACCTGTTCCAGTGCCTCACCACCCTCACAGCAAAGAATTTCTTCCTAATATCTAATCTAAAACTCCCCTCTTCCATTTAAAACCATTACCCCTTGTCCTATCACTACCCTTCCTGACAAAGAGTCCCTTTCCAGGTCTCCTGTAGCTCCCTTCAGATCCCGGAAGGCTGCTAGAAGGTCTCCCTGGAGCCTTCTCTTCTCCAGGCTGAACAGCCCCAGCTCTCTCAGCCTGTCGCCATAGGAGAGGTGCTCCATCCCTCTGATCATCTTCATGGCCCTCCACTGGACCCATTACAACAGGTCCATGTCCGTTCTATGTTGAGGATTCCAGAGCTGGATTTTGCTTTTGCTTTTTTCTTTGTTGCTTTTGCTTTGTTGCTATCGCTTTGCTGGATCGTGTCACTACTATCTGCAACCCATGCAGAGCCTGGGAGTCAGCCCAGAGTACAGAGTGTGTGAGAATACTCACCTGAATACACAGCTGCAGGTCTGCCATGTCTTAACAGGATCATTTCCCATCCACCAGAGTCACTGAAGGAAGTGTCTGATCCATATGACTACCCGAAAGTCTTACAGCATCATCATTCATATGAGTGATGTTCATGTGAGAGAGAGAAAGGGCCGCTAACACTCCTCCGTACCAGTACAGCATGTCCCAGAAATTCTCCAAGGGATTTGCTGTTAATTTTCCCTCCCACGGTCCCCCTGGATGGTGTAGGCACAAGAGTGTGGAAAAAGCTTTCAAAACACTGACTCGTGGTTTCCTCCACAGGGGATCACGCAGGAAGGTGAGCGACAAGGGATGGAACTGCATGAGGAGACACTTATCCATTCGTTGCAAACTGCTCTCCTCTGCAGTCCGGTAACTATCTCTCTGATATCCAGTCTAAAGCCACCTGAAGAGTTGCTGGCACCTTGCTCCTGCCCCAGACAGCAGACTTCTGCTTCTAGCTGTAGGGCTGTGCTGTGAATGCAGAGGTGAGGGGTCTAAGTTCAGAAAATAAGCTTCCCGGAGAGAAACAAGTAATGCTTTCACCGTGATTATTTCAGAGTCAGCCTTGCCATGCATCCCAGGCAGAGCTGCCCCTGGAGACATGAAGGCACCACATGGGGAGTGAGAAGCTGGGATAGCATTTCACCAGGGGAGGAATGTGGGTGGGCAATGGTGGAGGAGGGACCTTTTGGCCACAGCTGGAAACCTGCACTATAGCTGATCTCTATAAGAAAAGAAAAAAAAGTGTGCAGCATTTCAGCACACAGACCTTCCCGATGGAGAAAGAGAGCAGAAACATCTGTTTGGGGAAACTCTTCTCACCCATGTGCATTTTATGGCCAGGCTGTGCCTGCAGTCAGTCCAGCAGGCAGGTATGGGCTTCTGGCCAGTAAGGAGGAGCAGGGAGGGAAGGGCTATCTGTCGTTCCAGTTTTTGGTCAGCTTGGCCAAAATCACAACAACCCTCACACATTATCACAGAACTACAGAATAATATGGTATAGGACCTCTGAAGATCACCTAGTCCAATCCCCCTGCCAAAGCAGGTCTTCCTAGAGGAGGTTGCACAGAAGCTTGCCCAGGCATGTTTTGAATGTCTCCAGATGCTGAGACTCCACCACCTCTCTGATAGTGCTCTGCCGTCCTCAAAGTGAAGAAGTTCCTCCTCATGTTTAGATGGAACTGTATACAAGTTTGTGCCCTTTTCCTCTTCTCCTTTCACTGGGCACCACTGAATAAAGACTAACCTCTTCCTCTTGACATCCACTCTTTAAGCATTTATATGTGTTGATCAGATCCCCTCTCAGCCTTCTCTTCTTCAGACTAAAAAGACCCAAGTACCTCAGCCTTTGCTTCTAAATGAGATGCTGCAGGCCCCTAAACATCTCTGTGGTCCTCTGCTATACCCTCTCCAGCAGTTCCCTGTCCTTCCTGAACTGGGGGGCCCAGAACTGGACACAGTACTGCAGATAGGGACTCACCAGAGTGGAGCAGAGGGGCAGGATAATCTCCCTGGACCTGCTGGTCACACTCTTCTTGACGCACCCCAGGATACCATTGGTCTTCTTGGCCATGAGGGCACATTGCTGGTTCATGGTCATACTCTTGTCCGCCAGGACTCCCAGGTCTTTTTCCACAGAGCTGCTCACCAGCGGGTCAGCTCCCAACCTGTACTGGTGCAGGGGGTTATTCCTCCCCAGGTGCAGGACCCTACACTTACCCTTGTTGAATTTCATCATGTTCCTCTCTACCCAGCTCTCCAGCCTGTCCAGATCTCGCTGGATGGTGGCACGGCTTTCTGGTGTGTTAGCCATTGCTCCCAGTTTTGTATCATCAGCAAACTTGCCAAAGGTACATTCCATCCTTTCATCCAGGTCATTGATGAAAATATTGAAGAGGACTGGACCCAGTTCTGATCGTTGGGGGACACCACTTGCTACAGGCCTCAAACTAGATTCTATGCCACTAGTCATGACCTTCTGAGCTCTGTCTTTCAGCCAGTTTTCAGTCCACCTCACTGTCCATTCATCTAATCCATGCTTTCTAAGCTTACCTATAACGATACTGTGTGAGACTGTGTCAGAAGCCTCACTGAAGTCAAATTAGACAACATCCACAGCCCTCCCCTCATCTATCCATCCAGTCATGCCATTGTAGAAGGCTATCAGGTTAGTCAGACATGATCTCCCCTTGGTGAATCCATGTTGACTACTTCTGATAGTTTGCTTTCCCTCCAGATGCTTTGAGATGATTCCCAGAATGAACCATTCCATCATCTTTCCAGGGATGGAGGTGAGGCTGACTGACCTGTAGTTTCCCAGGTCCTTCTTCTTGCCCTTTTTGAAGGCTGGGATGGCATTGGCTTTCCTCCAGTCCTCGGGCACCTCACCTGTTCTTATTTCCCGTTGCTCTCTCTTTCCCCTTATTTCCGTATTTTTTTATTTTTTATTTTTTATTTTTTTTTAGCATCAGTCCTTAAAGCAATCTGTGCTGCATTTAGCAAGCTGTGGTTACTCTTTTGTTTTAGAGTGTGGTAGAGAGGTACCCATACATACTGGAGTAATCTGAAATACAGAACAAACAAGCTTGGCCAAAGGAGCAAAAAGTGTTGCAAAAGCCTCATAATAGCCAAAAATGAGCTTTATTGGCAAAGGGGAGCCTTGTTTCTGCCCACACACTCTGCATCACAGAGTGGGCCAGGGTCAGGGAATGCCCCACAGGAAGGGAGCTGTGGGCACTCAGTTAATGGAGAAAACAGCGTCATCCAAATGACAACTCTGGCCAAATGACTGCAACAACTCAGCAGACTGACCACAAAATCAGAGCATACCCAGCTGTTGCCAAGGTGTGCCAAGCCTCCTGCAGGTACCGAACAGCACCTATGTGTGTTCAGCACTGGCAGGCCCCGGGCAACCCCATAAATGCACAGGGTCTCACTATCGCCTGGTACATCTGCTATAACACCAATGAGGACAGGAAGAAGCTAGGAGGAAAAAATGCTTGTTAACTTGTGGGGGATTCAGTATTTTCACACAAAAAATGGAAGTGGTGAAGTCAGCTGGTACAGAAGGAGCTTGGAGGCATCATATTTGGGGTGAGAAGTAGTCCTAGAATCTCCTTTCTCTTTTGTCAGCAGTTTGTTTTCCTGTGACGAGTACACACACATGCACATAGGAGGAACAGAGGTACTTACAGGGAAAAAGCATCATGAATAGAACTGCTCAAAAATCCAGAGAGTGTTTGACAAGTTGGACACTTTCAGCTTTTTTCTTTCCTTTTCCATTTGAAAAGCTAGGGGCTTTTTTTAAAAATTATTTTAATTAAGCAGCTGGAGTCATGCATCAATGAATATTTCTGTGTATGAGCTTGGAATTTATCGGTATACTAAATCTATTTTGCATGCATGAATAAATATTGCATATACACTAACATCCATGACAAGAGGCCTATTTAACATCTTTTAAGATAGGTTATTAAAACTTAGCAGAAGACAAAGTATATGCAATTTTTAGGTAATTTCCTTTAGCAGTACTTTATGTTGGAAGCAAAGAAAGTGCTGTGGAAACTTGGTGAAATGCAAAGCTGTCATGTAAAATGCCACATTATCCATGCACCTCGTGTCTCTAAAACCTTGCAATTTTTACAACATGCTGGGTACAATTTAATTAAGGATCTTCATGCAGGGACTGTTGTTAAAGAGTCTGCTTTTCTCTGCATGCAGTAGTTAGTAGTCAAAAAAAAAGAAGTATAATCCAGTAGCAAGCGGAAAATCTGCAGCCAGACTCCTGCAAAGCCTCTGAGATGCCAATTAAAAAAGATTAAATAAAACAGAATGTAATTTTGAGTGATTATTCCAGAAAGCACATCCATACATTATAAAGCGCTGCTCCCACTGGAAAGTTGCAGAAGCTGCATGCCTAATACAGGCACATTAAAACACTGGTGCCTTCACAGGGGACTGTCAAATAAGAAATAATACTGTTCTTGAAGAAAAAAAATAAATACACTACGCAAAACCACCACAACGATTTAAAGGCAGAGTATCTTAAGCTGAAGGATGGTGCATTGCCAGTGCTAGCAACAGAATGCTATGTTACCCTGTAGCACAGGTACCGCGCTGGCCTTGCCTGCCCACCCCCGACCCTGGCCATTTATCCTTTGCAGCATGTGTTTGAGCCTCTCAAGCTTGCTAACAACTAGGGTTTGAAAAATCAGCCTCTCATGTCTCCAGAACTGGGCTTGTACTTTGAAATTGTTCAGCCCTGCTGCTGAGAGGGGGAGACAGAAAGCAGAAAGACAGACAGACTGAAAAGACGGAGAAACATCCCCTCCAGTCCAGACAATTCTATGATTCTATGATTTTTGGGACAAGTAAACGTAATTTTGCAACACTGTGGTCTCAAGTAAGGGAGCAAAATTGAAGTGGAAGATTCCCAGTGTTGGAGCACAGAATTCTTGTCCACAAGGCTATAATTACTGATTCTTATCAACCTGCCATTGCAGCAAGTAGTACAATATCTATGTGAGGCATTCGAGCACTTCCATCTAATCCTAGGACATCCCTGCTATAATTGACTTTAAATGTGTGACAATTTTATAGAGAGAAATTATATAACAATTTGACCACTGCAGGATCTCTAGCAGGTATAATTTCAAACTCCTGGAGCATTCAAGTAGAAAAATATCGATTTCAAGCCCACTTACCACAATTTTCAAACATACTAAAAATAATTTTCCTATAAGGCATGCAGCATTTCTAGCACGCATGCCCACACTCACAGAGATCACCTTACCTCAGCATCCATCTTGCTCTGTAATGCAGGTTACACACCACACCTCACACCACCAAAACCTCACAAGCAGAGTAGGTCGGTCGCTGAGAGACCCTGAACTCTATTCATTGTGTGTTAATACTGATTGTTATACAAACACAATCAATAATTTGTAAAACTGGTAAATACTGCCTCATCTAAAACCATTGCAGTGACAAATCTGTGCTTCCCTCAGCACCTGTTTAAGAAAGGGCATGTTAAGAATGCCAAAGTTCTTATGACACTGCATTCAGAGGTGAATTTTGATACGTGATTACACAGAGGACACTGCAGCATTTCAGCAGTTTGATTCTCTTTCAGATTCTTGGTTAATGTACATTTAGATGTTAACATATTCAGAATTATCTAACTAAGCCAGGATGTTACATTACAAAATGCCGAAGTACATCTCTACAGTGAATATACAGTAAATTTGCTCTGTGACAGCAAATTTATGATGTTATATAAATGATTAATAATGATTTTGTGAGCTACATAAGCAAAACATAATATAAGGTTACATCCCAGAATACTCAAATTACAGATGACACAATTCAAAACAAAATCTCAAAACAGATTTGCGTGAGGTTATAGATGAGATTATAGTTTTCAATGTCTGTATTTATGGAAGTACATCTTTATTTTACACATCACTTGCTTATGCTGTGCCTTGGATGTCTCTGAGAAATTGATATTTAATGCATCAGTGAGGAATCCTATGTTAAAATCCAGAATACCTCACATCTAAAGGTTTAGAAACATGATTAATTTGATATTGCATCACAAATATGGAGCAAATAGCTCCTAAAAGAATATACAGATCCCTTAACATCTAAAGAGGGGGCTTATAACCAATATGAATGGAATACTAAATTTCAAACTAAGTGAGAAAAAATTAATTTGTAGTCTTGCTATAAAGATACAGCAGCTGCAGAGATCCCGTGAGAGTTCAGGCCAGATATTCAGCTGTTATGAAGTGATGTAGTTTTATATGTGCAGTATGTTGTCCACTATGGAAATATTCTAACATAAAAAATGATAGAGCTGAACTCACTATGATATGAATAATTCAGTACAAAAATCTGAAGGAGCATCTGCTCTGAAGGAAAGGTAAATTTTCTTGCTTCTCTTGTGAATAGGACTGTTAGGTATGTAAATGGGTGAATTTAAGATCTTGTAACTGTTTGGATACTTACTTCTGTGCCAGAAGAATAAGGAACCTGGTTATTCACTTAAATCCAGGCTGATCAGGTCCGATATTGTTATACCTGGATATAACACAGACAAGTGTCTAACCCACACATTTTTTTTAAAATGGATGGAGGTAGGTCAAATTCTGCTTGCCCCCTGAATGATCTGGCTGGTGCTGAGGTATATGAATGCTGTACGTTGTCTTTCCTGTTTCCAAACCTGATAACATTAATTCTTACTCACCCCACCCAGTTAACTGGCCTTCTAGTAATATGCAGTGACATGTTCAGAATATATGAATCTAGTCAAAGAACTGTATAGAAAATAGATGGGTTTGCATTTTTCTTCTTGCACAGAACGCGGGTGGGGACACCTCTTTGACGGTGGTGCAATATGAAGGATCCAGTGAGACATGATGACTTGATACTTAGATGGTAATTGAAAGCATAACGATAAAGGACTCAGATCATCAGTTCGACTTCAGTGGAGGAAGGCGGCTAACATCATCTGTCGATTCACTTCACAGATTTTTAATAGAGCCATCTATTACACAGCTACCTCTTATAAAGTATTTATCTTTCTGCTATTACAGTAATGTTTCAGTGGTTCTGGAATGTCAAAACCTAATCTACCCTCATCAACCGGTAAAGAAATTAAGTGCTCACTTCCCAGATAGAGACACAGTATACAAGTACACCTGATACCCACGGCACTGAAGGAGTTTAGGCACTTCCAGTCTGGTAAATAGCAAGTCCTTTGGAGAGTCTGTGCCTAATTTCCAAGCAGAAGTTGCACAGGAGACCTGGAGGGTGAGGGACCAAGGGAGGACAGAGGACTGGCCCTGGCTGACCTCAGTTACTTATCCATTCTGCTTCTGTTTCTCTTTTATTCCAGCAAGAGAAATTTCTAGGAATAGCTAATCTCCTGTGCTTGGTCCAGCAAAGTGCCTGGATATCATTTTCTTCACACTGGCAGCACCATGAGTTCATTGGGTGTACTCTGTTTCTTGTATAGGGAGAAAAAAGTGGGCAGTTGTTCTCCACCCACTGCGTGTTGGGGGTTTTGGTAACTCTGATTCTAATGATTTTAGAAAAATATGAAAAAATCCATTAAGCAGTGGCATTTTGGGTAGAACTATTTCTAAAGACATGACCAAAAAAAGGAATGTTAATGAAAATAATAGGAACTACAGAAAGCCTGCAATTTATACAGTGTACTTTGATCACATAGAAAACAAATTCTAAAACTAGAATTCTCCTGCATTTTTTTTTTAGCAGAGTAGGTCTTTGTTCTTCATTAAATAAGCCTTATGACACCTCCATAAGTTACACAATATTCAGACAATTCTGCAAACTTGCTAAGAATTCGTAAAACAAAACCTCATTAAAGAGACCATTTTTGTTGGGAAAGCTCTTGCACACATGGTTAGTTAATGAAGTAAAAATGGATACTCATGAGCAGTTAAGTGTATGCTTGCTTCTGTCCTGAACTGTCTTCCTCATGGTGGAACTACCACTAAGATTCAGTATTAAAGTAAACATGAGCCCACTACCTCTTGCCAAGTTACTGCAGTTGGAATTTCAAAAGAACCTACTGCAATTTGAGATTCAAGCCCTGCTGAACTTAGAATCATAGAATCATAGAATGGTTAGAGTTGGAAGGCACCGTAAAGATCATCGAGTTCCAATACCCCTGCCATGGGCAGGGACACCTCCCACTACACCAGGTTGCTCAAAGCCCCATCCAGCCTGGCCTTCAACACTCCCAGGGATGGGGCAGCCACAACTTCTCTGGGCAACTTGTTCTCGTGTCTCATCACCCTCACAGGAAAGAATTTCTTCCTAATACCTAATCTAAATCTCCCCTCTTCCAGTTTAACACCATTATCCCTTGTCTTGTCACTACACTTCCTGACAAAGAGTCCCTCTCCAGCTCTCCTTTTGACTCTCTTCAGATACTGGAAGGCTGCTGGACGGTCTCCCCGGAGCCTTCTCTTCTCCAGGCTGAACAGCCCCAGCTCTCTCAGTCTGTCTCTCAGGAGACGTGTCCTATCCCTCTGATCATCTTCATGGTCCTCCACTGGTTCCAACAGGTCTCTGTCCTTTCTATGTTGAGGACTCCAGAGCTGGACACAGTACTCCAGGTGGGGTCTCATGAGTGCAGAGTAGAGGGGGAAAATCACCTCCCGTGACCTGCTGGTCACGCTTCTTTTGATGTACCCCAGGATGGGGTTGGCTTTCTGGGCTGCCAGCGCACACTGCCAGCTCATGTTGAGCTTCTCATCCATGAGCACTCCCAAGTCCTTCTCCTCCTGGTTGCAACTTCAACAAACTACTCTTTTAGCAACCTTTCAAAACCCTACTGTAAGCCAACAGTTGACCCTACACTTTCACAAAATAGACTAAAGCTTGCTAGCATCTTCCCATATAAAATGTTCTTTGGATCAATCTTGATACAAGTCAGATACCATACATGGTAACTTTTGGTAGCCAGAAAATATAGACGTTAAATGGCAATCACTCTAGAAACAAACTAGTGTCAGTGGTCTTGCTAGTCAGTAACAAGGAAGATATTGTTCCATTGTACAGCCTGTACATCAGTCATTGCAGCAACTTCCAAATTACATAAATGCTTCAGAAGAGAAAATTGGCAGCTATCTTACGTTCTCTCATCCGTGAGTCTCACACTGCATCCATTACACTTACAAAATAGTTCACCAGGTGGAAAAAAAATAATTCTACAGAACAGTACCAAATATATATTATTGATCTGTATAGCTGAGATTTGGCAAAATCCCGACCTTCTTTTTCCCATAAATTCAAGAGAGCAGCCACAGGTTCAATACAATTTCCGACAGGAAGACACAGAGACCATAAATTTTATTTATCCTTCAAAAGTGACTGAAGCAAAGCTTTCATCCTGTTAGATTTATAGTTGGAAAGCTGTTACAAAATTTCTTTCACTCCAATAAATTAGATATCCTCTTTTAACAGATTGATACACGGGGAGGATCCACATTGTCTAAATGCCATGCCCAAGATCAGATGCTATTTTTAAAACATGATGCAAAACAGTGGACAGTTGTGACGTGTGCCCATTGAAAAAGGCCCTATGAAATTTTGCATAGATGAGCAAGATGGGACAGAAATCCTCAGACTTCCCTGAGCACCTCCAGCATTCCTGACTAGCAAATGCTCTTAAGCATGTCAATGTGGAGTCAGGGTGCCAGACCTTTTAAATGACAGCATGGTTTTTGCAACACGTGGGTCTGTTTGGCATCCCAGGTTGCATTTGTGCATTTTCTCAGACTCTAAAGGAAAGGGTGATCTGTTATGCCATGTCGTGATCCCCAGTCTCAATCTGCCTCCCCCTCTGTGTTGTCACTGCACCATCTGAGCTGGCCAGACGTGAAGCTGAAGGGAAGTACATGCCTATTAACTGGCAATGCAGGAACAGGGCTGTACTTTGGACATATGGAACCTATTAGCTTTTCAGTCTCCCCCAGAGACTGTCCATATTTATGATGCCACAAAGAAGACCCATGTGCTTGGACATATTGAGTGAAATTGAGACTATCAAATGTGTTTACACAATGGTGGAAGCCAAGGAATTGAGAAAAAGGTTTAGTTAGAAGTTTATTGCTCTGACTACTGTCACCAACATTTTTGTAAAGAAACATAGGTTTTTATCATTATGATCAGTACTTCTTGTCATTTTCACTAAATGGTTTAAGCAGAGGGAATTATCTTGTATGGCATTTAAAAAAGATTCTGAGCAACGCTGGAGGACGGATGGCCAGAAAGTAAAATAGTGTTGCCCTGTATAACCCTTTAATAACTCAAACTGAAAGGTTCATAGTCTGAGGCACAGTGGCTAACCTCCCATAAATATCTCATGATTCTACAACATGGGTCTTACTATCACAAAACAACACCAAGAAGGATCTGCTAAACCCTTTTACTAATTCCACCCCCCTCTTAGTGTTTAACTGTGACACTTAGGGTTCCCTGTGCACCAGTCCTGTGTTTCTCTTCCATGCAGTATATCATGTGGAAAATGTATGGTATGGGTAACCCCTCAGACGACCTCCCTTTTAAGCCCAGCTTTGATCTACACATTGCTCCTAAGCTATTCATAAACACTCTTCTCTCTTGCAGCCTCTTGGTGCCAATAGTATGTGTACCAAAGGCTACATCTTCCTATGTTTCGTGCAGGTAGAACTCTTCTCTGGCAAGCATGGAAGAGGACACAGTTAAATGTCTAACTCCTGCTTTACCCCAATGATATATTCATTTAGTTTTGTCAAACTTCCTTCTTTCAAATACACAAGCTCTGATGTTTGCAAGAAATGTGATCTTTGGGAGGGAAGGAGGGGGGGTGTAAGAATGGGTCCTTGTGAATTCTGAAGATTTGTTAATTATGCAGTTGACTAACACTCTTTGGATGTGTCCAAAAAGTTTTCTCTTTTGTTACTAGGCCCTCTTTGCTTCTACTCCCACCTTCATGTCACTGGCACCAGTGCCTGGCTTTAACCATACATGCACTATTCCAAATAAGTTCCTCTGAGTGTGTGCTTCAGGGAATGCCAAGTCCTCGCCCGCACTTCCTGGGTAGTTGCGTCAGATAAGGACCAGTGTCCAAGTCATAACAAGCAATCAATTCGCTTACTGAAATGCAAGCCCTCCGCCCAAGTAGGGGAGTGATGCCAGCATTAAATACTTACACACCACTGCGTTGACAAAGTGTGCATTCAGCCACTGAAGTACACTCATTAATATTTTGGGGACTTGACTGTTAGTTCCAGTGACCTCTAGCTGAGAGCCATCTAAGACGCTGCAGCAAATACTGAAGCTCATGGGTGTTACAAAGCAGCACCGGCCTTCTCCCCCTTAATGGATGTAATTATATCTAAAAACACAACAACACACCCCATCAGACTAGAAGAACTTGACACTCTCCCTACCTTTACCAAAATATTCCAGTTGATCATTAATTTCCCCTGCTGCCCCTCACAGCAATTGCCAGCACAAGTTAAGCATGGTGTGTGGGGTGGGGCTGAGATGAGCAAAAGCAGGGCTGAGAAGGACCTTCTATTTGACAAATGATTTTCATTTGAGAAACAATTTTACAGCACAGTAAGAAATTAAATCTGCGGCCAGTCAGCTCATTTCATACACCATTTAGCTTATGGTTGTACAGGTACCCTCATGATTTTTTTCCCCCCACACCTTTGAAGAAAAATGCATTTGTGGAAGGCAGCAACTTATGGGCTTAAGCTCCTCACAGAGTTTACCAGCTCATTTCAGGTACAACATTTACACTTAGTTGAAACAGTGAATTGCCATTGATCAGGAAACGTTATCAGCTTTCCCAAAATGAAATGAACACCCTGGCAGTACATTTTTGCCTCTGTATTCCAGGGTATCGCATGCAGACATATGAATTGACTACAAACCATAAAAAGAAGCTTAACAGAAAATATAAGTTGTATTTTTTTTTATTTATTTCTTGTCTAGCAAGACACTAAGTTCATCAGTTGGCTAGGACTTAGAAGCTGAGACAATTTTATTGGCATGTCTTTACTGACAGAATTTATTTTCATGTTATTTGATTAAAGTGCATGCAGGGAATGCATGTGTGCTTAGTGAAGATAAAACAATATTTAAAACTCAGGGGTTTTTTCTTGTTTTGCTAGAATCATTTAGGTTTTAAACGAAGAATGTTCTGAAAAACAGTTTACTTTTTGATTGCGCTGACTTCTGCATGTGGATGACACCAAAGTAAAGCTGACTACTTTCAATTTGGTGTACTGACAAAATGGCATCACTCCTAAGAATTAGCATATTGCATACAGAAATCCAGGTATTCAGAAAACCTTCCATAGATTTATAATCATCAGTGACATTATTCCAAGTTATTGATAATTAAATTATTTGAAATTACTTTAGTAGCTTTTTTCCCAACAGCTCACCTATTTAAAGAAACATGGATTTTTAGTCTTTAGGTCAATAAAGATCAATATTTTCCCCAAGAGCAGGCTTGAATTTTCCTTTGGGGGATAATGATAGTGTTTTGTTGTGTATTATTCTCCAACAAGGAATGGGCAGCAATAGAAACCCCAGTTTTTAGTGACTGGACTCCCCAGTCAGTAAGAATATCAGCTGTGATACTCTAAGAACAATTTACCTTCAGGTGGTGCAGGTTTGGTGGGCCTCTTCCTCTTGGCACACTGTGTCATTACTGACTTCAGTTCACCTCTGCCAGGCACTAAAGATGAGATTTCGGTTCCTCACCTTTCAGTCAGCTTTCAGATGCCTGGATTCCTTCTGCATCATAGCCAGATATGATCTGCAAGTTGTCAAAAACTTCTGCTTATTCACAGCATCTCTTAATAGCTAAGCCAAGGGCATCAAAGCCTTTCAGTGTGAAGTTTTGATATAGAAGAAATCTACTGCTACAGTACACAAACTTCTCAGGATTCTTCATTACACTGCATTTGCATCATCCTTTATGGCCACTGATTATTTTTGGCCAGACAGGACTATGATGGTCACAACAACATGTCACCATCCAAAGTATCCTTCCCAGTAACTCCTTTTCTAAGGTCAGGTTGAGCAAGACTATCTTTTAAAAAAGTGGCTGGTCTTGATTGAAATATGACAAATGGTATAAAAATCTGTTCCCTTCCTGTTGCAAGTTATTCCAGTTCACAGTGACCCATATTGTTTTAAAATTTATGTTGCGAGCAGAATTTTTCTCTCACACTTCTCAACACCTACGCCTGAGCCAGGCTCTTTTTATAGACAGTGGAAAAAAATAGGCATTGCCAAAGCACAGTTCAACTGACCTATTTTATATCAGCTGAAGAGTGGCCTAGACAAGTTACTTCTTTTTCTCTCATTGGTTAAAAGGTCTAGTTCAGGTGTATCTACTAGTAGTATATTCACCAGAGATATATCATCTCCATGCTTGAATGCCAAGATATATAGTGTCATGTATCTTTTGGCAGGTTGAATTCCTTCTTACCTTTACCTGGATCCTGATGTTTCCATAATTTTATCTGAAGAAAAAAGTTTCTGTTTGTCCTGGGGGAAAAGGGAAAAGCTGCAGTACATTTGAAGCAGATCATTTTGAACTGAATCTAAAGGACTGGCAGAATTGACAGTGTTGCAGAAATTTTTTCCCTAAGCTCAGCACACCTTTCCTTTATGTTCTTATTTTGTTGTGCAACTGAGGGAGAGAAATGAGTGTTCCGGAGCTCCTACCAGAATTAGCTCAAACTCAGTGAGTGCTTAGACCTCATCATGCATAGGCCAGGCATCTACAGAAAAGACAGGATGGGAAAATACTTAGAAGTGTTTCATTGCAATATTTATACTTGAGTCTCTAGCAATAGTTCAAATTCATATACCTAGCTAGGCATTAACAATATGGGTTTTTCCTTGCCTTGTTTCTTTAGAAACCCTTTTATCAAGACAACCATTTTCTCATTTTTAACTTTTCCAGAGCCATCACTTAGCCATTGGGCAAGATTTGCTTTCTTTCTCCATGGAATGAAAGGCTTTTCCTTGTGAAGAAACTTTGCCTCATCAGAATGAGGATACCCTTGTCAGCACAATTCATTCTTAATGACAACCCGAAACAAGAGGGTACAGAGACAGCTGAGCTTTGTAGCAGGCTGAAAGGCTAATAATTAGTGGCCACTGCACTCTGTCATTTCTCAGGAAACACTGCACTGTAACAGCTTATATGCCTGCATGGGAAGAAATCAGTGTAGTCTCATTGTCTGTCTGAGTTTCAGGGGCAGAAACAATTTATGATGGAGTTTAAATGATTTCAGAGAGGACCTTAACTTATATTTTAGGTGTTTCATGCTTGATACATGGAATTTTTTAAGAAAATAATTCAGATAGTAGAATTCTTCTGTTTTGAGAAGTCACCAATGCCAGAAAATGGACCCTGTACCATAGATTTTTTTCTTTTATCCCTGACTCAATGGTTTCTCCTCTTGTTTTATGACCTCCAGTTTCTTCAAGGTCAAAGACAGATAAACAGTTTTTTAACAAGAGATTAGTGCAAGTGTGACTGAAAACCAGAGCTAACTCCCATTCTGTTTCTTTTCTCAAAGGTACAACACAATGCAGGCTTATTCTTTTTTCCAACCACCAGCAGTAAAGAAATATGTTCCACTGGCAGAAGTAGTCACTCATTTTTATATCTGTAGAACAGAGAGACAACATAATACAGAGCATCATACCCCTGCTGAAGTTACTGCTGGCTTGCTCCCCTACAATTTGATGTCAAGGTTATGATCATAGGGTAGCCCTTTTCAGAGATTAACTAATCTAGAGATGGAGGGAGAGCTGAGTAAGCAGCTGAGTGAGCAGCATACAAGTCATAACTTATCTGACGCATAGCAACTCTCTTGCCATTCCTGGTGCCCTGTACCCCAGTAGGGGTATAGGGCAAATTGTGTCGCAAATATGAACTGGAAATAGAGACCCTCCATTGCTCTGCTTTCTCCACAGAAGAAGAAGGAAGGAGCAAAACGTAATGAGGAAAATAAGAGGTCTGTTCACATGACGGCTTGGCCCTTCTGTCTGCTTAGTAGGTACATGGAGCCAAAACTCCATGTCATTATCGTCCTCAGCAGTATCCCGTATTTTGCCAATCCAGAGAAAGCTCTAAAAGACAAAGTTCCTACTTTCACTAATGTCTTTGCATTGGTCTGTAAGCCAAATCACATCATTTAGCCCTTTCTTACTTTTTGATGGGATGCTGAGGTGTTTCATCTCACAGCTATTCAGCATCCAAACTAACATTGCAACATGGCTGTGCTAGAAGTTCTCTAATAATGCAAGAAAATACCTAATGGAATAGCAGCTTTACTTGTCCTCAGAGGTGGCAATGGAAATTTTGATGGCAAGAGAACAAAACAAGGTAACTTAACAACCTACAAATCCTGAGTGATTTTTAAAACTCTGAGTTGTTGTTAAAACTGGCAGTGCTTTCTTGACTCTAGAGCATGAGCTAAGCCAACTTGGGGAGGCCATGAAGCTGCTAATAGCTGCCATTTATTGAAAAGGAGTGAGCAACAAATCCATGAGGAAGGCTGAGGTAAAACCAGACAACTGCAAGGGATCACTTTATGAATAATGTAATTTCATCCGTCTGCACACAGAGTTAAAATACCTCTAATTACTACGGCACAGATGGGACCAAGATCCTCTGTGGTTGGTTTGCTGCTCCCTGGAGAGGCAGAGCTCCATTAGAGAGGGATGTAAGCCTAATAAAAAAAGAATTGATGGCTATTAAAAGAAAATATGTTTTTTCCTTTCCTTATATTGCAGTCTCCCAACTGACATGTTAGGTAGGAAAAAAAAATTTAGGGTAATAATGAAACATTTACCAGAAATGTGCTGCAGTATTTCTAAGGACACCAGCAGGTACTGCTAAATAATTAATTTTTGATGTATTCATTCTATTTTACTGCTGACATTGACAGCCATTAGCAGCATAAATAACAGTAGATTCCCTTTTGTGGACCAATCTCTTGTCAATGTTAATTTAAAAAAAGAGTAGGACAAAATATTCTCCATAGAAAGAGGAAACACATAGATTTCATATTCAAATGTAAATACATACGTACGCGCACTCCCATGCATACACAGTGTTTTTTCAGGGAATGATCTTGCACTGGCAGAGAAAAATCAGACTAGATAGCTTAGCATCTCTTTGCCTTCTCTGACCTCTGATTTCACTCTGCATTTATAAGGCATATCTTCCTATTTACAATCTCTTGAGATAAAGGATCGAGACGTGTATTGCACAGGTTAACATGCTAAGCACGTTGTTGAAACAAAATTATTAAAGCTCTTTAGAGAAAAGAAGTGTGTGAGACAGCTCTGTCAATACGTCAATCCCTATCAGTACATGTACAATAACAGAGAGTAGTTAAACTAGAAAATCAGCCAGTAAATATTAGGTTATTTACTGAAGTCAGGAAAGCAATCTTGATTTGTTCCACTGATAAATCAAGGATATTTTTCATTCCAGTTAACTGAAGTCCACTGTAAACAAAGAGGGTAAATATGATGCCACAGTAGCGGGCAGTGATGTATCTCTAAATAGTGGTTCTGTTTGAAACCAAGGTCATACGCCTTGATTATTGCCCCTCATTAGCACATTAGGGGGTGCAAGAATTTGCCCCGAGGATGTTTCAGCACAAGATGAAAGTGCAAATACTGTTACCCATGTGACACAAGGATTATTTGTTGTTTGACTCTGATGGGTACAGACATGTATTTCAAGGTTATTGTGCAGGTGTCCCAAGACCCTGAGGTCTATTTCAGGTCATTTGGTTGTATCTGGTTTCATATAGGAAGTGGAGAAAGCCAGAAGAGTCATTTGTGTAACCATCATTCACTCATAGCTAACCCATACCGTGTTTGATGGAGGTCCTAAATCTGGCAAGTCTCTGCTGGATTTCAAAATGAAAAGTTTCGGGCACCTCTGCCAGAAAATGAAAGGGCTCTGCTTCTGCACATTGCAGTATTTCCTCTTGCCTGCTGGGTGCCACTTCAAAGACAGTATTTTTCTATTGTCTGAGAATATGCTTGGTGAAAAGCCTCAGCACAGAGCAGGTGCACTACACATCACCGGGTTGGCTAAAACCTGGCAAGAGACTCTAACATTTCACCCAAAGCAGGTACATTGTCCCGGATTTAAATCAAATAGAATCATAGAATGGTTAGAGTTGGAAGGGACCTTAAAGATCATCGAGTTCCTACCCCATTACCACAGGCAGTGTCAAAGCTTCTGTAAATGTGCATTTAAGCAATTCATGAGCACGTATTTACTCACTGGATCCCAAGATCACAACCTCTTCAGGCCTAGCCTTTGACTGTGAATGTAGTTTGACTAAACGTAGACATTTTTCATGTGGATCTTTGCTTCAGAGAAGTAACTGTTATTAATGACTGCTAAACCACAGGGAGAGTCCTTCCTAACAAACTTATTTGCAGTCTTCTGAATAGTTCAAAATGGAGACTAGGAATCTCACAATACTAGCAGCAATGTGAATTTGGAGCAGTGCAACTCTAGCAAGACCAGGACCCGAATTTGTCTCACTGTCACTGCCCCGACAGGAAATACATGAAATGGCCTCTAGTGCAGAGAAAAAGAAAGGCTTTTAGGATGGTCCAATAAATTTGCCCTTTATCTTCTCCAAGCACCTGATCCTTCTCAAAGTCCCTGTTTTGTACATCCACCTAAGGTGCTAGTTTGGCTTGTTTTGGAAGAATACATTCTCAGAGCCAAATTGCAGATATGAGCACTGTCTATGTTTGAGAGCTCTTCCTCTCTGTCTTCTAGACAAGACCCACTGGTATGACAGTTGTGTGTCAGGATCCAGTTAGCAACTATCGGATTAATTCTTTCTTAAGCATTTTCAGAGAACTTCCCGGGGGTATTTTGCTGGTGTGATTGAGTGGTATGCCCTAGCATTACTTTCTGCTTTCTTCCAAGAGAAAGCACAGTATGAAATGGCTACAACTGAGAGAAATCCTGTGGGTTGAAATAAAACATATTTACACAAACCCCTTGGGAAGTCACCAGCCTTCATGAATTCTTGGTGTCAGCAAATTGCACAGAGAAAAGCATGTAGCACATTCTCTTAAATGCACTGGTAGAGAGGCATTTCTTCTTTTATTACAAAGGCTGAACATCTCCTAAAACTACACATACCAAGGCCTCACAGTAAAGGCACCAGAATGTTTCAAACAAACCTGCAAAAAGACTGCAAGATAAAGCACTGTAAGCTTTTGCGCCACAAACTAACTACTAGACAAGAAGTCAGAGAAAAACTATCAGGGAACATTAGTAAAGAGAATGGAAGCTATATTCAGACACAACTGAAAGGTCAACTTCACAACATTCAGGGGAAAACATTCCCACTAAAGAGTCACAGATTAATGTTTATTGTTCACATCAACAGCAATCAACAGCAGTGCAAAATTCAAAGGGCTATTTATCAAACTTCAAAGGACATTCCTGCAGTCTTCTGGTAATAATGCAGTCAAAGGAGTGAGAAGTTCTTCCAAAGCAAAGTGCTACTGTATTTTAAATGGTTTAAAATACTTTTTGTGATGCTGGTAGCTCATCTCCTCCTTCAGCCTAAGTGAGAATGAAGACTTCTTGAAAGTGATACGCAGAGACCTTCCCCCAAGACTTCCAAAGTGCTTTTGAAAGCAGGGGTCGTACTAGTGAGGGTCTGCATACCAGAAACAACTTCCACGGGAAATTTCCAGAAGCTATAGTAACTGCATTTGCCATGGAGGAAGAAAAGAGGAAAATATAAAATCTTTGGTCTTGTCCAGGTGAATGTGTATACAGGAACAGGGGTTCCTGAGCAGAGAATAGGCAAGCCTGGTAAACTGAGGCATATAACAAGCAGATGCCTCTTACCAAAAATTTCTTCCAGGAGGAGCAAGCAGGCTTTATGGAAAAGGTGCAACAGCATAGAGAAGGACAGAGGCAGTAAGATGATGGAGCTGAAAACAAAGTTCTGGAAACAGGGCTCATGGGCCAGATGAACTTCTGCAGTTTTAAGATACAGGCTGCATATAAAAAATGTGAATCCATTGCCATCTGTGCCACACCAGATGGACAAATAAGCGACTCAGTAAAGACAAGTCAACTGGAGAACAAGTCACTGTGCAGATTGTCACAGACAGAGAAGCCTAATCAAGGTCCAAGCCCCCAGACAGGGCAGCCGCCTTCTCATCTATGCTCCTGCCTCGAAGGAACAGTGGTGGGAGCATCTTATATGTATCGGAGAGACCTTTGGCTTCCTGTGGCCGTGTGTTCAGTGCTTTAAAAGACCAGTTTCAAAACAGTAAGACAGAGAGGGAAGAACAGCTCATCAGCTTAAAAGGTTCCCTTTTTTATTCTTTCCTTACTGGTAAGGCAGTGAACTTTTGCATTGCTGAATGATCCTGGGACAAAGGCAGCATGATGTTTGTCAGAATTGCTTCAATGGGCCACATACAGTCAAACTCAACAAACACATTTAGCCAAGAAGGACTTTCATTTGGAGGAGTGGGCACAGAGGGGAGAAAAAAAGGAGAAAGAAATTCAATGTTCCCGTTCTCAGAATTCTTGACAAAGGACTTTTGTATCACAACTTGCTTAAGTTTAGTCTTTAAGGGATCTCAGTAATGATAATTTAAAAAAAAAATATACCAGGAGATAGAACAAAAATATTTTGGTCAACTAAAACCAATATTTTAAAAAAGTATTGCTGTTTTTTTTTAACAAGAAAATAATATAATCCCAACTGGAGGAGGAGATGGAGGGGTGTGCAGTGGGGATGCTGGCATTATTTAGGCTCCATAGACAAAGCAAAAACTCAGTTCTTCATGCTTTCTTACTCTCAGTGTGTTGGCCTTTTTAGGATACAAAATTCTAGTCTCCTGGCTTTCTTCTATGCAGAGCATGTTAACAGAGCCCTGAGATCTGTTCTCTTGTAAAAAAGAACTTAGTTTTAACATCAGACAGGATTTTAAAATTCATAGACAGGGCAGATCTTTCTTCTCATTCTATACTCTCAAATGGAAATGCATAAATGGGGTAAAAGGGCAAGGGGT